>BLSH010047373.1:718809-731389 GCA_018402905.1 Glandirana rugosa | reverse complement strand
CGACTTATACTCGTCTATTATAACGGGCTTTGTGAAGTCTTAAGTAGGACGATGAAAACAGTCGTCAGTGTAGTGGTTATTTATGTTCTCTTGGTCAAGGTAACCGTCGATATGTACGGGTGCGGTACTGTGATGGTGGTGGTACGAAGTGACTACTCCACCATACGAAACCTAGTACTAGTCAAGGAAAGGAAGAGGTATGAGAAGAGAAGGGTAGTGAGACCATGTTCAACTAGAACCAGAGTAGACAGGTATCCTACAACAAGGTCTTTACACTTCCGAAAAATCTACAGGACAAAAACTCCGAGTGGTTACCAAATGTAGAACACCACTGAGTGATGGGAAGAGAAGAGTATGGAGAAGGAAAGGAACTGATCATGATCCAAAGCATACCACCTCATCAGTGAAGCATGGTGGTGGTAGTGTCATGGCGTGGGCATGTATAGCTGCCAATGGAACTGGTTCTCTTGTATTTATTGGTGATGTGACTGCTGACAAAAGTAGCAGGATGAATTCTGAAGTGTTTCGGGCAATATTATCTGCTCATATTCAGCTAAATGCTTCAGAACTCATTGGACGGCGCTTCACAGTGCAGATGGACAATTACCCGTAGGAAAACTACGAAAGCAACCAAAGAGTTTTTTAAGGGAAAGAAGTGGCAATGGCCAAGTCAATCACCTGACCTGAATCCGATTGAGCATGCATTTCACTTTCTGAAGACAAAACTGAAGGGAAAATTCCCCAAGAACAAGCAGGAACTGAAGACAGTTGCAGTAGAGGCCTGGCAGAGCATCACCAGGGATGAAACCCAGCGTCTGGTGATGTCTATGCGTTTCAGACTTCAGGCTGTAATTGACTGCAAAGGATTTGCAACCAAGTATTAAAAAGTGAAAGTTTGATTTATGATTGTTAATCTTTCCCATTACTTTTGGTCCCTTAAAAAGTGGGAGGCACATATACAAACTGTTGTAATTCCTACACCGTTCACCTGATTTGGATGTAAATACCCTCAAATTAAAGCTGAAAGTCTGCAGTTAACGCACATCTTGTTTGTTTCATTTCAAATCCATTGTGATGGTGTATAGAGCCAAAAAGATTAGAATTGTGTTGATGTCCCAATATTTATGGACCTGACTGTATTTACAAATATGTAGGGATCTATTTATGTACTTGCATTTATTGTATTCATTTGATTATTAAAGTATTACTAAACCCAGGAATGCAGGACCCTACATTCACTATATCAGATCTCCCACAGTACACAGAACATGGAAATGCAATTATTTTAGTAAATATAAACTGCTAAATACATTTTCTCCTCAGCAGTATATAGCAGTCTTGTGACTTCTATCAGTGGCTGGTTAAGGCTGGGTTTACACTAGTGTGAATTGGATGTGGGTTTCCCCTCATCCAATTCCCATGTCAGGAGACTGTGACCGACTCTCTATGGAGCCAGTTCACACAGCTCTGGGGTGGCTGTGGAGCGGTTTGTAGAAGAGTCCTGTGTGTCTTTTGGCTTGTGTCAGGTCTGAATCCAGCCAAAAATTTGGGCCTGATTCATCCCTGAAATAGAGAACAGGGACGCATCAGACCCCTGTTGTGAGCCGCTCCGCACAGCAGTGTAAACCCAGCCTGAAGTTTGTAGGAGGAGTTTTCATTCTCACCTGATTAACCTATGAGGCTGCATGACCCCTGACCCTCTGTCTAGACAGTGCTGATTGGTCCTGTGCTGATCACATGCACCCTTCCAAGAAAAAAAAAACCTCTCTAGCAATACACACCAAACTGAGCATGTGCATAGTGACTCCAAGGCTCTGTCATATCAGGAGAGGGATTGGGGACAGTAGAAGAAGGGGAGGATCAGAAAAGACAGAATCAAACAGCCTTTTTACACAATGCAGAAGATTACCTCCTTAGGTTCCACAGTGAGTATAACAAACATGCTTTACTGCATATACACACTGATTTTACTGTTGTGGATTTAATAACACTTTAACATTAGGCAATGGGTTAGACGAGAGGACGAAGCCCTGAAGAAGCGGCTGCTACCATGAAATGCGTAGGAAGCTCTTCAAGCAATCTGACTAAGGCCATTTATATGGTTTTATACATGGGGATCTCGTATCAACCAACTGTTGTGAAATGTTTTTTTAATGTGTTGTAATAAAACTATGGATTTTTAGAAAGTTTTTTGTATTTGGTTATATAAGATATACCAAGGGGCCGTTATTAAATACCCATTTTTTTCTGCTCTCCGTATTTTGACTGTATATACTGGGTGATGGATCCTTGATATAGAGCTGGATTAGCTATTGCAATATGCCACTCTTACATACCATTTCTATTACAATATGGGTTTTATTTAAACCTTTCATTAGCATGTTGAGGTAAAGAAGAAACCAAGGAAAGCTAACTAAAAACAGAATAAACTAGCTTTAGTAAACCTAATACAATAGAACCTTGGATTGCGAGTAACGCGGTTAGCGAGTGTTTCGCAATACAAGCAGTTTTTTTTTTTTTAATTCCCCACTCTTTATGGCAAAACAAGCAGGATTAAGCCTCTATGCATGCAATGTGGCCAGAGGTGCAGGGGCGTTGGTGAGCCTCAGAGATTCTGGGAAGCTTTCGGAAATACCAAAAGTGTAAACAGTTCCCGAGCGTTTCCAAATGTTTCCAACCGTCCTCGAGCCTCACCAGCGCCACCACACCTCTGGCCACATACGGTATTGCATACACCAGCGCCCCCGCACCTCTGTCCACATACAGTACTGCATTGACAAGCACTGTGGAACTCATTATCTGTTTCCATTGTTTGCTATGGGGAAACATGCTTTGATAGACGACTGATTTGGATTACAAGCATTCTCCTGGAACGGATTATGCTCATAATCCAAGGTTCCACTGTATTCACAGAAAAAAAAAAAAGTACAATTTCCCTTTAATGATAAATAAATAAAAAAAATGCTACTGTGCAGAATGACCTACGAAGGCACATAAAAAGGAAACATTAAAAATGAGCTGAGAACATGAAGGATGAAAAGAAATCTTATAAGTTACTTTGCCAAACAATACAGTTTATTCACCATGGCAACTAACAGTATGACTGACAAGCCATTTAATGTTCTATACTTTAAATAGATTCAATTATAAGATGTACAGTGGAATAAAATAATTTTGCCTACTGCCTTTTTAGAAGATGACATGCTGGGTGACACAAGGCTTGCAACAATCCCGCACTGAATTTGTACTTGCTTTTCTAAGGATTTGCACCCTTTGTAGTAGCCGCACTGATTGTAATGATATTGGTTACTAGAGATCTCGCACAGAATATCTATAAACAGCAAAGGATAGAAGAAAAAGCATTTCTACTAAATAAAAGGCAGTTGTGCTTCAGATGGAATTCCCCCAGACTGGCTCCTATTCAACACAATTAGCATTCTCCAAATATAGATCTAGCGGCATGCTTCGGTCTAACTGTGTATGCTGCCTTAGTAACAGAGTCATTAGGAAATATTTATGGAATTCTGCGTTTTGTGTGAAGTGTAAAATCTATGTTTAGCATCAAATGATTCAAAAAACGAAAATTGATTTTTTTTCACCAATGATGTCTGCTTTGAGGTTTGCAACCTACAATGTTCATCTTAGATCAAAGTGGTTGTCAGAGGCGGCCGGTCCCTAAGGGGCACAGGGACGCCGCCCCCTAATCTCCATACAGGGCGCCAGGCACATAGATTTCTACAATTATTTTTGAAGCACATGATTAGAGCCTGAGGCTCTAATTGGCTTCAAAATGGTTGGGCTCGGGCGCCATTCTCTGCCCACCCACTTGTGACATTAGTGAATCAATATTCGTTATTGTCTTCCAGCCAATCAGGACAGGAAGCAGGTCTTAAGACCGGATTCGCCGGGAAGAGAAGCCAGGAAAGCTGTGACCTGGATGGGGTAAGTGTGAACATGGTGGGGGGTTTGTTTGCTGCCCCCCCTAAAATGGAGCATCAGCCACCACTGGTGGTTGTAAACATCTGAAATGAAAAATGAAGAAAGCATTCCCCTCAAAAGTGTGTACTTGCCTCATTCCAAAGCACCTAATGTGGTTCCTGTCTGCTCTCTGTTCCCCTCTGCTATCTGCATGAGTCACCTTTGACAGTCCATGTCCACAGCACAGAATCTCGGGAGATGACCCTGCATCCACTCCAGTACACAGGTGATTGACATGTTGCACATGAAATTGTGTAGATGGGGGGTGCCCTTGTCCTCCACTCAGGTCTCAGATTACACTCAGCTCTCCACTCTGTGCTGTGCAGTGTATGACATCAGATCCCTGGCCCCTATCTTCTGGAGCTCAGAGACGCTGTGTAAAATGCATGCTTTAGAAGGCTGTAGAGAAGAGAGGTTGCAGATAAACGGGAACAATGTATATAGTAGGATTTGTTTAAACTCTGTGTACCACCTGAGTCTAATCATTTTATGGGGTATAAGTAAGGGCATAGGTGTGTGCAGCCTATTGTATTAGGGTGTGCACCCCAAAGCTCAAACACATATGCCTTTCTATGCAGCCTCAGCTGCACGGTGCAGTGAATGGATGGGAAGTGCTCTGTGCTGAGCAGCTTCCTGTTCATTCACAAACTGAAGCATAGAAAACAGTTTACCGTGCTTCTGTTATGAATGAACAAAGTGAGTGAGTTCATTTAGAAAAGGAAGGTGCTGATACTGTAAATTACTTATTTACTAGCCCCTTCTCCCACTCTCCATCTGGGAACATCCCTTGCAGCAGTCTGGGGAGAGGAGGGAAGCCAGCAGCACTGCGGGGCAGGGGGGTCAACACAGGGGAAGCCCGGGCAGTAGGGGGAATCAGCACTACACATAGTAATTAGGGTGTGCCCAGGCACATCTGGCAACACCCCTGCGCCCACTTACGAGCAAGGGTTTACGAACACTTCAAAGTCAAAACTTTTTTTTATACATACTGTATATAGAATCCCCTTAGAGTTCAGAATGTTATTTTCAATAAATCATTACTGAAACAAGAGAGCCAACATGTTTTGCAAGGATCCTCCTTCTTCAGGACTTGAACAATTCCGAGCTTCTGAACTCCCTCTGGAACAGGTATTCCACCTACATAACAATCAGGTATTTATTTATTTGATCTACCAGACCAATAATCATTATACCAACCAATACAGAACTTTATTTCCAAAACTTACAGCTGATGGAAATAAGGTCTTTGTTGGTTGGTATAGTAAAGATTGATAAGTTATTAGGATGCCAGCAAACACAAGTGAATCTGATCCTATTAAGAAATTTTGTTAAAGCCTAAGTGCAATCAAAATAAAAAACACAAAGATTGGCACAAGGGTCATACTGTAACTTAAAGTCAATAGGATGTGTCCCTTGTGCTGATGCCTTTCCTGTTGGGTGAAATCCTCCTCCACTGATGCCCCCCTACCCCCACCAAAATAATTTTATGGTGTGGTGGGGTTTAACAGAACGGTGGGAACTCTCTCTTCAAGCGTGTCCAATTATGCCAGCCCTTTATGCCCAGCTCCTCCACTTATAGAAGCTGCTCTACAGCTACTATAAATGAAATGTGAACTATAAATGGAGTTGGTGGACCAATCAGTCATCTGCCAGTTCTCTATTCAGAATTCATATTTCATTCATAGAACCTGCAGTACCTGCTTCTATTAAAGGAGGGGCTCTCACTTCCTAAGCCTCCTCTCCCTCCATTCCCTCTCCCACCAATGTTTCTTTATGGGAATGGGAACTAAATGCAGGCTAGACCATGACAAGGACCAGGGGAGTGCCTTGGTATCCTTGGCTATAGGGCTGTGTGTTTCTATTGATGCACACAGTGTAGGGAGACATGTCTAGTCCCTACATGAAAGGGTGGCTCTATAAGATCCTGCAAGAGAAAAGAGGCGCCCTGGGACAGGAAACATGGAGCAGCAGTCATGGGACCATCTTAACCACTCTGGAAGATTTACCCCCTTCATGATCAGGCCACTTTTTGCGATACGGCAATGCATTACTTTAACTGACAATTGCATGGTTATGTCATGCTGTACCCAAATAAAATTGATGTTTTTTTTTCCCCCCAGTTTTCTTTTGGTGGTATTTGATCACCTCTGCTTTTTTTTTTTTTTTTTGCTATGAATAATTTTGAAAAAAAAAACACAATATTTTTTACTTTCTGCTATAAAACATCCAATAAAAAATGTAAAAAAAAAAAAAAAATCTAATTTCTTCATAAATTTAGGCCAATAGGTATTCTGCTACATGGTTTTTGGTTTAAAAAAACCCCAATACGTGTATATTGATTGGTTTATCACAAATGTTATAGCGTCTAAAAACTATGGGATATATTTATGGAATTTGTATTTATTTATTTATTTTTATACTAGTAATGGTGGCAATCAGCAACTTATAGCGGGACTATATATATATATATATGCACAGTATATCACAAAAGTGAGTACACCCCTCACATTTTTGTAGATATTCTATTATATCTTCAGTGACGATGCTGAAGAAATTACACTTTGCTACAATGTAAAGTAGTGAGTGTACAGCTTGTATAACAGTGCTATAACATGGCGAGGCCTGTTCTGAGTGGAACCTGTCCTGTTAAACCACTGTATGGTCTTGGCCACCGTGCTGCAGCTCAGTTTCAGGGTCTTGGCAATCTTCCTATAGCCTAGGCCATCTTTATGTAGAGCAACAATTCTTTTTTTCACATCCTCAGAGAGTTCGTTGCCATGAGGTGCCATGTTGAACTTCCAGTGACCAGTATGAGAGAGTGAGAGCGATAACACCAAATTTAACACACCTGCTCCCCATTCATACCTGAGACCTTGTAACACTAACTAGTCACATGACTCCAGGGAGGGAACATGGCTGAATGGGCCAAATTTGGACATTTTCACTTAGGGGTGTACTCATTTTTGTTGCCAGTGGTTTAGACATCAATGGCTGTGTGTTGAGTTATTTTGAGGGGACAGCAAATTTACACTGTTATACAAGCTGTACACTCACTACTTTACATTGCAGCAAAGTGTAATTTCTTCAGTGTTGTCACATGAAAAGATATGATAAAATATTTACAAAAAGTGAGGGGTGTACTCACTTTTGTGAGATACTGTATATATCTATGTATCTATATCTATATATCTGTATATAGATATAGATATATTGCAGCAGACAATTACACTAGTTGACACTTTTGACACTTAGCGGAAACCAGTGACTATAATACAGTGATCAGTGCTAAAAATATGCACTGTCACTGTACTAATGACACTGGCTGGGAAGGGGGTTAAACATCTAGGGCGATCAAAGGGTTAAATGTGTGCCTAGCCAGTATTTGTGTTTACTATGTGTGCTCCTTGTACTAGGGGAAGAGATGGATTTTAGTCCTGGCTTTGCAGAAAATCCATCCCTTCCCTCCTGTCAGAATGTAACTCTGCCTTGTTTACATAAGCAGAGCTCCATTTTGTGTCTCTACCAGACGATCGGTGGGTGCAGGTGGACATCGAGTGCCTGGCACCTGCAGATTGGCTTCTGCAGTGAATAATCACAGCAGAAGAGGCCAACCAGCAGCGTGCGCAACCCCTGCAGACGGAATTGCAGGATATATACATGATCCTGTGCACAGCTGCCACTCTGTAGCAGTAACATTGCTATAGGGTGGTCAGCAGGTGGCTAAACAAGGATTAAAACATAGAGAAGCTGCATACTCTTTAAGGCCTCTTTCACACGGGTGCCTCCATGGAACGGAATCCACTTGCTCAGCGGGGGATCACTCTGCTGATCCCCGCTGAGCAGGTGGATGACAGGTCCGTCTCCGCTCACTGTGCAGAGATGAAGACGGACATAGTTCTGCTCTCCTCTATGGATAAATCGGGTGGAAACGGACCGTTTCATATCCAATCCAATCCGCCAGACGGATGGAAAACAGGATCACCATCCGTCTGGATTTTGTGGACAGGATCTGATCAGATAGCGGCGGATATCAGCGGACATGTCACCACTGACATCCGCCGCTCCATAGGGGAGACTGGAGGATCTGAATAGGTCCCCCTAAAAAATTGACAGGCGGTGTGAAAGGGCCCTAAGGGATTAAATCAGCTGCTGAATGTGCTTAAAAAGTGAGGGTTTAATATCACTTTAAGGCTGGGTTCACACTGGTATTACACGACAGTCGTGCTACTGTCATCCTACTTTGCCCTGCGACATCGGTCCTACATCGGTCCTACTTTAGTCTCACTTCCATCCAACATGAATGAACAGGATACTATTTTGATCCAACTTTATGATAGTCTGACTTGTCCTTTGACCAATTAAAACAAGCCTGGTGTGGCATAAATTCCTTTTCCTGCTGCTGTAATCCCTCTTACTGTCCTGTGTGTTGGTCAGCCATTATGTCCTCTCTGGCAACTGAAGTGTCAGCCTTCATCACATCTGGTGTGGCAGTGTTGATGGAAGCACAACAGGAAGAAAAGCGGAGGAGGAGGATGAGTAGGCGACGATACTGGATCTATCCTGTGATTGCAAACCGAGAACAATGAGGACAGTTCTGGGCCATCTATGAGGACCTCCGTGCACATGAGGGCATGTTCCTTAACCACTTCAATACCAGGCACTTAGAACACTTCCCTACCAGACCAATTTTCAGCTTCCAGTGCTGTTGCGATTTGAATGAGAATTGCGCGGTCGTGCGACACTGTACCCAAACAAAGTTTTTATCATTTTGTTCCCACAAATAGAGCTTTTTTTTGGTGGTATTTGATCACCCCTGCGGTTTTTATTTTTTGCGCTATAGAGAAAAAAAAGACCGAAAATTTTGAAAAAAAACAAAACATTTTTCTTTGTTTCTGTCACAAAAGTTTGTATAAAGTACATTTTCTCCTTCACTGACGGGCACTGATGAGGCTACACTGATGGGCACTGATGAGGCTACACTGACGGGCACTGATGAGGCAGTACAGATTGGCACTGATGAGGTGGCACTGATAAGGTTGCACTGATGATGGGGCACATATACAGCAATGATAGGCGGCACTGACAAGCAACACTGACGGGCACTGATACATGGCACTGATATGTGGCACTGATGGACACTCATAGGCGGCACTGATAAGTGGCACTGGGCACTGATGGGCACTGATAGGTGGCACTTTTAGGTGGCACAGGTGGGCAATTTTAGGTGGCACAGGTGGGCACTTATAGGTGGCAGTGGTGGGCACAGGTGCAACAAGCACTGTTAGGGATGGCACTGGCAGGCATCATACATGGGCACAGTGCCATCCCTACAGTGCACAATAATGCCCTTACCTGGTGGTCTAGTGGGGGCTCCCTGGTGGTCCTGGGCGGCCTCTGATTTCATTCCCTGGTGGTCCTGGGCGGCCTGTGTGTGATGTCCGGCGGGGGGGGGCTCCCTGGTGGCCCTGATCCGGCTCCCTGGTGGTCCAGTGGGGTGATCCTGAGGGTGGCTGCGCCGATAAATGTTCAGCGCAGCCCCCCCCCCCGTCGGGAGAGCAGCCGATCGGCTCTCCGCTGCTCAGGTCTGCAGACCTGAGCAGAGGAAAAGCCGATCAATGGCTCTTCCTATTTACACTGTGATCAGCCGTGATTGGTCTTTTATCTCGGTCGGTAATGCGGTGGGTCAGCCTGACCCACGGCACCACCGATCGCCGCGATACGCGCCCCCAGGGGAGCGCGATCGCGGATTATCCTGAGGACGTCAATAGAGGTCCAGTCAGGATAATGAACCCCCCGCCCGGACATCATTTCTCTATACGAGAAGCTTTGTTTTGTTTAATTTAAAAAAAAAATGGCATGGGGTCCTCCCCAAATCAATACTAGGCCCTTGGGTCTGGTATTGATTTTAAGGGGAACCCAGTGCCAAAAATGTTTAAAAAAATGGCGTGCCCCCACCCCAAGATCCACATCAGACCCTTATCCGAGCATGCAGCCCGGTAGGTCAGGAAATACAAGCCGCTTGCCCTCAACATGAGGAGTATGCCAGATATCAGACATTAAAGCGGTAGTAAACCCCCAAAGCTTTTTTTACCTACAGGTAAGCCTATAATAAGGCTTACCTGTAGGTAAAATGAATATTTCCTAAACCTACACGGTTTAGTAGATATTCACCCTGCATGCAGCCGCCGATGCCAGGGGCGCATGCGCTCTGATGATCCGGCGGAGGTTGCTGGAAAATCAGAGATGGCTGCCGGAACGAAGAGCTCCCGCGCGCATTCGCTGGAGTGACGTCACACGGCTCCGGCCACTCACAGCGCTGGAGCCGCGTACACGGAAGAAAGAAGAGGACCATCATGTCAGCGTCCTCAGCGCTGACCAACTCGGCCATCGGGGGCCTCGTTCTAAGGTAAATACTTCATAATGCGTTAGTATGCAATGCATACTAACACATTATGCCATTGCCTTGCAGGCTATCCCCCCCCTCCTCTTCTAGCGGGTTTACTACCGCTTTAACTGCAATTGCAGCTTGATGAATCAGGACCAAAGTGTTCTATTGCACCATGGGAGATCATTTTTTCTGCTTCTGTTTTGCTCAAGTAGCCACCCACAAACCATGCCAGTGTGGTTATGAATTAGAATTATGACGCACTATAAGATTTTATTTTTTTTTTTGTAAGTAGAGTTGTTGATTTTTTAAGAATAAAATGTGATTATGTTGGGCCGCTATTAATAATACAAAGAATGCTTAGTAGAGTTCTGTAAAAACTCCCATTCTTGATGAAGAGAACAGCTTGTGTGCTGCGACCAGCAGGTGGCACAGGAAGGCCTATTCATCGCTCTCCACCTCTACTTTCTGTGCCCATCTTGCTATTAACGTTTGCTATTGTACATACGTTTTGCTTCAGTCTAAATCTGAACATTGCTGAGTCATGGTAATCTACTTACAACACTCTAAAAATAGCACCAGCTGCTTTCTATTCCATTCCACTTAAAGCTGTGACCCACTTGGTTTCTACGAACAGTGGTGTCATTCTACCTGATGGATCTCTTAAGCATATTATTGGTATGGAGAGGCACCTAAAATTAAATCCTTGCTATCTGCAATAACAAAAGGATGTGTGCCTCTGTTTATATCTCCATTCATATGTCAAATGTGCTGAAATGCCATATAAAACAAGTCCTTATTATTGACAAATATGAATGTCATAGGTCACCTCTGGACATCAGTAATGTAACAGTACAATTATAACATAATAAATATGTAATAATATATTCACTCAAAAAAATGTGCAGTAACATACGGCAATTAATTGGAATCCGTCCTGCAGTCATCTTTCACCGCAAGAAAATCTCTTTGGTTGCCATAGGCTAGGGCACTTTGCTCTTCGGTATTTCTGGGGGTCAAAGGTGCTCTTACACAACTGCAAGCCCAATCCTGCTGAGCTAAGGTATGGCTCTCCCCCAGCTGCAACATAAACATTTTGCTTGATAAGGTCTCTCCTCACCTAATAGATATGGCTTTGTCAAGATTACACTTGTCAGACTGGGGGAGATTTACTACAACTGAGGCACTCAGAATCTGGTGCAGCTGTGCATGGTAGCCAATCACCTTCTAACTTGAGCTTGTCCAGTTAAGCTTTGACAATAAAACCTGGAAGCTGATTGGTTTCTCTGCAGAGCTGCACCAGATTTTACACTCTCCAGTTTTAGTAAATCTCCCCTACTGTGTTTCCCACCACCAAAGGTGGCTTTAAAGTGTTACTAAACCCACAACAGTAAAATCAATCCGTATATGCAGTAAAGCATGCTTGCTCACTGAGAAACTTAAGGGATTAATCCTCTGCACTGTATAAAAAGGCAGTTTGATCCTGTATGCACAGCTCCTCCCCTTCTTGCATTGCTCCCAAAATCTGTCCGGATAATACAGAGTAAATGGAGTCAGGCTGCACATGCTAAGTTGTGTGTCTTTTGCTAGAGAGTTTTTTTTTCCGTGGGATGGTGCAAATCAGCACTGTCCAGACAGAGGGTCAGGGTTCCTGCATCCTGATAGGACAACCATTGCAGTTTGAAAACTCCTCCTACAAGCTTTAACCAGGCACTAATAGAAGTCGTAAGACTGCTATATACTGCTGATGAGAAAAGGTATTTAGCAGTTTATATTTACTTAAATGATTGCATTTCCTTGTTCTGTGTACTGTGGGAGACCAGATATAGTGAAAGCAAGGTCCCGGGTTTAGTAAGCTCCAGTACCATTTCTTATTCACCCACTGGCATCTCTGCAATACAAGCAAGCAAAGAATATCACTTTTTTTTTATTACATTTTATTTAAAGAGAGTTTATAAGCACAGGACAAAAACAATAGAAAAATAGCAATAATACGCAATATTTAACCACTCCAGATCCACGCTATTGCCATAGTACGGATCTGGAATGCCAGGACGACGTCCATGGACGTCGTCTCCTGTGCACGCTCCTCGCGCGCCCCGTAGTGGCAGCAGCGGCGCGCGCGCGCCGCACGCGTTCTGTGACAGGGGTCATGACATATCTACTGATCCCTGTCACTGGGATCAGTTAGATCTGTTATTTCCCGGCCAGCCCTGC
>BLSH010047373.1:690632-703130 GCA_018402905.1 Glandirana rugosa | reverse complement strand
GATTTTAGTAGAAGTTTGACACACACTTTTCAGATTTAATCGGCCCTCTTCGGTATAGTGACAAGATGTTATTAGAAGTTTGACACACACTTTTTAGATTTAATCGGCCCTCTTCGGTATAGTGACAACATGTTAGTAGAAGTTTGACACACACTTTTGATATTTAATCACACACAGTTTGAAGATTATTGTAGAACAGTGATATGGCTTCTCCCGGCTAATTTAGACTTTTCACACACAGTTTGAAGATGATTTTAGAACACTGATATGGCTTCTCCCTCTAATTTAGACTTTTCTCGCACAGTTTGAAGATGGTCCACATCCACCTCCATTTTTGATTTTTTTTTATGTGATTTTAGTTTAAAAATGCTTTTAAGTAATTTCCCTGTCCCCATTTCTTTGTAGGGCACTTGTCCGACCCTTACCCCCATTTTCCTTCCGTTTGCAGACCTCTAGGACTTTACAGGACTTTGTTACAGCCATTTTAGTGCCTAAAAGTTTGGGTCCCCATTGATTTCAATGGGGTTCGGGGTCTGGGTCACGGAGTTCCACCCATTTAAAAGTCAGCAGCTATAAAAAGTGTAGCTGCTGACTTTTAATAAATAGACACTTACCTGTCCCATGGTCCAGCGATGTGGCCGTCCGATGCCTCCCTCGTTTTTATTGTTAATTTTACTTTTATATTCCTAGTTTGATGCTTTATTTTTACATTTTTTATCACTTTTATTCCTATTACATGGAATGTAAACATCCCTTGTAATAGGAATAGTGCGTGACAGGTCCTCCTTACAGTGAGATCTGGGGTCAATAAGTCCCCAGATTTCACCTCTAGGCTGGGAAGCCTGAAATAAAAAAAAATGTTCCTGGCTTCCCAGCCGAGGCTGCAGCATTTTTTCAAATGCAGAGACTGTGCGTGACGTTATAACATTGCGCCTGGCCTCCAAACGATAATAGAGACTTTGGGGACCATCTGGCCCAAAGGAAATCTCTATGGTCGTCATCCGGCACTGGTCGGTTCCTTCTGTCAGGAACTATGAATCAGACTGAGACAGAAGTGCAGTAAAAATCACACTTTTTAATAAAATGGTACAATAATACAAACAGTGTAAACATGGTCAAAATATAGAGTGGGTAGTCGGAACAAGACGGTAAAACAGGAATCCAGAGAACAGTGTAGTTAGCAAACAGGATCAGGAACCAGAAGGGAAGTCAACCAGGCAAAGTCTTTAACAGGAAAACACATCATAGAGTATCCGGATATGTTGACCAAGGCGAAGGCACAGGAGATCTGATCCAGACAGTTTATATAGCCAGCAGGGCTGGCTGACGACCAGGAAACGATCACCAGGTAAGTCACTGTGGAATGATGAGTACTGGCAATTAACCGACAGCTGAGCAACCTGAGCTCTGTGAAGGGAGGGCTAAGCCCAGCCCTGACACCTTCTCCGGGTCATGGATCACAGGGGCCTGTAAGAACAGGCTGAACAGCCGCTATGATTTGTTTTAATGGTGAAGGGAATCGCTGGCTATAAAAGAAGATATCTAAGTGATGCTGCAGGCATCATTCATATATCACCACTCAAAGTACGCAACGTCATGTGACATTGGGCGGGTGGGAAGCGGTTAAAGAATATGTGTGTTTTCAATTTTGTCCTCAAATACATATAAAAGAGCCCTCTCCCCTGCTGTACATTATTTTTTTTATATTTTTGAATTGGTACTGTGCATGTTCCACATGGTTTGTCCATTAGCCCTAAAAATGTCCAGAATGTACTATAGGATTCTCTTCCCATAGACTTCAATAGGGTTTGCCTCTAAGTTTGGGTTCATTGAGCTTCAAACTGGATTCACCGAACCCTCACCAAACTGAATCCAGGCATATTTTCTCATCTCTACCCAATATAATTATTTATGTCAGCTGCATTTGATCACTCTTCTATTTCCCATTATTTATAAGTGTAGCGCCCTCCTAGGTAGCTAAGATGTATATAGTTTGCATAGTGTTCGCATAGTTCCTGCTTAACAGGAAACTAAGATTAAATACAGTAGTTTCCTGCCTATCAGGGAGACTGAATTGAGACAGCTAGGGAATCCTGTGTGTATAACAAGTGTTACTGGATTTGCATTGACTCATCTGTATCCAGGCAGTTTTGGAAATTTCTGGGTGGACAGGAGTGACTCATGCAGATCAGTGGCATGAATATGGATGCCATCCCAGCCAACTGCAGGCATAGGGCCCTATGCATGCTGGGAAGGGGTATTTATATTCAGTGAGGAGACACGGGAAGGGGTCTTTGCCCGGAGAGGAGAGTCCAGCTGAGGAGGGGGCACATTGCCCTATACAGTGCCTGCTGACAAGCGGTGTCAGGCTGGAGGCCTGGAAGCTGGAGAGTTGACCCATGTGTTCTGAAGAGCTGACTGAGGAGAGCCATGCCTCAGAGGATCTTTTGTGACTCCCGTGCAGGGCCGCCATCAGGGGGGTACAGGCACTACTGTTGTAAAGGACCCCAGTGTCTCAGGGAGCCCTTACAATAAAGACTTTAGTGGTCTTTAACATTGGAGTTTATGGGAGAGGAACTCCAGCACCTATGGTTCGGCTGTGCCGGGTCCCCAAAATGACCAGTCATTGACCGGCAATTGTCAGGTGAATTTCGGACCTAACATTGGAGCCTATGGGAGGGGGACACCCGGTTTGGGGACACCGTTCTCCGGAACCATAGGTGATAAAAATACCAAACTTGGGTCACATGGAGATGGTCCCCTGGACCACAACTGGTCCAAGTTTGGGACCTCCAGCACCTAATGTTCGGCATGAGGTCTTATTGTAAGCATCGGGTGAGGCTGTGCTGCCTGTGCACTGTTTTTTTTTACTGGAGTCTAGGGACACCAGCGCCGGAATGGGGGGGGGCAGAGTGGCAGCCAGTACAGATGTAGGGGTCCCAACAGGACTGCAGGAGGCCCTATGATACTCTCCTGGTCTCCCCACAGTGTCCCCCTGTGTCCTCCATCCCCCACAGTGTCCTCCCTTCCCCCACTCACGGTGTCCCCCTGTGTCATCCACCCACCATGGTGACCCCCTGTGTCCTCCACCCCCACTGTGTCCTTCCCTCCCCCATCCATGGTGTCCCCCTGCTGTGTCCTTCCCACCATGTTGACCCCCTGTGTCCTTCATTCCCAACAGTGTCCTCCTCTCCCCCACCCACAGTGTCCCCCTGTCTCCTCCCCTCCCCCACCCCACAATGTCCTCCTAGCCCCCCCCCATGGTGTCCCCCTGTGTCCTACCCCCACTCCCCCACAGTGTCCCTCTCTGATCCCCCCACAGTGTCCTTCTTTGTCCCTGTCTGCAAAGTGTCCCTCTCTGTCCCTGGCATCCCTGTCTGTCCTCGTCACGCTGTGTCCCTCTCTGTCCCCGGCATCCCTCTCTGTCCTCGTTGTACTGTGTCCTTCTCTGTCCCCAACATCCCTCTCTGTCCTCGTAGTACTGCGTCGCTCTCTATCCCTGACATCCCTCTCTGTCCTCGTCGTACTCTGTCCCTCTCTGTCCCCGGCATCACTCTCTGTCCTCATCGTACTGCGTCCTTCTCTGTCCCCGGCATCCCTCTCTGTCCTTGTTGTACAGCGTGTCTCTCTGTTCTTCTCCCACGACATCCCCTAAAAGGCAATGAGGATAGGGGGCTCAGGATAATAAAAACTTGTTTACATTTGCAGTTTGGAGGAGGTAAAATCCCCATAGATGAGCCCTGTTTTTTACCACCCAGCAACTGCACCCCACTACACATTTTGCAACAGGAATTGTACACCATGTCACGCTTAAAAGAAATATAGCAACCTTGTGAAGTGACCAAGGGGCTAAAGCAGTCAGCGAGGAGGCATTTTATCGCCTTTTCACCACCTGCTTTAGCCCCTTGGATCCCACACTAGCATACATTGCACACTTCACTTCACTTGAATGGGTCATTCTTAGCAGGCTACACCTGGTAAGTGTGACAGGGTGTATAATTCCTACTGCCTCTGCAACATGTGTATACCCCTGGCCAGTGGGCGGATTTGGTGGGATGGCCAGTGGGTGGATGTGGTGGGATGGCCAGTTCCATTGCAGCTTCATTCAGCCACTAGGAATAAAAGGAGGGATGTGTGTAAACCAATAATTATTGGAGTCAAAGCTTACACAGAGCTATTGGCTCTTTGGGTGACAGCCCTGAGTCTCCTGTCATTCTCACATGGAGTGAGTCACGTGATCATCTATAAGTGGAAGTACTGGGTAGTTCGGCTTCCCGGACTGATCACAGTTGCAGCGGAGAGAGAGGGAAAGGTAAATATAAACTTCTGGGCATAAGGGGTTAAGACTAACCTGCCTCTATGCCCTGAATGGGTAAAGATCAGGCCTGCCTAAAGCTTTTATAACAACTTACTGGAGCAGCATTTTCATTCTCATTGTAGCTAAGAAATATGCTCAACTTTGGAACTTTCATCCCGCTTCCTTTCATATAACACGAGCACTTCCATTAGAACACTTAGGAGAATAGAATAGATTGTCCCTTTGTAAATTCTATTATGTGGACATTGAAGTGCATTGCATGAGAGTAATTACATGTCTGAAAAGCAGGTTAATGTAAAATGAACAGTGAAGGGGGGAGAAGGAGGCTTTTTCAAATTTGAAGAAAGTGCTGCGCTCAGCTCGGTATCTTGAAGACACATATGAACGTGGCTATCTAATGCTGTTTAACGGAACAATTTAATGCTCTATTGCAAATTACTGGCCAAAGCAGTCCGCTCACAGAAATTGTTAGTCAGGCAGAACATCTAATGAAAAAAAAAATAAATGAAGGTCATTCATCCGAATATATCAGATACAGAGCGGCAGTTAATTAAGCCTCCTACACATGAAATAATAAGTCATTTTCAAATAAGTACAAAACAGCACCTTACATAAAGAATTTCTGGACAGCTGAATAATCAGATAAACGAATATAAAGGAGCTGATTTAGGTGGCGGAAGATTTATATAATAATAATAATATACATATACTTGAGATCCTGCTGTCCAATATCTACCACAAAGCTTTGAACACCACAACCAACATTTTAGGACCCATTTTTGAAATGCAGGCTGCAGTGTGAAGCTGACGGAGCCCCAAGTGTGCTTTTTTTTTGCAGCCAACAGAGCTCCATGATTGAGAAAAGCTGGTCATGTGACATTGACAGGTCACAGGATTTTCCCCTAGCCATTTTTTTTTTTTATTTAAAAGATCCATTAAATGTTATTGCATTGGACTCCTGAAGCCAGCAAAGTGCAATGCACATTTATAAATCTCATCATTGTTCATCAAAAGTGTGTGATGCTCTATTTACAGCAGGGGTGTTCAACCTTTTAACCTTCCTGAGCCACATTGGTGCTTTGCTTGGTGTCTGTTTAAAGGTTCTTGCGATAAAAGCCAAGGAAGCTTAGACTTCATGCGATAAAAGCCAAGGAAGCTAATTGTATTAATACATTTATTGAACAGAAAAATTGCACATAAAACTGCAGGATACACAATTTATAGCATGCAACATATTACAAAATATTCCTACAAAATGTACAAGCCAATTATCCTTTCTAGCAAAATAAGCATGTACAATGTGTATGTAATAAGTCATTTAAATAGTAGTTACTCAACTTAGGCTTTCCATTGATGAGTCAAATTGCTTTCTCCAAAGTCATCCAGCTTCTAGGACACATGTTTCTCCTTTGTCTCACAACTCTGTCCTTTGACCACATGCCTGTTCAAAGTCCTCCCCTCCCCTAACTTCCTCAGACTGGTTAATTTGCATATCAATAAGGGAGCCCTAGCTTCTTAAAACAGCACATGGTCTTAAAAATCGAACTATGCTCATAGGTGTGTGCATCCTATTGCATTAGGGGGTGCACCCCAGAGCACAAACACATATGTGTGTACATCAGCAGAGCAGAGATTGGTGTCAGTAGTTTTTATTTTTATTATTTTTTAATAATTTTTTTCCAATTTTATTTTTTTCATTAATTTTACAATATTATTTTTATTATTTTTTTTTTCATTTTTTTAGGAGCCCTGTTTGGGGGCTTTGGTGAAATATCAAGGGTCTAAACAGAGAGAAAGGGACTGAGGGCAGAGCTTCCCCAATCCCTTTTTCTGCAACCTCAGCTGCACTGGACAGTGAATGAATGGGAAGTGCCTGTGCTGAGCGGCTTCCTGTTCATTCACAAACTGAAACATAGTAAACACAGTTTACTATGCTTCAGTTATGAATGGACACAGGAACGATCAGTACAGAACACTCACTGTGTTCATTCATCCATCCATCCTGAAACATCCCCCACAGCAGCCAGCAGGAGAGGGGAGGAGGGAAGCTGGCAGCACTGCGGGGGAGAGAGAGGGGGATGCCAGTTAGCAGTGGGAATCAGCACTGCACAGGGTGATTAGGGTATGTCCAGGCACACCCAGCATATCCTGTGCGCACACCTATAACTAGGCTATAAAATCACTTAAAATTATCCCTAGCAACACAATTGGAAGAAGAAGAATTGTCTTGGGCCACACATAAAATACACTAACAATAAGGATAGACCATAAAAGTCCTGTAAAGAGACACAATTTTTTTGGCATTCATGTGTTTGCTAAGTGTAACCACATTTTTACAAAAAAATTCCAAAAAATCAGCATTTTAAAGTAAGTTTACATTTTTGTGTTGGGGCTGTGTTCATAGCCATCTTGGGCCGCATGCAGACCATGGGCCACAGGTTGGACACCCCTTGGTTTACAGTCATACCTGTTAGGGCCATAAAACAACCGTTTAAAATTAGACTCTACTTCTCTTTACAGCATGGTAATACCCACCCTGAACAACCTCCCTCCTGAAGCCCATCTAAGCCCCTCCTCCTGTTATTCATTATATTAAAAACCAGACACTCCTACAAGCTTTATTGCAACTTTTAGCTAGTATGTGGCAGCAAGATACAAAGACTTATTTCAGTTGCACTTACTGATCTCCTATAATATTATTACATATGTATTGGCTGTATTTATTAAGCCCTGATAAAGAGCTAATGCACCATATAATCCCTGAAATGTGTTATCTTGGATTTTTATCATGAAATACCCATATTGGGCTTCCAAAACCAATGGTGTAAAGATCCTATTCGAAAACAAAGAGAGGAGGGCGCCTCTAAGTGCAGACCAAACACACTTTTATCATAAAAACCAACAAAATGGCAACTCACATGGAGGTGGTGAATTAAGGCACATCAAACGGGGATGGGTCCTATGAGAAATACATCAGTTGGATGTCCATAAGCAGGAAACTATCAGCGCAGCCACGAGAGCAGTGAGCGATCCCTGTCAGGTGGAAATGCCAACTGGAGACTAGGGAACTCAGAGCGAGGCTAGGTCCTGCAAATGCCAAGGTCCAGGGTTGATGATGTCACTATTGCACTATTACTATTGCTGGTACATATGCCAAAAATATATGGACATTTATGAACTGTTTTTTATGGACTGTTTCATCTTTGTGAGAGGTGTATAACACTTTGGTGTTGCACCTCTACTTGTATCTAACGATCCTGTTTTCCTACACCTCCTGGAATTCGCCTAAGGTGCCTCGTGGACATTTTTGAAAGCTGCTTAAAGAAGAGCTAAAGTGGTAGTAAACCCTCCTATAATTTTCAGCCATGGAAGCTGCCATCTTGGCCTCTGTTTAATCTACAACTACAACTGATGCTGCACATGTGATCAGCTATGACACCAGCCATTGGATGGTTCGACAGTTTGGTTTAGAGCACAACCAATGGGAGTGTTGCATTTCCGGCACGTGCCAGAAATGTAACTGTTTTTTAACCACTTCAGCCCCGGAAGGATTTCCAGCTTTAGGACCGGAGCCCTTTTTGCGATTCGGCGCTGCGTCGCTTTAACTGAAAACTGCGCGGTCGTGCGACGTTGTACCCAAACGAAATTTGCGTCCTTTTTTTCCCACAAACAGAGCTTTCTTTTGGTGGTATTTGATCACCTCTGCGTCTTTTCTGATCGCCGCTATAAACAAAAGAAGAGCGACCATTTTGCAAAAAAACCCAAATTTCTTACTTTTTGCTAGAATACAAATCCATAAAAAATATATAAAAAAACATTTTTTTTCACCGTTTTTGGCCGATTTATATTCTTCCTCATATTTGCGATAAAAAAAATCGCAATCGGCATTTATTGATTGGTTTGCGCAAAAGTGGCCGCGTTTACGGATGATGAGAATTCATTTTTGGGGTTTTTATTTTTTTTATTTTTTACTAAAAATGGCGGCGATCTGCGATTTTTTGCGGTACTGCGATATTTCAGCGGACATGTCGGACCATTTTGACACTTTTTTGGGACCATTGGCATTTATACAGCGATCAGTGCTATAAAAATGCACTGATTACTGTGTAAATACCATTGGCAGTGAAGGGGTTAACCTGCAGGGGGCGCGCTAAGGGTTAACTGTGTTCCCTGGGCGTGTTCTTACTGTATGGGGGATGCCCTAACAGGGGAAGGGAAGTGGTCACAGCCTTCATGTACAGGAAGGCTGTGATCACAGCCCTTCCCCCTCACACAGAGCGGAGGTCCGTGTTTACTTACACGGACCTCCGCTCCTTCGCTCCGGGGGGGCCATCGCGGGTAGCCGGCGGCAATCGAAGCCGCCGCACCCGCTCCCTGGCCCTCCCCGAACACAGTGAGCGCGTGGGCGCGCCTCCGGCGGCGCGCGCGCGCTCACAGTGCGCGTTATCGCAGCCGCCGTCGTATGACGGCGATTTGCGATAACGAACCACCTTGTCGCCGTCAACCTGCGGTTGGCGGTCGGCAAGTGGTTAAACTGTTAAATGGATGGGTTTACTACCGCTTTAAGCTACTCTGCACAGGATACTGAAACAAATGGAGATACCTGGAGGGGATCACTGAATTTTCAGCTTCCAGTGGCATTGGCCAGCTATGGTATATGCATAGTTACATTGTGCCAATGTAACAATGTATAAAACATCCATACATGTAATTCTTATTTAAGTAGAGCTTTTGCACTCTTCAATGTAGACTTTGCTCTGCACCGCAAAACTAAACTAACTTCAATTAGTTTATCAAACCAATCCTACCCACACCCTCTTAACAGTCATTAAAACATGAGAGAGGTTCTAACCCCTCTCCAGTCTATCTAAAAGTTGAATAAAAAGTTTTGGCTACTGTTGGGTTTTCAGCAAATTGTCAAATTTTTGCACAGGCTTTTTCTTTCTGTCCCTCTGTAAATCCTTTCAATGTGATCATACCGCTAGGTCCTCGTTAAGATTGATATTGGAAGTACCTGGTTTTTCTGTGAAATGTTGCCGTCTGAAATATCACCATCAATTTTCTGCAGATCCTCTCATATTTCACTGCTGGATAAAATGCCTGTCGCTGAGCTCATTAGCTGGCTATGGTTTAATGGTGTCCCAATGCTGTAGATAATTGATTCCCAGGAAGAGTCATATAGCTACAAAATTTGACAAGGTTCACTTCCTTGCCATTTCTTATTAAAAATAATATGGTTGATTAACATTTAATACCGTTGAAAGGTTAATGTGAAATTAAAAGATGACTAGGAATAACATTGCTCCTAAGAAAGTTTGTAGTTCGAACAGTAGTTTAATATAGAAGAGTAGCTTTAAAGTGACCCTGCCAACATATTGTCCATTACAGGATCATTAAATCATATTAAATTAAAAAAGGACCACTTAGGGGTCAGTTTTTCAAAGAGTGAAAAAAAGGTTCACCCAAGACTTTAGAATTACTTACTTACTTTTTAAAAATGTGTGAACCTCTAGAAAAAAGCTTTGGGACCTCTTGGTGAAACTCCCTCGGGGGTGTTTCTCTCATCTGCCATTGGCAAGTAAGCAGCTTCTATTTTTTTGTCCCACCTCCAACATTTCCAGGATTGACAGAGGCTTTTTCTATCTGCAGTTGCTTTACCCTGTCCTCTGACATCATTACAGTACTCTTCCTTTTTTTGATAAATATTTTTTATTAATTTTTAAGAATAGAAATTACAACATATACAATTTATACAATAAATAACACTTTAAAGTATATATAAATAAAATAACATTCAAAAAGAGAAAGAAGAAATGAGGGAGGAAAATACCAGAATTAGAAGGATTGATCAGTATATGCATAAGAGTTTTGAAGAGTTCATCACAAGTGCAAAAGGGATCTATCAAAATATTGAGAAAGAAAGATGTAACCAATGGAGGCCATATTATCTCAAATTTGTATAAATCATCACAAGTGTAGCAGCAAGTTTTTCATTAGTACCAATTCATTTTATCTTTAACTGATGAGGAATTTGGTGTAGAGGACCACCAAGCTTTTGCCAAAGTTTGTTTGGCAGCAGTGAATAACAATGTTAAGAGGTGGAATTGATTATTCGTGATATTTTTGGTTTGAGAATTAGTAAGGCTTCTAGTGGGTTCTTGGAAAGCGGTTTTCCAAACATGGTAAAAATAATTTGGAATATGTCAGTCCAAAATTGCTTTATTCTAGGACAATCCCACCATATATGTAATAGGGTACCAGTACTCAAGCAACCTCTCAGGCTCGATTCGCATCTATGCATTTTGCTTTTCAGCGTTTTTTCACTGCTTTTTGCTGTGCTTTCTGCATTTTTACTGCATTTTTGGTGATTTTTTACCACAATTTTGCAGTGATTTGCTTTCATTTTACTTTTATTTATTTTTTTATAATTTTTTTTTTTTTTGGGGGGGGGGGGAATTTTGTTGCGTTTTTCTTGCATGCCCATTGAAGTCTATTACATACAAAACGCTGCTTCTTGCATGAAAAAAAGTCCCTGACCCTTTCCAAAAAGCAGAGGCACAAAAAGCATTGATGTGAACATGTTCCATAGAATCCCATGTTAAAAAAAAATTCCCTGCATTTCTGCAAAATGCAAAATGCATAAAAAAATGCATTAGTGTGAATTGAGCCTAAAGTTGGATTCTACTGCTGCTGTGTTGATAGAACAGAGAGACGTAATGTACCAAATTTGTTTCCAATCTTTTTCTGCTAAAAGTTCATCAAGATCACTTTCCCATTTAGTCATATATGAATGAGATAGAGGTGTCTGTTTTTCAAGTATAGATGAATATATCATCAAAAAAAGCCCTTTTGTAGTAAAATCATGTTTGCATGTTCAAAAAGAGTAAGGGTTTTTAGACCAAATGATGATCCTATAGTTTAGAATTTTATTCTGCCAAGCCTTTACCTATGAGGCTTTGTGTGATCAGGGCAGAGGTTGTGCCCTTGCGCATATGTGGCATTTACTTTGTGACATATTCTTGGTAGTTACATAGAAACATAGAAACATAGAAAAGTGATGGCAGAAAAAGACTGAGTAGTCCATCGAGTCTGCCCCTTTTTATTTATTTATTTATTTATTTTTATTTATTTATTTTTTTACATTAACCTTGTTGTTTGACTATGGATTTATGTTTATCCCAAGCATGTTTGAAGCGATTTACTGTTGACTGTCTCACAGCCTCTGTTGGTAGTTTATTCCAATCATCAACCACCCTTTCAGTAAAATAATACTTTCTAAGATTAGTTTTGAACTTCCCCCCAGTTAGTTTGAGGTCCCCGTGTTCTTGATTTTGGTTTCATATTGAAAAGACTGCCCTCCTGAACCTTATTCATCCCCTTGCAGTGGCGGCTGGTGAAGTTTTAAGATGGTGGGGCGCCAGACCCTGCCCTTCCTTTTTGCCCCATCCCACTTCTTAGAAGCCACACCCCTTATAGGCTCCACCCACTCTGTACACAATGTACAGTATAACTCAGCTGTCAGTCTTAATTCTCAATAAAATATTGCTGGCTCATTCATCCATTAAATCCCAAAGGTAAAGAATTACATGAGCTGTGAGGTCTGCACAGGAACCCAGCACAGACTGGCATTATGTGGGGTTTCATATCCCATCAAGCTCCATCCTAATACTTATTTTATAATAGGAACACTGGAAATCCTCCACTAACCCCTGACACAAGGTGAGCCATAGAAATGTCCTGGTTTTTGGAACTGAGCAGCTTCACCAACATAAATCTGCATTATCTGTCCAAAAAAGTTCAAAATGTAATTATAAAATCAGGCGATTTAAGATGGCATTCATTGGAAAGCAGTTATTGTAGAGGAATTGTCATGACTATACATTCCTCTTGTTCTGACTTACACTCAATCCCTGGAATCTAACATTCGAGGAACTCCCATCTCTGACTACACTTACATGTTATATATACATTTCGTGACGTATTTAACTGTCTCGATATATTCATGGATTTTATTTATTTACTGAAGGTTACGTCCCTGGTTCTTCAGGGGTTGTCACCTCAAAGACACAAGTAACTTCGACGGACACGAGTCGGAGACATAGAGTCGTAGTTTGTTGTCTTGTTCTCCTTACATATCAGTACTGTTAAGGAGATGTTATTGACGAAAGGTTACTTACGGT
>BLSH010047373.1:674069-687263 GCA_018402905.1 Glandirana rugosa | reverse complement strand
CCCCCCCCCCCCCCCCCCCCCCCAGATCTAGTGAATGCAGGATCCTGGATTTAGCAACCCTTTAAGGGTATTTCCATTTGTCTGTAATTGGTCAGTGGTGCCTGTTTTTTTGTCCCACCTCCGACAAATCCTAGAGTGTCACACTATTTTTCTTTCTGCAGTTGCTCTACCCTGTCCCCATAGTCATCAGTTGTCCTGCTTGCTAGATATGTAGCTTTGCGTGATCGGGTCAGAGGTTATGCACTTGCACATATGCTGCATTCACATTATGACGTATTGTTGGTAGTTCCCATATGTGAGTTGTAGTATGATGTCTGGTGGGGGATATTTAGAAGAAGCAGAAGCATAGATTCATAGAATGGATGAAGCAAGGATAACTTTGCACTGTAAGTCCTCAGGTACAGGCTCCTCTAGCAACGAGAACAGTGAACAGCACAGTAATGACATCACCAAAACTCTCTTCATGCAAAGGCAAGGGGACTAGATGAATTCACTCTACAGATATACAGCCATGGGGTTTTAGGCACACAAGGTTTTTTAAGGTACTGCTTAGGCACAATTCACATTTCTAGATCTTTTCTACAAGAGTGAGAATCTTCGCTTTTTGAGTTCAGGTCCCCTTAAATTGTGCAATTAAAGTTCCACAGACAATCATATACGGCAGAGACATTTTTGGTATATATAGGCTGACACTTTCTCATTTGGATAATGTGTCTTTATAGTGACTACATTCATTTTGCTTCTTGTACTCAAGTGAATAGTAATCGGTACAGCAAGCTCATTTTAAATATAATGAAAACAACAAATCAGACACTTTCAGAAATTTTGTTGTTGTTTACCCTGCTAAGTGCCGATTCCCTCTCCAACAAACACACTAGAATCATGTAAATGTGTTAAAATAATTGGAAATGCTGAGAATAGGCGTTTGTGCCACCGACAAAGAGAAGGAGTATGTTAGCAGACACTCCAGTACATGTCTTCTCCACAATGATGTTCCTTTGGGTCCTTAATAAAATATTGATGTGACTATTGCGTGATAATAATCTTGTTTTATTAAACATCATGAATAAAACATGATCAAACACTGCTTCCGCATTGTACATCCTCCAAAATGCATATGGAGACAGCCATCAAATATTGAGACACAACGCAGGTAAATTAATAAAAGCAACATCCCTAGCATATAGAAATCAAAGGATGGTTTGTATTCTGTAAGTTATAGATTGCAGCACTATATAGAAAGCTAAAAAAAAGCTTGACAAAGAATTATTACAGCTATCCCCAAAGGAGCTGCTTGGTAATTTGAGTTCTCCATTCCATCCCTCAACTCCAATGATGGCCTCAGCCCCTCTCACAACAGGTTAAGCATATAGGCACTATAATACCGTTCTGCACACAATTTTAATTTGGTACCAGTAAGTGGACTCCAGTTTGACTATAATAAAGTAGTGTGTGATGCTTTAACGACTTGAAGTGAAAGGCAATTTGTATGTACATGAACAGGTAAAATGTCAACCAACGCAGTTCTCTAGACCAGCGGTTCTCAACCTCAGTCCTCAAGTCCCCCCAACAGGCCATGTTTGCAGGCTTTCCTTTATCTTGCACTGGTGCTTTAAATCAGAGTCATGGCTTTGTATTTTGAAAAGCTATTTTATCTAAGAGAAACTAACCAAAACATGGCCTGTTGGGCGTACTTGAGGACTAAGGTTGAGAACCACTGCTCTAGACAACAAGACCACCAGCTTTAGCAATTTGTTATAGAACTCATGGTAGTAGTAGAATAGACTTATACTCGATAACCTGTTGATCAGCATAAGCAGTGGCAGGAACCACATTAACCGTAGGGTACACAATATTGCAATGACTTTACCTGCTATCAGTATGCTATATTACAAGAGTGCACTCAAGAGGCGATTAGCCTATAGCCCAGGTCTACTGCAGTGATACCCCTACAGGCAATACCATAGGCCTTTGAAGGACAGCTTATCTAAAGAGACAGTGCTACACCTTAGACCTCCATCTGGCTATTGCTGGGGCCCATCTTGCCAATGGTGCACACAATTGTAGTCCTAATGGGAATCTACATGCCTTCTGCAAGTATTATAAGCTATTGGTTAAATGCCTAATCCTTATAAGCTTAGTTTCTGATAGCAGCAGCAGGTTGTGGCCACATTGCCCTCTCACCAATCCAGCAAAACAGTCACAGAAGTTCCACCGCGTGGGTATCCTCAGTTTTTACTCAACACAACTCTGGTCCTCGGTTTACCCGGCTGTAATACTCTAGTGTTGGTGCAGTGTGAGACTTTCTCCAGTAGTGACTCAGGTCCCAGTCTCTCCCCCGATTCTCTCTCTCTCTCTCTCTCTCTCAAACGGTTGCCCTTGCAGAGGTTTACACCATCAAACACAAAAATAAATTCATTTATCCTCCTAGTTTGCTCTGGTAACACCACTGCTCCAGTTTCAATCTTAGGCTTTTGGTATGGTTCCTCAGACTGCCTCACACAGCACTGCTGTGTTCACGTTCAACTCTGTACCTGTTGCAGCTCTCTCTGCAGTCTTGCAGCTCCCTGCTGCACTGACTCCCACCCTGGCCTGGGCAATGCACCTCTTGTCTTCCTGGTGAAGCCCTCAACTACTGACAACCCTCTGTTTATAATGGCTGTGCACACTTGCACACACACAGCCTGCTGGTCTCTGGTAAAGAATGGACACAGGGTTAAGGCTCCATCCCTCCCAAGACTCAGAACTCCAGAACCCAGAATTACAAAATCTGGAGAAGACTGAAACAGAAGCTTTTTCCTGCTCAGAACCAATACTCCAGAGCCCATCAATCTATACTTGTGAGAACCCTGTTTAAAGTTTAATCCTAAAAGCCCAGGGGCAGGGTACAGTGCTGTCACAATATATACAGCATCTCATAAAAGTGAGTACACCCCTCACATTTTTGTAAATATTTTATTATATTTTTTCATGTGACAACACTGAAGAAATGACACTTTGCTACAATGTAAAGTAGTGACAGCTTGCATAACAGTGTACATTTGCTGTCCCCTCAAAATAACTCAACACACAGTCATTAATGTCTAAACCACTGACAACAAATATGAGTACCCCCCTAAGTGCAAATGTCCAAATTGGGCCCAATTAGCCATTTTCCCTCCCTGGTGTCATGTGACTTGTTAGTTTTACAAGGTCTCAGGTGTGAATGGGGAGCAGGTATGTTAAATTTGGTGTTATTGCTCTCACTCTCGCATACTGGTCACTGGAAGTTCAACATGGCGCCTCATGGCAAAGAACTCTATGAGGATCTGAAAAAAGAATTATTGCTCTACACAAAGATGGCCTAGGCTATAAGAACATTGCCAAGACCCTGAAACTGAGCTGCAGCACGGTGGCCAAGACCATACAGCGGTTAAATGGACAGGTTCCACTCAGAACAGACCTCGCCATGGTCGACTAAAGAAGTTGAGTGCACGTGCCCAGCGTCATATCCAGAGGTTGTTTTTGGGAAATAGACGTATGAGTGCTGCCAGCATTGCTGCAGAGGTTGAAGGGGTGGGGGGGGATCAGCCTATCAGTGCTCAGTCCATACGCCGCACACTGCATCAAATTGGTCTGCATGGTCATCGTCTTAGAAGGTAGCCTCATCTAAAGATGGTGCACAAGAAATCCCACAAATCATTTTTCTGAAGACAAGCAGACTAAGAACATGGGTTACTGGAACCATGCCATGTGGTCTGATGAGACCAAGGGTAACTTATTTGGTTCAGATGGTGTCAAGCGTGTGTGTTGGCAACCAGGTGAGGAGTACAAAGACAAGTGTGTCTCACCTACATTCAAGCATTGTGGTGGGAGTGTCATGGTCTGGGGCTGCATGAGTGCTGCCGGCACTGGGGAGCAACAGCTCATTGAGGGAACCATGAATGCCAACATGTACTGTGGCATACTGAAGCAGAGCATGATTCCCCCCTTCGGATAGTATTCTAACATGATAACGACCTCAAACACACCTCCAAGACAACCACTGCTTTGCTAAAGAAGCTGAGGATAAAGGTGATGGACTGGCCAAGCATGTCTTCAGACCTAAACTCTATTGAGCATCTGTGGGGCATCCTCAAACGGAAGGTGGAGGAGCACAAGGTCTCTAGCATCCACCAGCTCCGTGATGTCATTATGGAAGAGTGGAAGAGGACTCCAGTGGCAACCTGTGAAGCTCTGGTGAACTCCATGCCCAAGAAGGTTAAGGCAGCGCTGGAAAATAATGGTGGCCACACAAAATATTGACACTTTGGGCCCAATTTGGACATTTTCACTTAGGGGTGTACTCACTTTTGTTGCCAGCGGTTTAGGAGGGGACAGCAAATTTACATGGTTATACAAGCTGTACACTCACTACTTTACATTGTGGCAAAGTGTCATTTCTTCAGTGTTGTCACATGAAAAGATACAATAAAATATTTACAAAAATGGGAGGGGTGTACTCACTTTTGTGAGATACTGTTCATAATATTCATTTTGACTACAGATTCTCATTAAGGCAGACCTGAACTCAGAAAGTGACAATTTGCTAGGTTAGGGAAGACTGAGTAGGTCCTGTAGCACCTAGGTCATGTTGCAGTGGGCATAACTTTAACCACAGCAGACCATACAACTACTATGGGGCCCGCCCACACCTGTCTGACTACAAAGTGATTTATACAGACAATAACATTTGAATAAATAAATGCAAAAGCAATATGTATTTGGTGTTACTAGAGGAATTGAAAGCAAGGGGGTCCTAAATGGTTTTGCTGCAGGGCCCCATCACTCATTGTTATATCCCTGAAGACATGGCAGCATATACTGAGCCACTGACGTCAGCAGAGCCTTTAGTGACATTAAAAGTGGATGAAGTCTATGCTGATAATGTGTAGCTGATGCAGGTCACCTAGTACCGGATTTAATTCACATGCCCTGGAACTGCAGAACAAGGGACTTGCTTAATGCAGCTGACAGGTTCATTAATACAAATTTTAGCCCTCATCATCCTATTAGGCCTCCTTCATTCCTGACTGATTTTTTAAACTTAGAGTTTAGGTCACCTTTTAATGTGCCCAAATCACCTTAACACCAGAATCCTAGTTATGACTGCTACACTAACCATATATAATGAATAATTTGGAGGCATATTATATATACAATTATTTCTGAATATACATAATAGAAGAGCTGCTTGGGTAAGGTGTGACAGATAACCGTACCGTTATATAAAGCCATCAGCTCAGAAAATCCAGAGGGTAAAGCCATATGGTATAGTTTTCTGAATATTTAAAAATAGTGTCTTGCCCCTCCTGGGATTCTCACTCTGTCTGAACATTACATCAAATTGTTTTAATATGTACATTTCCTGCTTGAGTGTAATCATAAATGAAAGCTTGGGAAACCAATTTTCAAAATGTTCTTTCCTGGTTTTGACAGAATATTACATTTTAAATGATAAATGATAAAGTGCAATCAGTTCCTTTGTTAAAACATTCACCTAAGTGCTGCAAATAGAGGATCTTCCGAGAAAAAAATAAGATGGGCAAAAAAGGTTTTAATAAGGCAGCAAAGGAAAAAAAGATGTTTTATCACACATCACAACTGTAGAGCAAATGTGTTAATTTCCTAAATACAATCAGAGTAAAAAATAAAGTAAAATTACAATGAAGATTAACAGTATATGTGAACGTTCTGATTGTTTATCCAATTGTAAAATTGCAACAACCCCTGCAACTGGCACTTACAGCAGTTAGGGCTCGTTTACACTTTTATCATCCCCCAACCGCTCCCCCTTTTTACAGAGCTAAAATACAGCCCATTAGTTGTGATGTGCCTATGCACACAGGCGCGCAAACAAGCGCCGTGTATTCTAAGTAACAAAAAATCAGCATTTTTGGTCAGTAATTTACGCCTCATGTGCGCAGATGCGCGTGTTAGCGTGTAAATGCCCATATTACATTGTGAACGTGAGAATAAATTTGTGCACTCGCATATGCGCTCAAATACGCTCAAATACATACCAAAAAAAAATGGCTGAAAAAAGTAGATGCTCAAACAGGTGTATCGTGTGCAAGAGGCCTTAAAGTATTTGTTACCCTAAAAAAAAAAAATAGATCATGTTCCCTTAAAACATGTTACACAGCACAGTGCTTGTGCTGTGTAATTTGGCCCCTTCTATCACTTAAAAACCCTGCTGAACCTGCCTGGCTATGCCCTCTCCCTTGTAAACTGACCATGGTTTATCATGGCTGCTGAGCCCTGACACTGTGGTCAGTTTACGTGCCTCCATCATCCGCAGCCCTGCTCTGTCCTTTTCTGTCCTCCTCTCCCCCCTCCCTCCCTGCATGTCTGCTCTTAACAGTGCCCACTCCTTCCCTGTTACCTTAAAAACTATAATATATTCATGCCACCCCCTCTGTTATATAACAATATGTATCCTAGTGTCTGATCTATATAAAAAAATTGCAGGTCATACCTTATATTAGAGCGTCTCCTGGTGCTCACATGATCCCTTGGCTCTTTCCTCTCTCCTCCCCGGCTGACTTCAGTGGGAGTGCTCGGCCCCTCCCGCTATAGCTGTCTGCTAGTTACTGGGACTGAAATTTTGTCACTGGAACAGGTATAGAGAGAACATTTTCCATTGGGAACACCTGTTCCATGAACAAACCCATTGACAGCTGATGACTCATCGGTCATCAGTTGTTAAGTATGCGGCGGCTGGCAAAGCTTTTGATTTTATACTGCAATTCTGACATTCTCTTTGATCTGCTAAGCCTCACCTATGCTGCCTACCGCCTACCTCTATAATAATCCATGGGCAGCACTGATGCATAGGAAGCATCCATGTCCCCACTGTTGCTGTACATGTACCTAAGAGCAGTAACAGTGGATATCACTCTTTGATTTGCTAACAGTGACCCTGGGTGTGAAAAATCCAAAAATCTTATCCAGCCAGCCAAAATGCAGCAGATTTCTAGATTTAAAGTAATGTATATTTAGAGCTGCCACCAAAAGGATGATATACACACTCAGTCTCAGTTCTGATAAGTATATATAATGTTGTGACTGCCAGATGTGAGGAGCAGAGGACTGTGGACCAGGGAGCAGGAAACATCAAGATACTGGAGCAGGTAATGGGAAGTCAAGACACTAGCCGGAGGGGTGGATACAGTTGGGCATCAGGGTCCCAGATCAGGAGAGAGAGTCATGGCAGAGAGCCGAGGGGTGGACACAGTTGGGCATCAGAGTCCCAGATCAGGAGACAGAGTCATGGCGGAGTCATTGACTGGATTCAAAACAGCTGAGCAGTGTTTGTCAGAAGACATACATAAAAAATAGCAGGTTGGGTTGCAGGTGTAGCACTACCCCCAAATAAGCTGCTTTAATTTTAATCAGTTCTTCCTCGGTGTTAGTGCAGAGACAGCCAGGCACACAGCAACAAACCATCCATTCTGTCTCAATAATTGGTCTAGGAAGTGTCCTTTTTGGGTTTTTATTGTTGAGAAACTTGATGGGGTGTAGGGTAGTATGGGATACTCCAGATTTACTAAATATTAGAGGACACTTTCCTTCCATAAGTCTTTCTAAACAGTCTTTATGCAGGAACAATCGCAGATGGCAAACTGAGACCCTTTTTTTTTTAGCAGCTATCCCAGGCAGGAATACTAATGGCTTCTCCACCCAAAAGGTCAGTACTTACAATATCACAGGATCACCAGATGTCTCCTTCCAGTGTCCACCGGATATTCTTCAGTGAGAGAGAGGTTAGTGCTTACAATGCCACAGGACAACCAGACTCCTTCTAACCTCCACTGGTCACTCTTCACTGAGTTCTCCAAACCAGGTCCCAATATGAGGATTTTCTTGACTAGCTTCAAAGGTAGATTATTAAGAGTAGGCCCCAGTTATGCTGCAGCTAGGACCTTGATGAATAATTGCTGCATATGGGGTGGCCACCCCTCACCCAGACTGGTGGATTCCCTCCAACAGGGTGAAGAGCCCTCCAGCTCTAAAACTCAGAGCATTTATATGTCTCTCCAGCCACCTTCTGGGCACATTTCCCCAGGGATTGGCAGGAGCACAATAAATATTCAGGCTGCCCATTTGCCCTGCTCATCCCTCTATGTTCCAGAAGCCCCTGGAAAGCAGGAGAAAGCAATCAAACATGCAGAACAACCAAAAGTAATCAACAACCATTTCACTGAGTGCAGAGGAGCCAAAAAGAGCTACATTTGCCTAACAGCCTAGCAGCCTACCTAGAGGGGGAATACAACTCAGCAACTTCTCTCAGAAGTGTTCAAGTTCATATAGTCTGCTGTGCCCCAACACCAGTGCCAAGTGCTCATGCTAATGTCTGCTCACACATCGCAAGGCATGCACATTTCTACTGTACATCCAGCAGCTACCCTATGCACAGACATATCCGCATTCACATAGGCCTGCACTGGTTTTCTTATACTACAATGAACCCAACCTTCCTTACACTTGCAGTACCAATATAGATAGTATAGTGAAGAAGAACACCTTTATTTTTTAGGGAGGTTGAGGAATGCTAGTCTTGACACTTCAGTTCTTATTTCATTTTATAGGTGCGTAGTGGACAGTATTCTTACCTTTTGCATCAACGTAGGCAGTACCAGTGCCACCATAAGGCAGCTCAGGCAGCCACCTGAGGGCGCAAGGGTGGTGGGGGTGGTAAATTCCCATTTAGCTGACCAGTAATCCAGCAGGGGCCCATTAACACCAGTGTCATCCGCCTCACAGCTTGCGATTAGAGTGGCGATCACAGCCACAAACTCCGCTCTGCACGGGACCCAACATCTGTCCCCACTGACCGGCCGCCTTTCACAGTCACACTGTAGAGTGGTGTAGAGAGGAATGAACCCGCCCCCTCCTCCTTTGACTCTGATGTATGCGATACACACTGTGTACTGTATACATCAGAACCAAGGGAGGAGGGGGTGGGTTCAATCCGCTCTACACCACTCTACAGTGTGACTTTGAAGCCCGGGAGGAGGAGAACATGTGCATGTTCCCAGCTGCAGGCCGATCTGAGGTCTGTGATTATATTACACGCACACACTATACATGATACTCGTGGAGGAGATTTGGATTGGGAGAGGACAAGGAAGGAGACGGAGAGAGATGAGCTGAACATTAATACTTGCAGTGATGGGGGGGGTTAACATGATACTGTATGTCCTAGAGGGGGCTTTGGGAGGGGGGAGCAATTGTGCTAGGGGGGTTGATATGAAATCTGCCCCCCCGTACAAATCCTCTCTTGTCCCAAGGCACCCCCTAGGACATACAGTGCTAGAGATGTAGGGCCCCAGGTGCCCACATTAGCGCCTCCCTGCCAGGCAAGTCATGGGCCAGTTCACACCATGAATCGCACAGGGACACACTGTGCCCTCCAGCAACAATAGATCCACAATAAACAATAGATCCCCCCCGTAACAATAGACCCCCTATATACCAATACAGTAGATCTCCCAGCAATAGAACTTCCAGCAGCCAGCATCAAAAGACCCTTCCCTCAATGGTAGATCCCTCTGAGCAACAACTGACCCCTAACAACATAAGATCCCCACCAACAACAACAGGACCTTCCACCAGCAACAATAGATTCATGCAATAATAGACCCCAAATATACCAATACAGTAGAGCTTCCAACAGCCAGCATCAATAGACTCTCCAGCATCTAGCAACAATAGACCCCTCCCTCAATAGTAGATCCCTCCCACCAATAATTGATCCCCTAAAATAAAATCCCCCCACAAAAATAGATCCCTATCAGTAAAAATAGACCTTCCCAGCAGTTGGCATCAATAGCCCCTCCCCACCACCCCATTTAGTGCTGGAGGTGCTGAAACTGAATTTCCCCTCTTTCCCTCTTAAACAAAAAACCCTGCTTTTCCTCAACAGTAACAGTACACTGCCAGTGTCAGTATCATGAATCCTGCACCTGATGTCACAATTACAAACATTTCTCAACCCAATTCACCCTATGTGGTATCATTAGGGCCAGATATTCCTAGGTCTGTATATTATTGAATGTGTTTTTAACCTTAAGATCCTCTGCAAGAGAAGGCCAGTTCTACAGTTTTCAGTACATGCAAGGGCCTCAAACATCACTCATTCTAACCTGACCACAAGGAGAGCTTATGTAGAAAATAGCAATTGTTCTACTAAAATATATACTGGCAACCTAATGGAAAAAAAAAAATATTTTATTTGCACAATTGACCCTCATGTACGACTTTATGAACAGGTCTCCTGAAAGTTATTCTTGAATTAATTTTAATTGAAAGATTGAAGCAAAGCAGGTATCACTCAAATCAATGTCCCATTGTAAAATAAGCTTCACCTTCATTTTAATATGCAATTTATTCAAACATACATTGACATTCTATCATTGCACTCTTGCAAATGTTCCTTCCTTTGACGCATACTTTCATTTTTTTCGCCTGCATTTCCACATTTATACACTATACTGTCTTCCCTCATCAACCACTATGCACAGTTCAAAACTATTTTCATTGACTTCTAAAAGACTTTCATATGTTAATTTTTTTTTACCTACAATCAATATGTCCCAGAATTTTGACTATCAAACTATAAATGGAAAGTCCTACTTCATCTTTTCAGTTTTTTTCTTAACCCTCAATTTTTACCACCGCATGAAAGCCACAGTTGAAAAAAAACATCATTTTAGCTCACTGTTCATTTACAAAGAAAAATGTGATTCTTAACCATTTTGCTAGGTCTAAACTAATAAAAAAAAATACATCAAAGAATTATCTGTGGCACATTAGCAAACAGCATAAAAAAAATATATATATAAAAAATTCACACAAGGAAGCATATCAAAAACCAAGTCAATCGTGAAGTTGGATCTTTGGTCTTCGTAGTTTGAAGTCACATTTCCTGACAACACAGGGAAACGGAGAGACACTTGGATGATGAAAGAAAGTGAATCATCAATTTTACAAAAAGAAAATGTAAAATCTCAAGCCCGAAAATAGATGTGCCTGTGTTAGAACCAACTTTTGTTTGAACATTTAACTCAAGTTTTTCAGATGGTTTAAAATGACAATACCTACTTTTTAAGTTAAAGGATCAGGCCACCCAAAACTGATATCTTAGAGTTAAGGAGATGCTGCTGGGTTGAATCACCCATCCATACTTGTAGAGAGATTTTTTCCAAGTTCATATAGTGGATTTGATTTTTTTTTTGCTTCACCTCCCGCCCACTGTATAGACAAATGATGGTGGGTGGGATACTCTCTTGTTCTGGGACGACATCATATGACATCGACCAGTTTCACCACTATTGCACGCCCGTGGGGGCACGCAGCTCGGCGATCATGGGCACGCTGTGTCCCTGGGATACAGCGCAACCCCGATCTTGGTAAAGAGCCGATGGCATGGCTCTTTACCCATGTGATCAACTGTGTCCAATCACAGCTGATCACATGTAAACAACTTCCGTTTATCGGCTCTCCTTGCCTCACATTGATAGTGTGAAGAGAAGAGAGCCGATCAGTGGCATCTCTGGCTCCCTTGTTACCTCCTCCCATGCTCACCTACAGGGCTTCTCTAGAGTCTCTCCCATCCTCTGGAACTCCCTGCCCCAGTACGCCTGGTCAGCTCCTACCCAGTCCACCTTTAGGTGATCCTTGAAAACTCACTTATTCAGGAAAACCTACTCCACCTCCACCTAAGAACTGTACTTGAGTCCCCTCCATTAGGTCATTCCCTGCAGCCGTTACCTTTTGTACCACCTCTGCCTCCCTTTAGATTGAAATATCCACAAGCAGGGCCCTCATATTCCTTCTGTATTGAACTGTATTGTAATTGTACTGTCCCCCGTTTTATTTTAAAGCGCTGCATAAACTGTTGGCGCTATATAAATCCTGTATAGTAATAATAATCTCCTCACAGAGACCTGTAGAGATCATCAGGGCATTGATCATCAGTGCCCTTATGATCAGTGCAGCCCCAACAGTGCCCAGTAGTGATTCCAGTCAGTACCCATCATTGATGCCAATCTGTGCTCATCAGTTATGCCCATCAGTGATGCAAGTCAATTCTGCCTTTCAGTACCTATCAGTGCTATCCATCAGTGCTCATGAATGCTGCCCATTAGTGCCACCTGTTCATGGCACCTATCATTGCCCATAAGTGCCACCTATCAGTGCCCATTAGTGCTGCTTATTGGTGCTCATCAGTGCTACATATCAGTGTGACCTATCAGTGCCCATCAGTGTTGCATATTAGTGCCTCCTCATCAATACCCTTCAATGCCGCCTCATACGTGCCCATCAGTGGCATCTCATCAGTGCAGCCTCATCAGCGCACATCAGCGAAGAAGACAAATTACTTGCTTACAAAATTTTCTGACATAAACTAAGAAAACTTTTTTTTCCAAAACTTTTGTACTTTTTCAGCAATAAAAAACAAAAAAAAAAAACAAAAAACAAAACAAATGGTGATTAAATACCATTAAAAAAAATGTCATTCAAAGTGTGACAGTGCTGAAAGTGGAAAATTGGCCTGGGCAGGAATGGGGTAAAAGTGCCCTGTAGGCAAGTGGTTAAAAAAGAGCATCAAATCACTCTGATAAATATCTCTCTACTCTTGCAATCTAATGTTCCTACCAGTCATACACAGGTGCATGCTTTCTCACTAGGACTTGTGTTTAGAGTTGAGCGAACACCTGGAAGTTCGGGTTCTGCTGGTCCGTCCGAACTTCGTGACAAAGTCCGGGTCCGGGTCCGGACGGAACCCGAACGATCGCACGGACAACGAACCCCATTGAAATCAATGGGGACCCGAACTTTTAGGCACAAAAATGGCTGTAGGAAAGTCCTGGAAAGCCCCAGAGGGCTGCAAAAGGAAGTAAAATGGGGGTAAGGGTAGGGCAAGTGCCCTACAAAAAAATGGGGACAGGGAAATAACTGTAAATATTTTTAAAAAAATAAAAACATAAAAAAAGCAAAAATGGAGGTGAATGTGGATCATCTTCAAACTGTGTCTGAAAAGTATTAATTAACGGTAGAAGCCATATAACTGTTCTAAAATCATCTTCAAACTAGGGCAAGTGCCCTACAAATAAATGGGGATAGGGAAAATCGCTAGCAAGCCCAAGGCAGGCCTGGGCCTGGGCCTGA
>BLSH010047373.1:643043-653839 GCA_018402905.1 Glandirana rugosa | reverse complement strand
CTAGCAAAATGGGTTAAAAGTGTACGTATGGACTAAAAACACAGTGAGAAAGTACCTGAAATCAAAAAAAAAAAAAAATCAATTAACGAAAGAAAAAACAACTTCCTCGTGTACTAAATAGAAACATACATAATTATAAATCATCACGTCGGGACAAACGATAACTAAAATAACCAAACTCACGTCACTTTTGTGAAAACTCACTATCGTCGATGACAAAACGTGTTAAGAAAAAATTTATAAACAACAGAAAAATCCTACAAATAAAATATATATACATGACATCTAACGCGGTTAAGTAAAAAATAAATATGCACGTCTAATAACAGACGGTTTAATTTATTCTGAAGTTCTAAATTATACGTTACCACAGCTGTACACTATTAAAGTAAACAAATATTCCCTCTCGTATGTATCCTAACAGTTTTATTTAATTTGGCAGACAATAATCTGCACGTATAAATAAAAAATGAATTGGCGCAATCTACAGTACATATATATAAAATAAACATCCTAAAAAGACAACAAATATTTAAAAAAGAATTGTGCAAAACAGTAGCTGCTATCACTCAAAAGTGTTTTCACTGCACTCAAACCAATAAAATCAATAGCAAACAGGGCTGCACTACTAAATATTAATACATACAAAGATAAATCATGTGCTCCTTCAACAAAAAAGAAAGCAATTAACTAAAAAAAAAAAAAAACTAAAGTCCATGAAAGAGTGACACAAAAATCAGGTATGCATGTGAAAATTGGGTAAAACGATCCACCATTCTTGTGCAAATAAATCCAAAAGTGCTCGTGTCCTCCTCCACCTGTGTTTTAGGCTGCTCACTTCACAATTTGACCCCTGTTTCACCAGTGGAATCTAGTGCTCTCCGTATGAAAGATATTTATTTAAAAAACAAGTAATGTACTCACAAATATAGCACTAAAAGCCATGCTAGCTGTACAGGCATATACCAGGGGTCAAATTGTGAGGTCAAATTTCCACATGTATACCTGATGTCAATCATTCATGGAATTTTTTTTTTTCTTTCAGTTCATTGCTTTATTGATTGTTGGAGGAGCACACGATTTATCTTTGTATGTATTAATATTATAATATTAATATTATTAATAATATAACATATTATTAATGTATTAGCACTGATTGTTATTAATAATCTGTGTTTGACCATATAACAAGAGTGCTCCATCACCAGGTGAAAAACTCACTCACCTCAGGACAAGACCCTCAAAAGGGCCAACATACATACAACCAATCCTGTGCACCAGAGAGTGGGCCCTCTGCTCACTTCCTCCTCTGATGATAAAACTTCCCCAGCTGGGAAGTCTAAAGTCTATTGCAGCCGCATAGAGCCATATTATTGTTCTAAAATTTAGAACAATAATATGGCTTTCTATGCGGCTGCAACAGACTTTTCCTATACAAGTTGGAGATGATTTTAGAACAATAATATGGCTCTATGCGACTGCAATAGACCTTTCCTATAGAACTTGGAGATGATTTTAGAACAATAATATGGCTCTATGCAGCTGCAATAGACCTTTCCTATAGAACTTGGTGATGATTTTAGAACAATAATCTTTCCCTTAAAGCAACAGCTGGAACCTTTCCCTGTACAACTTGGAGATGATTTTAGAATCTAAAATCATCTCCAAGTTCTATAGGGAGAGATTCCTACTGTTGCTTAAAGGGACAGATTATTGTTCCTTGCACAAAATTAAAAAGTGCATCTACATAGCTGGTTTAAAAAAAAAAAAATCTAAAAACTACATTTGCGGCCAGCGGTGCATTTCTTGCACAAAAATAAAAAAGGCAGTGTTGGCTACCTCCTCCTCCTCCACCGCCACTTTCACTGCCTCCTCAACCTCCAACTCCACATCCACCTACATTTTTGATTTTTTTATGTGATTTTAGCTTAAAAATTATTTTAAGTTATTTCCCTATCCCCATTTCTTTGTAGGGCAACTCTTACCCCCATTTTCCTTCCTTTTGCAGATCTCTAGTACTTGCCAGGACTTACAGCCTGTTACAGCCATTTTTGTGTCTAAAAGTTCGGTTCCCCATTGATTTCAATGGGGTTCGGGGTCCAGGTCAAAGTTCGGGTCAAGTCTGGACCCGAACCCGGACTTTGTGTGTAAGTTCTGTCGAACCTGCCGAACCCGGACTTCCAGAGGTTCGATCAACGTGATAATATTATGACGGAACCCATTTTAGATAATATGATATTTTGTGTCCTAAGCACGTCCTTTTGTATAGAATCATATATATGGAAGCATAGATGTTCCTTTTTGTACTTTTTCACCCAAAACTAAATGAGCCTTAACAACATCACTAGATTCATCTTATCAAATTATGAAATGTACAACTTCCTTATTATAAAGGTTGCAATCACCTGTAAACATAATAATATTCTTGATTGAGTCTTGTATGTATCGATATACTAGGCACTTACCTCCTTCCCGCCTAGACCAATTTTCAGCTTTCAGTGCTGCTGCACTTTGAATGACAATTGCACGGTGATGCTACACTATACCCAAACAAAATTTTTTATAATTTTGTTCCCATAAACAGAGCTTTCTTTTGGTGGTATTTGATCACTTTTACAGTTTTTATTTTTTGCGCTACAAATAAAAAAAGACCAAAAATGTTGAAAAAAAAGTCACAAAACAATGAAAATAAGTACATTTTCTCCATCACTGATGGGCACTGGTGAGGCTGCACTGATGGGCACTGATGAGGCAGTACTGATTGGCACTGATGAGGCGGCACTGATGAGGTGGCACTAATGATGAGGCACTTATATGCAGCACTGATGGGCACTGATAAGAGGCTTTGATACGTACTAAATAAAATTGTAAAAATCCGCGCAACTGATAGTTGTATTATATAACAGTCTTGTACCAATGAAGATCACATGAAATCAGCAGCTGTGTACAAGGTCATACATCGCAAGAAATCCCAAAACGTATTAATACATAAATGGTGCAGCGCTAACAACTCAATAAAATCATGAGTCCATAAAAGTAAATTCAAGAGATGGTAAGTGTTCACAGATGAAACAAGCAGAGAGAGTCCCAATCCGTGTCAGAAAGGAAAACAAGGTCACACTGGTGCCACTCAACACCCCAGCTATTATACTCTTACCAGAGAGCATGCGACCCCCTGATAAGAGTGGTCAAACACGCTTTGTTTACAAGTTAGGTGGTTTCCCCTCCTGCTGCTGCAATCAGGTAGTCTCCTCTCCTGCTGCTGTATTCACTATAAAACTTCAGACCCAGCTGTTGAACCCGACACTCCAAATCACTCAGGTGGAAGGATCAATCCAGACCTACTTTCTCATCCCCTCTTCCAGTGAAGCTCCTAGAAGAGGGGATGAGAAAGTAGGTCTGGATTGATCCTTCAACAGCTGGGTCTGAAGTTTTATAGTGAATACAGCAGCAGGAGAGGAGACTACCTGATTGCAGCAGCAGGAGGGGAGACCACCTAACTTGTAAACAAAGCGTGTTTGACCACTCTTATCAGGGGGTCACATGCTCTCTGGTAAGAGTATAATAGCTGGGGTGTTGAGTGGCACCAGTGTGACCTTGTTTTCCTTTCTGACACGGATTGGGACTCTCTCTGCTTGTTTCATCTGTGAACACTTACCATCTCTTGAATTTACTTTTATGGACTCATGATTTTATTGAGTTGTTAGCGCTGCACCATTTATGTATTAAGAGGCTTTGATAAGCAGCACTGACGGGCACTGATAGGTGGCACTAATATGCAGCACTGACTGGCACAGATTGGCACTCATAGGCAACACTGATGGACACTGATAGGTGGCACTGATGGGCACTGATAGGTGGCACTGGTGGGCACTGATAGAGGGCACTGTAAGGTTGTCATTCCCTGAAATTGTCATCTGAAATTGCCATCCATCTTGGGCATTGTGCTCCTTACCTGGTGGTCTAGGGTGGACTCCCTGATGGTCAGGATGGGCTCCCTGATCGACTCTCTTGTGCTCCTGGGTGGGCTCTCCCTGGTGGTCCCTGGGTGGGCTCCCTGGTGGTCATGGGTGACGATCCTAGGGGGGGCTGCACTGATAAACAATCAGCACAGACCCCCTCTGTCAGGAAAGCAGCCAATCAGCTCTCCTCTACTCGCGTCTGCAGATGCAAGTAGAGGAAAAGCCGATAAACAGCTCTTCCTGTTTACGGCTGATCACATGGTAAAGAGCTTCTGAAGGAAGCTCTTTACCGAGACCGGTAATGCGGTGTGCCCTAATGACGTCATATTTGACAAAACCGGTCGGAGCTACGTCCACACACTGACCACACGATTGTACTACTGCGCATGTGCGGCTGCATCGCAGCCATCTTCCTCACTGGCGAGTGCCGTTTATGCTATCCTGAGAAGGAAACAATGTGAGTGTATCTCCTTTTACTAATAAAAACAACATTTTAAACAGTAGGAGGAATAGATGTCCCTTGTGATTCCCACTGGATACTTATTAATCAAAACGTGTTTGACCGCTCTTACTAGGGGGTCACACGTTCTTTGGTAAGAGCGGTATGCTTATGGTGTGGAGTGACACTCAGTTTCTGTTTATTTCAAGCACGGATGTGGGACTTTTTCCTGATTATCTTTCTTCTTTGAACAAATTCTTTGGACTATTCCTGAGCTCTGCACTATTTTGTTTTTTACTGGTCTATGGTTTGATGTATAACTTTGTGCACAGCTGCTGTTGGATCTATTTTTATCATTAGTATTCAATTATTATAACAACAAGATCTTTTTGCGCAGATTATCTTCTATTATTATCTAATGCGGTGTGTCAGGCTGACACAGCGCACCACCAATCGTCGCGATGCACGCCCCCTGCGGGCACGCAATCGAGGGTTATCCTGAAGAACGTCAATGGACTGAATCACCGGCCGGCCGTCATTTGTCTATAGGCCGGGGGGGAAGTAGTTAAAGTTAAAAATATATATTTTTGTTGCTGAATGCTGTGGTTCACCTGATCACACTGCCCTCAGTCACACTCTTTCCTCACATCCGGAGTCACAGTACAGGCTGGTACTTTGTTTTTGTGTTTTATTAGGGGATTGAACTTAGATAGGGTAGGGATGATTATGGGAAGCCTACGGATCAACAGTTCTTTAATGGGACCTCTATATACATCATAGTATATACACTTCTCCTAATTCACTCCAGCACAACACTTACTGCACAATAAATCCTTGTTCCTCTCTCCTGCGCACAACTTGGCGAGGCCTGCTGTAGTATTAGCACAACATCCGAGTCGCCCATTAAAGGCAGGGACCCTGGGGCCCCCAAAGTGTAGCAAAGTACATATGCACTAGCTAGTATGATGGAGTGCATCACTCAACAGCGCCTGTCACTTGTAGTTCCTCTCCTGGAGATCTCTCCGATAGTGTTCTCTCCTGTTGTCCTTTCCCGCTCTGCCTTGTGCCTCTCCTCCAGGATCTCACTCTATCTTCCTGGCTGCACCCAAGCTCTCCTAGTCTCAGGTCACCCCCCCCCCCCCCCCCAGACTGGGAGCTCCCTCTAGGCCCCGACAGCCTCCACACTATTCCATATCCAGATCTTCCACCCGAACTCTCCTCCCAGACTGGGCTGACCCCAGGTATTTAAAGCGTCCTGCCCCCTGCGAAGCCAGGTTGGGGATTGGTCAGAGCTCCTTAACATACCTCAGGAAGCTTCACCTCCTCTTCCCCACCCTTTCATCCAGAACTTTCTGATCCAGAAAGGAGGAGTTACTAATGGGTGTCACTACCTGCAGTCACCAGTCACTCCCTAGGCCACTCCCCAACCCAGAATCAAAACATTCAGGTCTGACTTCCAGTCAGGCCTGACTAAATTTGCCAAACTCGCTCATCCATGTCTTTATGGACCTTGCTTTGTGCACTGGTGCACAGTCATGTTGGAACAGGAAGGGGCCATCCCCAAACTGTTCCCACAAAGTTCTGAGCATGAAATTGTGCAAAATATCTTGCTATGCTAATGCCTTAAGAGTTCCCTTCACTAGAACTAAGGGGCCAAGCCCAACCCCTGAAAGCCCCACACCATAATCCCCCCACCACCAAAATGATTTGTTATTTATTTATTTTTTTGTCAGCTGAAAATGGGTCACAAGAGTGCAGAACAAACTGCACTCCTGTGATCCACAGGAGAAGTAGGGCCAAAAAAGCTTTGGCCATATTTCTCCTTTAAGTGTTAGCTAATTGGTTAGTAATCCTTTACAGGTAAGAGACATGCACAGACAGTAACTTTCACCTGTTTTCTGTACCCAATACCCAGCCAGCAGCAAAATCATTGTTATCATTTTCCTCATTTGCACTTTCAGAAATCTTATCAGAAATGTATCAGCTTCATCTGAATTTTTCTGCAGCCGGCAGCTCCATTCCACTCATGCAATTATCTTGCTAGTCCAGCATTTACCATTACTCCATTAATATAGCACATCTATTCTGGTGATCACAAACAAAGCCATCTGCATTTAATAAAATATGCAAATGTTGTGCAGCGCAATAAATTCCGGCATCTGCTTCTTCCTCGGTGACCTTATAACGGCTGACCTTTGGGACATTGCAGATCAACAAGTGTTCTGAAGTCACTGTCATATGTCAGACAGCTGGAGCTCAACAGCGTTCCCCAGATAATGGGTACAATCACAGATCACAGATTTGCTGTTAATAAAGAGATTTCTATTTTATCCTACAGTAAACCCATCCTAAAACTCTGCAATTTTATATAAGCTGAGTTTACGGTGAAAAGATTCATTAGTAGAGCTTGTCTGCCTGTGAAAACTGAATGATCAGTAGATGCAGAAATATGGACAGCTGGTCCTCTGTACACTTTCACTTGTCACACCCTTTCCCACCTACTGAGCACCCTATTAGTCAATAAGTGCTCCTATTACTAGGGAGACCAATGGGGAGATGTCACTCAGCCAGTTCAGGCTCTGGATCGATTCCAACTTTAAAGTCATGATCCACCCAGATGCCTGGAACGGCAGCTGGCTCAGCCTCGCAGTGAGCCGCTGGGAGACCAAGCCAGCCTCTTCCGCAGTGCCGAATAGCAAAAAATGGCCCAGTCATGAAGGGGGTAAAACCTTCCGGAGCTTAAAGTAGATTCATGAAATTTGAGTTGCACACATAGATCTCTAATGTTTTTCCTCTCTTCAATGCAATGTCCTGTAGCTGTCTCCTGTTCAGTTCTTTGTTTCGGAGTTTTGTGTTGGGGAGGTTGCTATAAATATATTAGCAGAGCCCTGAACTATACAATAAACAGAGCTGAAAGTCTCTACCTATGAGGAGAGGGGGTGTGTGCCTTTCCTCCAATCAGCTGTCTTGGCTGTATGCTCAGACTTCACTGCAGTGTTAACCAGGAAGAGAAAATCTCCTAAAACGATCTGCACTTTCCAAACAGTATATAAATATGAAAACAGCAGATATACATGTACAAGTTATGCAGAGAGCTTTGTTTCATCCCTGTGTATCATCTGAGGCTGTTCACTTCATTGGGTACATGTGAAGGTTTACATCCACTTTAAGTGGGTAATACAAAAAGGTACACATTTTTTATATACAGTTTAGGAAGGTAAATATTTCTGATACACAGTTTAGCAAACTAAAACTGTAAACCAGCTATATTTTACATCTATCAAGGTAAACAGTGCTATAGCAACCCAAAACATGTGCACACAGTTACAAATATACATTTTGCATTTACAGATACCGTACCCTTAAGTAAAGCCCGTGAAGAGCTCAGTATTGGGTGAAACAGAGTTGTGTGTAATAGATAAGGGCAGCAAAGTGGCTAAGTGGTTAGCACTTCTACCTAACAGCACTAGTACTGATGGTTTGAATCCCAACCACAGCAATACCTGTCTTGAGTTTGTATGTTCTCCCTGTGCCTCTGTGGGTATCCTCCCACGCTTCAAAAACATGCTGGTGGGTAAGTTTGCCCCAGTATATGCATGAATGTGAGTTAGGAACCTTAGATTGTCTGATCCTTGGGGTCAGGGATTAATGTGAACCTATAATATTTATGTAAAGCGCTGAGTAAATTGATGGTGCTATATAAGTGCCTATAATAAATAGATGGCTTGTTATCTCCATCTCATAGATCGAGACATGCTTAATTTTCTGCACTGGAATATTGCACTATATAACAAAAGTTTGAGTACACCTGACCATGGCACCTACATGACATTGTTGGACATTCTATTCCTAAACCATGGGCAAATAATAAGAAACGTGCCGCCTTTTTGGACTATTACAGCCTTCACTTCTTTGGGAAGGCTTTCCACAATATTCTGGAGTGTCTTCATAGGAATTTGTGTACATTTCCCCAAAAAACTTTGATGAGGTTAGATACTGATGTTGGATGAGAACACCTGACTCGCAATTCATACCAATGGTGCTCAGTAGGGTTGCAATCAGGACGTTGTGCAAGCCACTTGTGTTCCTCTACTTGAAACCCATCAAAAGTATCTTTATGGAGTTGGTTTTGTACATGAGACAGAGTCATGGTGGAACAACAGAAGGCCTTCCCAAAAATGTTGCCACAAGGTAGGAAGCCTCTAGCATCACCTAGCTATGGGTTATTAAGCCATTTAAGACCTACACTTAATGTATCAGTGGTGGCAGGTCTGAGATCCCAGGAAACATTGCTACCATTCATTATATTGATCAGGTTGCTCATTAAGTTTGGCCCTTTGATCATGTCAGAAATCATACACTTATGTATTTTCAAGAAGCCTCTATGTCTCCATTAGTTCTAGGCCTAGTCTGCAGGGATTTGTTGAATACCTGAGGTTCTATTAGATATGATGGCCTTTGTTTCCAGGCACATGCACCCATGGGAATCTTCCTACAGCTGCCAAGCAAACAGAACCTCCTCCACTAGACCTCCGCCCCACTCATTCTCAACCTGAACTGATTGCAGTATCCACATTCCCCAGATATTGGCAGAGGGGTAAAGCTCTCAGAAAGAATATTAGCTTAGTCCAGCACTTATAACAGCAGCTCACTACCTTACCACTGCTTATATACAGTATTCCCACCAAGCCAACCTTGGCTTACCTATACTGATAGTCTTCCCTAAACACAAGCCACTTGAGTTCCTCTACTTGAAACCCATCAAAAGTCTCTTTATGGAGTTGGTTTTGTACATGAGACAGAGTCATGGTGGAACAACAGAAGGCCTTCCCAAAAATGTTGCCACAAGGTAGGAAGCCTCTAGCATCCCCTAGCTATGGATTATTAAGCCAGTTGAGACCTACACTTAATGTTTTCAGTGGTGGCAGGTCTGAGATCCCAGGAAACATTGCTACCATTCATTATATTGATCAGGTTCCTCATTAAGTTTGGCCCTTTGATCATGTCAGCAATCATACACTTATGTATTTTCAAGAAGCCTCTATGTCTCCGTTAGTTCTAGGCCTAGTCTGCAAGGATTTGTTGAATACCTGAGGTTCTATTAGGTATGGGGGCCTTTGTTTCCAGGCACATGCACCCATGGGAATCTTCCTACAGCTGCCAAGCAAACAGAACCTCCTCCACTAGACCTCCGCCCCACTCATTCTCATCCTTAACTGATTGCAGTATGCACATTCCCCAGATATTGGCAGAGGGGTAAAGATCTCAGAAAGAATATCAGCTCAGTCCAGCACTTATAACAGCTGCTCACTACCTTACCACTGCGTATATACAGTATTCCTACCAAGCCAAGCTTGGCTTACCTATACTGATAGTCTTGCCTAAACACATCACAGAGGCACTGTTGGGTTGAAGATTTTTCTGAACTTCCTTTCATAGATTTACACATTTTGTGTCAGTCAATTGTATATGCACTTTTTACAAAGATATGGCAAAGTGTTGAATGTACATTGAAAATTCTGACCTAACTCATGTGAGTCGGGTGTTACAGGAAGAGTACTGCAGTACCCACAAGACGGTTCTGATCCTGTATTGCTGTAATTATTCTCTCTATTCTCATCTAAGGGTTCTGCTAGCCTCCAACTTTCCCCCTGCATATTTCCTCCTCTCTTGGACACACACCCTGACCACTTTTCCCTTAAATATCTCTCACCTACCACACTTGAGTGACAAGGGCAATACCTCTAAGACAAAAATGGCTAACAGGAGCACCACATTGCAACAATCTCACAAATACCTAAAATGTGTGTGCTGCAGCATTAACAGTACCCTTCATTGTGAACTCAATAATCTGGATGGGTGTCTGCATACCTTTGGCTATATAACTTGTTAATACTTTTTCAAAAATATTATCTGTCCAGACAACCCAGTAGAGCAAAGATCATTTCTTATCTACATGCAGACTTGTTTCAAGTAAAATGTTATTTAGTTTGGTTTTTAAAATATACTGACTTGCAGAAAGAACAATTGCTGCTCCAATAATAAGAGTATATACATTGGCACTATGGAGTCACCAGACTTCCCCACTGTAAAATGATTATCCTCCAAATTAGATGAATCTCTGGGGGAGATAATTGTCTTACTGAATAGGGTTTTGTACAGCTTTAATAGCTATTGTTATAATTTTTTTTGAAGATGTCTTTTATGACACCAGAATATTTGTACTGTAAGCGGCTTCATTTGTATGTAAATGAATCATCAGTCAATAATATGGAACATATGTAGGCATTTATAAAAACAGAGATTAGCTGATTACAGCGTAATGAAGCAACATTTAATGATTCTGAATTATTCCAGCCATTAGTTGGAAATTCATGCTGGATTCTGCATTAGCG
>BLSH010047373.1:628178-643003 GCA_018402905.1 Glandirana rugosa | reverse complement strand
ACCCCGTGGTAAGGATGGAATTTTTGGTTGTTACCCCTTGGTAAGGAGTGTGAATGTGGTTGTTAACCCGTACTAAAGAAGGTGATTTTGGTTACTACCCGGTGACAAATGAGTGACTGTAGTCCCACAAAAGATTTGGGTGACCGGTGTCAGGTCAGGGGATGTCGGAGTTTCTGACATTTGACCGTGAAACAAGGCTTTCAAACCTATGGGGACGGGATCTGACAAGTAACTCGGTTTTCTCACAAACAACGTCACACGGACCGACGACGATGTGATTGGCTTCCCAAATAAGTGATCACCCTAATTGGATGTGACAATGGTCACATGAATAATTCACAGTGACCAGGAGCTGTATGTGATGGTTCCGTCACTGTGCTGGGAATGTGCAACTTTAGCTACCACAGATGGACATAAAAACTTTTTCCCCCCTCTTACCCTTTTTCCTGTGTAGCACTCACTCCTGAAAGGGCCTGCTGGATGGTCCAAAGTTTTCAGGTTAGTGTAGCAGCAGCCAGGCACACTGCAACAAACACTCTTTTGGCTCAATGAACAGTCTAGGGCAGGGGTATCCAAACTTTCGGAACAAAGTGCCAGTTTACAGTCTTTGAGGCTGTAGGGGACTGGACTGTGGCCAGTGGGTTTAGAAAACACCCTGATGTCAGTGAGTAAACAGTGGCCCATCATTGGTTTTAGTGGAAGAAATCATGCCCAATTGTTGGTGTAAGTGTGAGGAATGGTTCCCCATTGTTGGTTTTTAAGGTAGGAATGGTGCCCCATCATTGATGTATGTGGGGGGGTGGGGGAAGGCGCCCCATCACTGGAGTCATTGAATAGCATGGTGCTCCATATCCGAATAAAGGCAAGCAATGGGCCACATCCAGCTTGCGGGCTGCAGTTTGGAGACCACTGGCCTAGGGGTTATTTTTGTAGATTTATTGCTGATCAAACTTGTATGGGATGGAGGAAAGCTGTGGGATACTCCAGTAGCACAGTATAATGATAAGAGGACACTCTTCTCTATAACAAAGTTTCTTAGCACAGTCCTAGTAGCAGTCAGAAGGTTTAACAGTACTAAGACTCCAGAAAATGTCCTGATATACGCAGGCACCAACTCCAGTGCTCAAAGATAGCAGTAACATACAGACACTAGGATCCAGCATGCTGAACTGTAATCACTATATCCTTGGAGCTGTCTGCCACCCAGCATCTACAGCCGGAGCATCGATTAACACATGCAGAACTTTAGCTGGGCTGTCTGAAAGGTCAGCAGCCCTTCAGACTGGGAACTTCTTTTTTGGACAAGAACAGGTCATCTCCAGGCTTCAGACTATTTATGCTCATTCCCAAACCACTATCTGTAAATAAAACCATGGAGGGTGTGCTGTAATAGAGGAGGGGTATATGGACAAAAATAGATTCAAATCAGTTTACTAAATAACAGTCAGTTTATTGAAAGGTAATCCAATAATTGATGAAGGATTCAAGTAAGGATTAAAGTGAAGTAGTACTTGAATCCTTCATCAATTATTGGATTACCTTTCAATAAACTGTCTGCTACTTAGTACACTGATTTGAATCTATTTTTTGTCCATATACCCCTCCTCTGTTCCAGCGCACCCTCCATGTTTTTATTTTCTGTCTCTCAGAGTTAGGGTGCAGCGGCTCAGGACACGGGTTTATTCCCTTATTTGGGGCCATCTTACTATTACCCATCATCCTTTGTGTCCTTTTGGTATCATGGTTGCGCCTGACCCCTCTTGTTTTTTTTTCCAGCCACTATCTGGGCACTCTGCCCAGGGATTGGCTGAGACAACATAAATATTCAGCTGCTGTTTAGTTTCATCCAGCGCACTACATTCTAGAATCCTCCAGAAGGCGGGGGGAAGCAGTCAAACTTGCAGCCAGTGAAACCCTAAAGCCATGTCTCTTTACTGAGTGTCCCCTTTATGAGTGTTGCAGAGTTTCACCACTGCAGTTTAACCAAAGCTGTATGAAATGCAACAAGAACTTTGGAAAGACATCAAGCAAACCAGCATTTGACATTTAAATTATTTTAAGTCAGACGCTCACTCTCTATTCACTAACATGCTCCTTCTACTCTTCCTTTTCACGTTGGTGTTTTCTATCATCAAATTATCCTTGCTCTACCCCTCCTCTCTACCCCTACCAGCATACACATATTACCCTCACTCCTACCCTCTCCCTTCTACTGCACCCATCATCTCCTGCAATTACTGAACCCACATGCTGACCTGAACACCAGGGCAGTTAGATATGTGCGCTCATACACATCCCACTCCCATCTTACCTTCCTCACTTTCCTTCTTCTCCTTATCTCTGGGCACATTTCTCCAAATCCTAGTTCTCCATTTCTAACTGCAAACCACATATCTGGCACCACTCCTCCTCTAGCAACAACAGTAATCCATTTGGTTTAATTTATATCCCCCTGCTTTCTAAAACCAGCTCCATCTATAACAAGCTCACATCTGTGCATGACCCCTTTATCTCTCATTGCTTTAACATACTCACCATAACTGAAACCTGGCTTCAAGATTTTGACTTAGTGTCTCCTGCTGCCCTCTCCCATGGTGGCCTCCACTGGACTCACTCCTCCAGACCCAATGGACGGAAAGGAGGTGGAGTTAGATTTCTTCTATCCCTGCAAAACACCTTCCAAGTCCTTCCTACCCCTCCCTTTCTATCCCTCTCTTCTTTTGAGATGCACTGTATTCATCTGTTTTCTCCCATTTCTCTGAGGATTGCAGCAATTTATCTGCCTCCTGGACCAGTATGGCACTTTTTTTGATGACTTCCCCGCCTGGCTGCCCTACTTTCTCTCCTCTGATTTGCCCACTATCATTCTTGGTGACTTCAACATCCTTGTTAATGTTAACAGACTAGCTACAGCTCAACTTCTCAACGTAACCTCATCTTTTGACCTAACCCAATAGACACACACTTCCACTCACTTCAGTAGTAATACCCTCAACCTTGTATTCTCCCATCTTTGCACTCCTGGCAACATCACCAACACCCCTTTCCTCTCTCTGATTACAACCTCATCAGTTTCACAGTATTCTTGTCTCCAACCACCCATCCCTTCAAGCAGCTTGTAGAACCTTTCGGCACTTTAACCATTTCCCGACTGCCTGCCGTGTTTTCACAGCGGCAGTCGGGTTGCTGTGCGCGAATCGCCGTAAAAAGACGGCGATCTGCGAACGGCCGCACTCCTGAGGAGTGTGCCTGCGGCTCGGGCGGACCCGATGTCCGCCGGCGAGCCGCGATGAGCGGCCAAAGGCAAAGAACGGGGAACCACCGATGTAAACACGGCAGTTACCCATTCTGACAGTGCAGGCATGGGTGAGCTACTGATCCCTGTCACTAGGATCAGTTAGATCTCTCATGCCCATGGTAGCCCAACCCCCCCACAGTAAGAACACACCCAGAGAACACAGTTAACCCCTAGCTCTCCCCCCCCAGGTTAACCCCTTCACTGCCAATGACATTATACAGTAATCAGTGGACATTTAAATTTCTGATCGCTGAATAAATGTCATTGGTCCCAAAAAAGTGTAAAAAATGTTCGACATGTCCGCTGCAATATAGCAGTACCGCTAAAAATCGCAGATCACCGCCATTCCTAGTAAAAAATAAAAAAAAATAAAAACCCCAGAAATGAATTCTCACCATCCGTAAACGCGGCCACTTTTGCGCAAACCAATCAATAAACGCCAATTGTGATTTTTTTTTATCACAAATATGAGGAAGAATATAAATCGGCCAAATGTTTTTTTATATTTTTTTTTTGGATTTGAATTTTAGCAAAAAGTAAGAAATTTGTTTTTTTTTGCAAAATGGTCGCTCTTCTTTTGTTTATAGCGGTGATCAGAAATGACGCAGAGGCGATCAAATATCACCAAAAGAAAGCTCTATTTGTGGGAAAAAAGGATGCAAATTTTGTTTGGGTGCAATGTCGCACGACCGCGCAATTGTCAGTTAAAGCGACGCAGTGCCGTATCGCAAAAAGTGCTCTGGTCCTAAAGCTGGGAAACCTTCCGGTTGGTAAGTGGTTAACCCTTCTCTTCTCTATTCTGCTACTGACCACCTCTATGATGTAATCTCTCCCCTGTCCTGTGCTGACCTGGCGACCTCTGTCTACAACAGCTCACACTTATTCTCACTGGGTGCACTTGCTCCTCTAACTACACACAGAATCAGGCCCCGACCGTTACAACTCTGGCAAACTGACAACACCAGAAATCTCAAGAGACATTGCCATGCTCTTGAATGACTGTGGCATAAAACCAAATCCCTTCAAGACTTCACCCTATATAAATCTGGTCTACTAAAAATACAATTCCTGTCTCTCATGCTGCCAAATAAACCTACTTAGTCTCCCTTAATACATTGTCACCCAGTCCCTGTCGGCTTTTCTCAACCTTTAACTCTCTGCTTTGTCCCCCATCCCCTCTACCCACTCACTCACTGCCCAAGAGATTGCCAATCACTTCAAAGACAAGATTGATGCAATATGTGAGGACAGCTTCCACTGTATATACATCTTCCCCACTCAACATACCCTGCCTAACAGCACAGTCAACACTCTCCTCTTTTGAACTGGCTACTACTGAAGAGGTTACAAAACTATTCTCAGATGGCCACCTAACCAATTGTCCCCTGGATCCTGTTCCCTCACAATTAGTACGGTCACCCTCTTATTCTATCCTATGCTCCCTCACTCACATCTTTAAGCTCTCCTTCTCTGGCACCTTCCCCTCTCCTCTAAAGCATGTAGAGATCACTCCCATACTTAAAAAACCCTAAAAGAAAATAAAAAACAAAAAACACACTGCACCAACCTAAAAAGTAAACTACATTTATTGAATAACAAAGGCAAAAATCAGTGACAGTGCCCCAGCCGTCCCTCCCATATCCCAGTGTCCCCACCATCCACCCAACCCTTCCTAACTAAGCTGTCCCCTAATGCCCTCCTACCTGACCACCCAATAGCCTCTTGCCCACCTACCCTGAAGTGGGCAAGAGAGGGGGGTCCCAATGTAAGCCCTGATGAAGTTCACACCTGAACGAAACATGTAGGTACTTGTGGGGTCCTGCCTCCCTGCCCACCTGTCCTACCATCGGCCTGGTTCACACGCAGCTGCCATTTTTTAGCTCCCTGTATCTCAGTGTTTCCATTTGGATCCAATGGAGGAGCAACATTCTGCATATCCTGGCCCTGTCATTAGCCTAGTGGAGCTGTGTTGAGATCTTGCACACTTGTGCACACCAAACAGCTGATACCTGATCAACTCATAGGCTGAGCCAGCATGTAAAGGATCAGCTGAATTCAACTTGGCGGCCACATACATCGCAACTCCCAGCTCAGCACAAGGACTGGCTGGATTGCCGGCTCTACGCATGGCTTTTGAATAGCCCAACTAGTGAATGGGGCTCGGCATCATTCCACAGCATTCCATTGCCCTCACAGGATCCCGTTTGGACCAAGTCATCTGCACAGGTTAAGACCGCCTGACTGGATTGGCGGCGGCCTCCCTGTATATGTTGCTTTACCACAAGTGCATTGGAGAGCGGCCCTATGGAGGTTGAGACTGCCAGAGTGGACTGCAGGTGGTCTCCCCATGGGTCTCGTTAACTCCTTGAGCACTCAGCACAGCAGCTACACCCAGGACATCTGAATCGTGAGTTACCATTGACTTCAGGGGACTGCATACAGCTAGCACCCCTCTGCACCATCTTTATCACACATGGTCATTGACTTGCTCTCTTTCAGGTAGAACTGTGACAAGTTGTTTCACTTTGTTTTTTGAGGGGGTGTGTTTTTGTTTTTTATTTTCTTTTAGTGTTACATTTCTATTTACTGCACCCCCCCCCCCCCCCCCCCATTTCAGGGAAGCACTACTTTTTGCTACATTGTGAGATTCCCATTGTATGCTCTGTTTTTGGATACTTAAAAACCCCTCAACCTAAACAATGTAAGACCCATCTCATTGCTCCCATTCACCTCTAAACTTCTGGAACACTTAGTCTACAATTGGCTTGGCTCCTACCTCATTGAAAATAACCTTCTTCACCCCTTACAGTCTGGCTTTCGCTCACAGCACTCCATAGCAACTGCCTTACTAAAACTCGCTAACAATTTACTAACTGCTAAAACCAATGGCCACTACTCCGTACTCATACTACTTGACCTCTCTGCGGCCTTTGATACTGTTGACCACCAGCTCCGTTCCCTTGGCCTCCAAGATTATGCTCTATTCTGGTTCTCCTCCTACCTATCACAGCTCCCCTTCAATGCTACCTGTCTCCTTCTGTTCGTTCTTTCTGTGGGGGTCCCCCAAGGCTCCGTTCTTGGACCTCTTCCCTTCTCTATTTACAACTCCTCCCTTGGTCACTTGATAACTGACCACGGCTTCTATCTATACGCTGATGACACCCAAATCTATCTGTCTACTCCTCCCCTGACTCCTTCGGTCTCCTCTTGCATTACTAACTTACTGACTGACATATCAGCATGGATGCCACACCACTTACTTAAACTAAATCTCTCTAAAACTGAGCTGATAATATGTCCCCCTGCTCACCCATATCCCCCTCCATGACTTTTCCATCAAAATCAATAATGCAACCATCAATTCCTCCCCTCACGCCAGGGTACTAGGGGTAATCCTAGACTCTGTCCTGTCCTTTCAGCTCCTAATCCAATCGTTGTCAAAGCTTATAGACCTCACCTCTGTAACATATCTAAAACATCGCCCATTACTATGAAACTAATGAAACCACCAAGCTACTCATTCACTCCCTTGTTATCTCTCGCCTTGACTATTGCAACGCTCTAATCATAGGCTTACCTCTCCATAGGCTATACCCTCTTCAGTCTATCATGAATGCTGCTGACAGACTCATCTACCTTACCAACCACTCAGTGTCTACCACCCCTCTCTGCTAATCCCTACACTGGCTCCTGATTGCCCAGCAAATGCAATTGAAAATACTGACAACAACATACAAAGCCATTCACGACTCTGTCCTGAGATACATCACCAAACTTGTCTCCAAATATCACCCAAACCATCCTCTCCGCTTCTCTCAAGACCTCCTGCTCTCAAGTCTCCTTGTCTCCTCCTCTAGAGTTGAATGAACCCGAGCTGTAAATTTCGGGTCCGTACCGAACTTTGGGGTGTCCGTGACCCGGACCCGAACCCGGACATTTGAAAAAAAGTTTGGGTTCGGGGTCGGGTATTTGATCCCGCCTGTTGAATAGCTGCAGGGCAGCCAATCAACAAGCGTTTCACTGGTTTGCCCTTAGAAGCCATCACAGCCATGCCTACCAATGGCATGTCTGTGATTGGCCAGTGCATCATGTGACCCAGCCTCTTTATAAGCTGGAGTCACTTAGTGCTGCATGTCACAGATTGCAGATCTAATAACATCTCATCCTGCATTACTAGGTAGAGTCTACTGCTTAGAGGGACAGATTATTGTTCTAAAATCATCTTCTAGTTCTATAGGGTCAGGTTCCTGCAGTTGCTGTAAGGGACAGATTATTGTTCTAAAATCATTTTACTTTCTTTTGCAGCCCTCTAGCACTTTCCAGGACTTTTTACAGTCATTTTTGTGCCGAAAAGTTCGGGTCCCCATTGACTTCAATGGGGTTCGGGGTCAAGTTCGGGTGAAGTTCGGTACCAAACCCGAACTTTTTCGCGAATTTCGGCCGAACCCACCGAACCCGAACATCCAGGTGTTCGCTCAACTCTATCCTCCTCCCATGCTTGTGTTTGGGATTCCTCCATCCTTTGGAACTCTCTACCTCAATCGGTCCAGCTATGTCCTACACTGGATGCCTTCAGGCGGTCCCTGAGAACTTATCTCTTCAGGGAAGCCTATCACACCTCCAAATAATCTTTTACCACTTCAGTCAGCTCATTCCCCACAGTTACAACATTTTGTACCACCTGCCCCACCCTATTAGATTGTAAGCTTTTTTGAGCAGGGTCCTCTTAACCCTCTTGTATTTTATTGTATTGTAACCGTATTGTCTCCCTTTTATAGTGTAAAGTGCTGTGTAAACTCTTGGCGCTATATAAATCCTGTAAGATATGAGAAATAATAATAGCCTCACTGTATACAGTTTTCTTAAGCAATTCATTTTTTGTGAATATTGTGAAAAGTTTCTCACCTAGAGACCCTGCCAGTAATGGTACTTGCTGTTGCATGCTGAGAAGGTAAACCACTGGCTTGCAATTAGCAGCAGTGTAGTGTGCCTAAAAACCTGATAAGCAACTCCACTAGTTCCTTCCTCAGTGCCTGTGGTGCATTTATTATACACCTGATTTTGCACAGTAAAAAAATAAAAGAAATGTCAATAGTGTGAAAAAAAAGTGAAATATAGAAAAGAGTAATCGATTTACGTGTTGAACTCTTTTTCCAGTGTCTCATTACTCTGGTGCCATGCCTGCAGGCCTCCAAGCTGAAAAATTAATTTCCATAATGAAAGGCTAAGTGGTATTTATATGCCAGAGCTATAAGAGTTGCTATACATAATTTCCTCATGAATTAATTTGTCTGAAGAGACAGAATTCATTCTCACCTTTATTAGAAGACATGCAAAGCCCATTGTCACTAATGCAATGCAATGTTTTTAGTTATTATTATTAGATGACTTTCTAGAAAAATCATATACATTTCAATGGACTGTTTAAGTTTAAGGGCATCCTTTACTTTGGTACCTTAAAGTGGTTGCAAACCCTCACATATACCCAGCGAAGTAACTGGCCTCAGGTGATACACAGAGAGGAAACAAATCCTCCTACATAAGTTGTACCTGTTTATCTGTACCACTGGTGACACACACCCCTTCACACAGGAACAGAGCTGAGGCTGTCAATCATAGGTTGTGTGCTGGAGCTCCCTTTCTTGTCACCTCCTGGTGTCAAGAAAATGTGTCATAAGTGACTCATACAGATAGCAGAGGAATGAGGCAGCAGACAGAAATGACACGTAGAGCTAATTCAGGCTATATGCATGGTAAAACATCTGTCACCGTTGGGACACACAGGAAACAATTGTTTCCTATGTATCCCATTCACACTGCAATGCAGCCTAGGGCTGTATCTGTGGTGACAAAGTGGCACAAACTACATCTAGTGACAAATGAGCCAAGCTGCATCTGGTGGCAGGCAACGGTGGCAAGTGACACGCTGCATCTGGTGGTAGGCAATGGTGGCAAGTGACACACTGCATCTGGTGGCAGGTGACGGTGGCAAGTGACAAGTTGCATCTGGTGGCAAATGACACATTGCATCGGGTGGCAGGCGACATGGCAAGTGACACACTCGGGGCTCCCACTGATTCTAAATTATGGTGAGTTGAACTATTTCATTTTATATTACAATGTAATAATAGAAATAATGTGCTCCAATCATCCTGACACTATAACAACCATGGTGCTAGGATGATTGAAGCGCTAACACCAGGTGTTTGGAGTATCTTTATCTTCTCTCCAGCTATGACACACCTCCAAACGAATGCCCCACCCCCTAATTATAATACAACCTCACCTACAGACAAATAAGTGTCCCTATAAATTTTTTTGGACAATGTTGGCAACTATGAGTGCATTAACATACAAGTTGCCTAGTTCACAACTGTCATTCATTTGGAAGGACCATACTTCTTTCTGAACTGAATCCCTCTGTCCAGCTTTCCTCCTCAGTTGTCCCTCTGTTTGTATTGGCTCTCCTCCACTCACGCCTGTCAGTGCGAGTGGAGGAAAAGCCGATAAAAGTCTGCAACTGTTTACACTGTGATCAGCTGTGATTGAACACAGCTGATCACATGGTAACAGGGCTGGACTGAGACAAAAATTTGGCCCTGGACTTCACCCAGACCTGCCCACTTTAATTTTGCAAACACGCACAAAACCAGTATATAAACTATAAAATAAAAAAAAGTTTAATAATCAGCAGATAAAGATACTCCAAACACCTGGTATTGTCACTTCAATCATCATGGCACCATGGTTGATATGATGTCAGGATGATTGAAGCACATTATTTTTATTATTACATTGTAATATGCAGCCTGTTCAGTGCCCAGCAATGCAGCCTGACCTGTGTCCAGCAATGCAGCCTGATCAGTGACCAGCAATGCAGCCTGATCAGTGACCAGCAATGCAGCCTGATCAGTGCCCAGCAATGCAGCCTGACCTGTGTCCAGAAATGCAGCCTGATCAGTGACCAGCAATGCAGCCTGATCAGTGCCCAGCAATGCAGCCTTGCTAGTGCCCATCAAATGCAGCCTTGCCAGTGCCCATCAAATGCAGCCCTGTCAGTGCCCATCAAATGCAGCCTGACCTGTGTCCAGCAGTGCAGCCTGATCAGCGCCCAGCAATGCAGCCTGATCAGTGCCCATCAATGCAGCCTGACCTGTGTTCAGAAATGCAGCCTGATCTGTGCCCAACAATGCAGTCTGACCTGTGTCCAGCAATGCAGCCTGACCAATGCCCAGCAATGCAGCCTGATCATCGCCCAGCAATGCAGTCTTGTCAGTGCCCATCAATACAGCCTTGCCTGTGCCCATCAAATACAGCCTAACCTGTGTCCAGCAATGCAGCCTAACCTGTGTCCAGTAGGGATGGGCGAATGGTTCGGCCCGAGCAAAAGTTCGGGCCGAACTTTTATTGTTCAGTCGTTCGGCGAACAGCCGAAAAATGGGCCATTCGACCATTTGTTCGGCCCCCCGAACCAACCACAATGCATTGCGGCGCTGAACAGTGCATTGCAAGCCTTGATTGGCTAAAGCAATGAAAGCTTCAGCCAATCAGGGCACAGAGCACTGTCAGAGGCATGATTGGACACTGCCATCATGACTTTATCCAATCATGGCTCATTCAAATCCCACAGTATAAAATTATTCTTTCAATGGCAGCCATTTTCAGAGTGATTTTGGCTTGGAGAGAGATAGAATAGGGCTCTGTTCAATGCTATTAGTTAGTGTAGTGAGGAGGATCATCATTCAGCTTTGCATAGTGTGCAGCTAGAGTAGGGAGTGGGACAGTTCAGATAATTACACTGTTGTGTAGTGAAACCGTGTCATTAATAAATACATTAGTGTATATGTAAAGTAGTGACAGCTCAGACAGTTTCAGTGAGGTGTAGTGAGACTGTGTTACTAATCTTTACATTAGTGTACAGCTAGAGTAGGGACAGTTCAGAAAGCGTCAGTGTAGTGGCGGTTGAATACCGTCTATTTGATTGCGTTACTGGAAGTTTAATGACATTTACTTCTGTGTGCGTTACTGCCAGTTTAACGCCATATAGTTTTGTGCACGTTACTAAACAAAAATTCAGAGAGAATCTGTGCAAAAAAAACTTTCATATAAAAGGAGACAAAAATCACGGAAAGCAGCTGTGCATAATGTTCAAACACAAAACATTAAAAGCAATCAAAATACATAAATGCAGCGCTATCATAAATAAAGCAATATCCCACTGTCCATAGAATAGGATTGCAAAATGATTATAAATCACTCCAGATCTTGCTTAGGAAGGATAGATAGATGAGTCCCACCAGCCATGACAAGAGGTTGAAAACAGCAATCACCACTGTGTACACGCCGCTCTTACCATATAGCGTGTGACCCCCTATGTAAGAGTGGTCTGACACGCTTTGTTTACACAATCAGCATGCATAGGAAAACATCCATCTCTCATTAATAGCTTCAGGCTCCAGACGTCCAGCCAGTATGTTATATCACAAGTTGTCAGAAGATCATGGAAAAACATAAAACGCTCACATAGCGTAATCCAGTAAAATCCAATAGCTATATTAACCACTTCAGCCCCGGAAGGATTTCACACTTTAGGACCAGAGCACTTTTTGTGATTCGGCGCTGCGCCGCTTTAACTGAGAATTGCGCGGTCGTGCAACGTTGTACCCAAACAAAATTTGTGTCCTTTTTTTTCCCCACAAATAGAGCTTTCTTTCGGTGGTATTTGATCACCTCTGTGTCATTTCTGATCACCGCTATAAACAAAAGAAGAGCGACAATTTTACAAAAAGACCCAAATTTATTACTTTTTGATAAAATACAAATCCAAAAAAAAAATATAAAAAAACATTTTTTTTCATCGGTTTAGGCCGATTTATATTCTTACTCATATTTTTGGTAAAAAAAATCGCAATCTGCGTTTATTGATTGGTTTGCGCAAAAGTTGCTGCGTTTACGGATGATGAGAATTCATTTCTGGGGTTTTTATTTTTTTTTTTACTAGTAATGGAGGCGATCTGTGATTTTTAGCAGTACTGCGATATTTCAGCGGACATGTCGGACCATTTTGACACTTTTTTGGGACCATTGGCATTTATACAGCGATCAGTGCTATAAAAATGCACTGATTACTGTGTAAATGCTATTGGCAGTGAAGGGGTTAACCTGCAGGGGGCGCTCTAAGGGTTAACTGTGTTCCCTGGGCGTGTTCTAACTGTATGTGGGCTGCCCTAGCAGGGGAAGGGAAGTGATCACAGCTTCCATGTAGAGGAAGGCTGTGATCACAGCCCTTCCCCCTCTCACGGAACGGAGGTCCGTGTTTACTTACACGGACCTCCGCTCTTTCAGTGCGGGGGGGCCATCGCGGGTAGCCGGCGCCGATCGAATCCACCGCACCCGCTCCCTGGCTCCCCCTGAACACAGTGAGCGCGTGGGCGCACCTTCGGCAGCGCGTGCGCACTCACAAAGCTAGTTATCGCGGCCGCCGTCCTATGACGGCGGTTCGCGATAACGAGCCACCTTGTCGCCGTCACTCTGCAGCGGGCGGTTGGCAAGTGGTTAAAACAATAATATTGAACTCACATGTATATGGTGATCAAAATGTATATAGAGGCCGTCTGCCAATTTCCAAATGGCCACAGGCTGGTGGTGTGCGATAATGGCTCAAACCTCTTGTCCACCCTTAGACAGGGAAAGTTGTCACATGTGCTATGCCTGGCACATGTCCTCAATTTGATGGTGCAGCATTTCCTAAATACGTACCTAGGGTTGGAAGATGTGCTAAAGCTGGTCAGAAGAGTCTGTAGCTATTTCAGGCGGTCATACACAGCCAGTGCTCAGTTGGCTGAAATTCAGCGGGAATTCCACCTGCCTGTAAATCGTCTGATTTGTGACATGCCCACCAGGTGGAACTCGACTTTGGCAATGCTGCAGGGGCTATACATGCAGCAGAGGGCTGTCAACAAGTACTTGTGTGAGTATGGCATGACGACAGGCTCAGGCTGCCTCTGCTTTTTTCCCCACGCCAATGGCTGATCATTAAGGATGCATGCACTGTACTGTCACCATTTGAGGAGGCCACAAGTATGGTGAGCTGTGACAGTGCATGCATCAGTGACACAATCCCTGTTGTGTTCCTGCTGGAGCAGACTCTGCGTGGCTTTATGGACAAGGCTCTGGAGGCAGAGCAGCAGGAGGAAGAGGAGGACTTCCTTTCCTCTCAAGGCCTACTTTATCCAGACACCATCATTCCTATGTCACAGAACACACAGGAGGAGAGAGGGGAGGAGGAGGATTCTGGCAGTTTCATAGGCTTCGAAGAAGAGGAAGACATGTGTCAATCTGTAAGCAATGGATTTCCAACCTCAGGATCCTTGGGAGTAGTACGTGGCTGGGAGGAGGAAGTTCCAGATGCTGTCGTCCTGAGTGACCCTGAGGAGTCTGCTTCTCAAGCCTCAGCAAATTTGAGGCACATGGGCAACCTCATGCTTCAAAGCCTGCAAAAGGACCCAAGAATACGTGGCATAAAGGAGGATGATCATTACTGGTTGGCAACCCTCCTTGACCACCGCTATAAGGGGAAGATCTCAGAATTCATCCCGTCCCCACAGAGAGTGCAGAAGATAAAATCTCTTGAGGACACGTTAAATAGGATTTTATTGAAAGTTTTTTGTGACTCCAGTAGGTTACAGTGGGGGTCATTTACTATAGCGATGCCGCAAATTCACAGTAAAAAGCGCTAAAACGGTATTCACAATAGCGCTGGCGGTAAATAACAGCCAAAATGGAATTCACTATTGCTCCCAGGTTACGGATATCAGCCAACTCCTTACTCCAGTCCAGACCTGGAGTTGTGCAAATAGTAATAATGTTTGGAGCATGATCTGATCCCCTAAATTGTACTAAAATATGTGGTATATTGTTTAAAGATAATCTGCTTTTAACCACAACAGTACTGGGCACGAAAACTCCCTTCCTGTCCAGGCCATTTTTCAGCTTTCAGCGCTATCACACTTTGAATGACAATTACTTAGTCATGCAACATTGTACCCATATGAAATTTGTGTCCTTTTTTTCACACAATTAGAGCTTTCATTTGGTGGTCTTTAATCACTAGTAGTGTTGAGCGAACCCGGACTGTAACGTTCGGGTCCGTACCGAACTTTCGGGTGTCCGTGGCACGGACCCGGACCCGGACATTTCAAAAATCGTTCGGGTTCGGTCCGGGGTTCTGCTATTTTACTCCACGTGTTGAGAAGCTGCAGGGCAGCCAATCAACAAGCGTTTCACTGGTTTGCCCTTAGAAGCCATCACAGCCATGCCTACTAATGGAATGGCTGTGATTGGCCAGTGCATCATGTGACCCAGCCTCTTTATAAGCTGGAGTCACAGTGCTGCAGTCACATGCTCCTTGGGTTAGTGTAGGGAAAGGTAGCTGACTGCGTGAGGGAGAGATTTGAGACATTTTAAGACCTGATCCTGCATCCTGAGATAGATTACTGTACTACTGCTGTCTGTGCTGTTGCTCTGA
>BLSH010047373.1:595473-619025 GCA_018402905.1 Glandirana rugosa | reverse complement strand
CATTCATTCTAATGGTACAATTGTTACTTTATCAAATAAATCCATTTCATGTTGAGATTAAATGTATCTTTCTCTCAAAGAAATTGTCCTGGCAACAATGTTGCAAATTTGATAATCTATTTTGTTTTTAAGAATGCTAGAATGTGAAATCTCTTCATGTTTTGTAAATATTTTTTTTTCTCGGTCACTTTCACATACTGCTGTCCATGTCACAAAAATATTTAGCCAAACTCACACAGGTGTCTTTACAAACCACAAACAATACCATTGCTTATGGAAATTTAAAATTAGTGCCATTTTTTTAATTTTTATTCTTTCCAAATGATCCTAATTTGAGTCCCAAAAATGTGATATGTGTACCAACATCAGAAATAAAAATGTCATTACCAAAAATCTGAGAATAAAATTACTATTTTACGCTCATGCAGCAAGAACCACCAAAAATCACAGATTACATTTAGAAGATTAGCTCCTGACTAATGTAAGTCCTATATATTCCTAGACATGCAATATCTGTGTATTTATGTGTAGGAGGACTTGATGTGTGTAAGTCCCGTGGTTTAAAAGGTATCAATTCTGTCTGCCATTGCAGACGTCCGATGTTCGATTCCCAAGCATGTCACTTCATGTAGAGATGTTGTTTGTCCTCTCTATGTTGTTAAACATGGCTCAGGGCCTTACCTAAATTATGTCTAAATGTAGTATTTATGTGTAGAAGGGTTCCACCACCATTGCAAATCTTGCCAGATATACTAGTTATACTAGCTAGACAATGGGGATGCCTGCCTTTACATGCACATGAACTTTAATGGCATCCCATTCTTAGTCCGTAGGGTTCAATATTGAGTTGGCCCACCCTTTGCAGCTATAACAGCTTCAACTCTTCTGGGAAGGCTGTCCATAAGGTTTAGGATGTTTGTCTATGGGAGTATTTGGCCATTCTTCCAGAAGTGCATTAGTGAAGTCAGGCACTGATGTTGGATGAGAAGGCCTGGCTCACAATCTCCACTCTAATTCAGCCAAAAGGTGTCCTATCTGGTGGAGGTCAGGACTCTGTGCAGGCCAGTTAAGTTCCTTCACCCCAAACTCACTCATCCATGTCTTTATGGATCTTGCTTTGTGCACTGGTCCAAATCATTTGGTGGAGGGGGGATTATGTTGTGGGGTTGTTTTTCAGGGGTTGAGCTTGACCCCTTAGTTCCAGTGAAGGGAACTCTTAAGGCATCAACAAGACATTTTGGGCAATTTCATGCTCCCAACTGAAACAGTTGTGGTAATTACTAAGGCAGTGAAACTGATAAAATCACTTGTGCAAAATAATAGCCTGAAAACATGACCTGTTGGGGGTACTTGATGACAGGGTTGATAACCACTGACATGGTTTGACGGTCGTACGACCGAACGGACCAAATCGTATTTTGGATAATGTAACTTGCATACTGATATGCACTACACGATCGTACGACCAAGCCGAACGTAGTGATGTGTTATGAACGTATAAAGAGAAAGTTCAGGTGCATGTAATTAGTATCCGGCCGTTCCTGACTTCTGAGCATGCGTGTTTTGCACAGTACAACTTGTTGGACCTACTTCTCTCTACATACGATACAAGGGTTGTACGACCGCTTGTTGGTACTACCAAAGCTTTCTAGTTTGCTCATACAACTCCTGTTGTACAACTGCTGTACGTCGGCTGTTCTAATAGCGTGTACTAACGGTCAGATAAGCATACAATGGTCGTTCGTACGACCTGTTGTATACCATCGTCGAACCGTGTGTACGAGGCTTTAGAATATTGTCCTGGAGTTATACTGATATGATGAACATAGCCAAGAGTTAACACAGCAAATAGTATTAGGTATTGCAGACTCTCAGGTGAAATAAATTAGACAGATTGAAAAAAGACAGATTGAAAGATACTGGTGGGCGTGTACTTCTATTGGGCATGTGTCAGTGTGCTAGCTTATATAAGGCACTTCAGTAGAGGGTGTTGGTTTAACCTGATGAGGGATCAGGTTTGTTGTTGTGGTTTTTGTGGTAGGAATGATATTTTGCTAATGACAAATGTTTTACTAGAGCTGCTTGCTGAATTGATTGTGCATTTTGACCATCAAAAGTGGCTTGATTTTACCATGCTGTCTGATTGGGGTGTGTATTGTTTGTCTTACCATGCATTCTTCTAGGAGAAAATACTCACCAATGTTCTTGGTTTAATATGTGCCTTTTTTAATATTATGTTGTAATGCTTTGTTAGAATGACTGTTAATTATCTTTCTGTAATTTTGCAGCTAATAATGTCATGTGGGTGTTTAGTCATTCTATGAAATGTGTGGGTGGTTATGGATGGTGAAAATAAAACTGTCCACTGTAAGGTTTAGTCCAATTTTAGATTGTAAGCTCCTATGAGCAGGACCTTTCAAACCCAATTGCTAACTGTTTTGCTAAATGTGTATATACTGTAAATACTTTAATGCCAGTAAATATGTACATGTGTTTCTGTTGGCAAAATAAAATGAAATTGATTTTGCTTGTTCTCATTTGTAACTTTTTAAATTAGTTTTGGGGGGTGGTGGTTTTGGGGAAGTGGATTACCTTCCTTAGGGCCATTTCACACTGCTGCGATATCAGAGATCGGATGTGATTCGCACCGCAGTGCAAATCACATGCGATCTGTGCTATGCAAATTCAACCATACAGATAGTATGGCTGAATTCGCATTGCATCCTGACCAAACTCACACAGGACCCTTTTTTGTTACGCAGCAGAATCAGATCAAATGGGTGTTCACATCCATGCAATCCAATTCCTGTCCGAGTTTGCAGTGCAATCTGCAAACTGATTTGGGGGTGTCATTAGCTTCCTATTGACACATCCAGCAGTTTGCACATGGCAGTGTGAACTGTCTAAGTTGGATGCAATGTGGGAACCTTCAGTGGATTAGCAGGGTTCCCGCATCGCACTAGTGTGAACCAGCACTGATAAATAGTCATCTCATTTATATTTGCATAGTCCTTACAGATATGCATCAGCAGGAAGTGTAATGTGGCTGGAAACAGGAAGTGCTGTGTGCACATGGGCTGCAAGCCAAATAAATCAATGAACCCCACCCACACCACATATAGCTCCCACATCCTCCCCTACATTGATCAAAAATGTCATTTCAACTTGCTTGCAGCTATTATGTATTGCCCCCCCCCCCCCAATCCATACCAAGCCCTTTGACTCAGGGATGGATTTTAAGGGAATCCCACTCCAAATTGTATTACAAAATGGCGGGGGATCCCCCCAAACTCCAGACCCTTTCTGAGCATGCAGCCTGAAGGTCAGGATGGGGGGACAAGTGAGGGCCCGCCCCCCCTCCTGGACCAAACCAGCCCTCATGCCTTTAACATGAGGGGGTGTGTGCTTTGGGGTGAGGGGGGCTCTGCGCCTCCCCCACCCTAAAGCATCTTGTACCTATGTTGATGGAGACAAGGGCCTCTTCCCGACAACCGTGGTTGTTGGGGGGCTGATCGAAATGTGGAAGCCCTCATTAACAAGGGGGCCACCAGATCCTAGCCCCCCCATGTGAATGGGTATTGGGTACATCATACCCATTCACCTAAAAGTGTAAAAATTTAGACATTTTTTGTCCAATCTTTTATGCTAAAAAAGTGTCTCGCGATGTACATCCATGGTCAATAGGGATGGTCCCCCGGCTCGAGTCAAAAGTATGTTTGGCTCGAACATCAGGGGGTTGCCGAATCCTAAACATTATGGGGTGCTCGTGGGAAATTTGAGCGACCCATAATGCAGTGAAATTGTGGGGGAATGCTGCCCGCTGATTGGCCAAAGCATGCACATGACCTGCGTGCTTTGGCCATTCACAGCATGCACTGCTGTGAGAGCCATGATTGGCCAATCATTGCTCAGCGGCTCAGAGTCCAAGCCCACACTATATAAGGCCACTTACACAGCGGCCGAATATAGTGAAAACTTTTGCGGAGATAGCAAAAGGTTAGGCAGTGACATATAGCATAGGAATATATATGTACAGTATAGTATATATAATACACTGCATTCATTTACTTCAGGTACTTGTATAGTGCTGTTGCTTTACATATATATTGTACATTCACATCGGTGCCTACCCTCAAGGAGCTTATAATATATGGTCCCTAACTCACATTCATACATATACTAGGGCCAATGCACGCTCGGATAAGGGTTTGGCATAGATTTTAAGAGGAACTCCATGCAAAAATTAAAGACAAATCTTGGTTAGAAGTTCCCCTGCAAAGTCCATACCAGGCCCTTCAGGTCTGGTATGGATTTTGAGGGGAACCCATGCCAAATTTGGTGAAAAATGGCATTGGGGTCCCCCCAAAATGCAAACCAGACCCCAAAGTACCCTCCTCATGTTGAGGGCATGTGTCCTGATAAGCTTCAGAGGGGGCACGCTCACTCGTCCCCACCCCCCGCCATGCCAGGACTGCGTGCTCGGATAAGGGCCTGGTTTGGATTTTGGGGGGACCCCAACACCATTTTTTCTAAATTTGGTGTGGGGTTCCCCTTCAAATCCATACCAGACCCAAATGATCTTTATCTATATTGCAGGGAACCAGCAATACATTCCAGCCGCGACCGCTTTTAAATGTCAATTTTTCCTTTACAAATGTAATTTTGCAGTGGCACTGTTCTAAACAACACAGAGTTCCATACTAAGGGGACCCCCAAGCACGATATTTAACCACTTGCTGACCACCCGCGTGGAAAGTGGTTCGTTATCGCAAACCGCCGTCACCTGACGGCGGCTGCGATAACTAGCATTGTGAGCGTGTGCATGCATCGCCGGAGGCGCGCTTGCATGCTCACTGTGTTCTGGGGGGGGGGAGGGCAGGGAGTGGGTAGGGCAGACTCAATCACCACCGGCTAATCGCAATGGCCCCCTGCAGTGAAAGAACGGAGGTCCGTGTATGTAAACACGGATCTCCGTTCTGACAGAGGGGGAAGGGCAGTGATCACAAGCTTCCTGTATATGGAAGCCGTGATCTCTCCCCTCCCCCTGCCAGCCCAGCCCCCATACAGTTAGAACACGCCTAGGGAACACAGTTAACTCTTATAGCGCCCCCTCCGGGTTAACCCCTTCACTGCTAATGGCATTTCTACAGTAATCAATGCTTTTTTATAGCACTGATCGCTGTATAAAGGCCAATGGTCCAAAATAGTGCCTAAATGGTCCGACATGTCCGCTGCAATATCGCAGTGCCAATAAAAATCACAATTGCCGCTATTACTAGTAAAAAGTGAAAAAAAAAACCCACAAATGAATTTTCATCATCTGTAAATGCAGCAACTTTTGCGCAAACCAATCAATAAACGTGATTGCGATTTTTTAAATCAAAAATATGAGGAAGAATATAAATCGGCCAAAACTGATGAAATAAAATGTTTTTTATATTTTTTTATTGGATTTGTATTTTAGCAAAAAAGGAAGAAAAACTGGTCATTTTGCAAAATTGTTGCTCTTTTTTTATTTATAGCGGCGATCAGAAATGACGCAGAGGAGATCAAATACCACCAAAAGAAAGCTCTATTTTTGGGTAAAAAAGGACGCAATCTTCTTTTGGGAACAACATTGCACAACCACACAATTGTCAGTTAAAGCAAAGCAGTGCCGAATTGCAAAAAATGCTCTGGTTCTAAAGCGTGAAATCCTTCCGGGGCTGAAGTGGTTAAAGGAATATTTTTTTTTGTTTTTTTATTTTCACTTTAACCATTATTAAAACTACTGCTCCTGAAAAAAAAACAATGGATTTAAAAACTTGTTTTTCTATTCATACATGTCCTCTAAGGCTAAGGTTCTTAAAATTAGAGAGAGGGGGTGGTAATGTTTTTTTTATGGCAATGAACTTGCATACAAGAATGGGGGAATTCTGAAACCCCATCCCAGCTGACATCCAGCACTTAGAACGTGATCTGAGAGGCATCTTCCCAGGCAAATAGAGTTCGCATGTGAGTAGAGTTACTCCAGTTTGTGAGAGTTGAAGTCGTAATTGCCTTTAATTGGGAGTTATTTTAAGGCACTGCTGGAGTAGATTTGGCAGGTATAGTAAATCAGGGCCAGTGTCTTGGAAAACATAGTTTTGAATCTTCTGTTGGTCAAGAGAGGAGCATTGAAGAAGGAGTGATGCATTTCGGGATTTTTCTAGTCTTCACCGCCCAGGGCTGTCAGCTTCCACATTCCATCGGCAGCATCTGCATCACATGGTGGACGATTAACTCAGGGCCAAAACAGAGATGGACAGCTTTCCAGTTGATGATCCACTGGCTTACTGGGACATGAGAATAGACATCAGAACGAGCATTCAGTGCTGCAGGAGGTTTCATTACTGATCATGGAACAGGTTTCATGGGCACAATTAACACTCAAAGACCAATTTTTCTGCACCTGTTTGACAGATGCATATCATTACACAATACATCCATACAAAGATATATAGCAGCACTAAAACACCCAATATATAGGCAAATGTCTCTTGATAGAGGTAATTACAACCCCATAAGTATCCAAAATAAATAGCCAGGAATAAACAGCATGTGTGGCTACATAAATCACCCTATATGCAAAGGTGATATATACTGTAAGTTCATGAAAGTCTTCAATAGATTACCTCAAGGATATGGAGTCCAAGACAACACCATGCGAAGTAGAGGCAAACGTGACCACCTCCCCAAAGTATAAAACTCTTACCAGAAATATTTGCCGGGAATTTTCATGCTCAGGCAAAAAGCGCTGTCTGTGCTACACTGGCACATGTGGAGCAGATGATCCGTGCTCATTCCGTTGCGGCGTCATCCATTATAAAAATAAAGAACAGGATCAGGACATAGTGTGATATCGTTTACAAATTTATTGGATAAAAGCACACACACTGTCCCCCCAATAGGTAGTCTCCTTACCCCATAGGCTTAATTTGGGTGATACATTGTTATATGGTCTGATGTGGATATGAGGGTAAATGATCCTTTTATGTAATACAACAGACTTTCTCCTAAGGCCAGCACCATCTGAATTTCTACTATGATATGGTTTAAGATTTTAAACCATATACTTCTGGTAAGAGTTTTATCTTTTGGGGTGGTTCGCACGGTGTGGTGTTGGACTCCATATCCTTGAGATAATCTATTGAAGACTTTCATGATCTTATATATCACCTTTGCATTTAGGGTGATATATGTAGCCACACATGCTGTTTATTCCTGCCTATTTTTTTTTTTGTATACTTATGGGGTTGTTATTACCTTCATCAAGAGACATTTGCCTATATATTGGGTGTTTTATATATATATATATCTATATATATATAGATATATATATTGGCTGGAACCATGGAGGGGCTAACCAGGTCGATGGACGGTGTGTGGTGAGCGTTCTGAGGAGTGAGGATATTATACTCAGAGGTGGAGAGCAAGTGGGGGATCCGGTTTCTGACCCAGGAGAGCTGCAGATCTCAGGGATAGGAGGGAACTGAATTATCCCACTGATGAGTATATGTGTAATTTACTTATAAGCATGTGAGTGTTTTTATTGAAGTTTTTAATAAACCCTGATGTTAAACGGAATTATGCGATGTTGGTGTTATATCATTTTGCATGATCCTCATTGAGCCTTTGGTGAAGATTCCGAAGGAGGTTAAGCGGTTTGGGCATAGTGAGGAGAAAATGGTGTGCAATATATGAAGAGGAGGATATCTTGGTGTCTATTAATCTGCTCAAAGGAGGATATTTGAAGGCGTTTTAACAACGCTCAGGGGGTGAGGGCACATCTGGTGACGGGCACAGGGCGTTGTGTGCTTATCGCTTCACGTAGCTGCAACTGTCACGGATTTGATGATTTATGCAACTGATGTGGAGAGCATGATACACTATCAAGGCTGTATGATATGGACTATTGCATGAACTTTAGGAATGAATTCTGTTGCACTTTATTAATGCATCACTTTGCACTTATGTAGTTATTCTACAAGGAGGATATATTTATTTGCACTTTATTTAGCATCTGTAGTTTGCACTTGATTTAGTTACAAATAGCGCTGCACTCATATATATAACTTTTAGTTATACTGATTATATGCTTGATTGACCACATTGAAGGGAGGTGGTAAATGCTAGCAGCAGGTGTGTATATAGCAGCTCACAAGGTTCAATACTTGTAGCTGATCAGTGCACAGCAATGCACACTGCTTAGTGTCTAGTAATGCAGCCTGATCAGTGCCCAGCAATGCAGCCTGATCAGTGCCTAGCCACTGCAGCCTAATCATTGCCCAGCCACTGCAGCCAGATCAGTACCCAGGCACTGCAATCTGATCGGTGCCCAGGAATGCAGTCTGATCAGTGTCCAGCAATGCAGCCTGATTAGTGCCCAGCAATGCAGCCTGAACAGTTCCCAGCCACTGCAGTCTGATTAGTGCTCAGCAATGCAGCCTGATTAGTGTCCAGCAATGCAGCCTGATTGGTGCCCAGCAATGCAGTCTGACCTGTGTCTGGATCTGGGATTTAAATATCCCGGCGTGCCAGTCCTCCTCTCCCTCAGTCCTCCTCCTCCTCCTCCAGTGGTTGCTGTATCAAAGTCCTGGCTCCTATAATTCACGTCAAACTGATTCAATTTGCCATTGGATCAGTGTTCTGCCTATCACTAGAGCCGGGACTTTGATACAGAAGTTGTTGGGACGGATGTGTCGGAATGACAACCCACCACCCATGTGTTGCTCCCCGCTTGCACAGATGCTCTCTCCTTCCCATACACTGCCTGCCTCAGCTCCCATGCTTGAGGCCAGTCCTGCAGGATGCGGCTGCTAATGGGAACGGCGTTCATGCCATGGCAAAAGTACTGGTACATTCCGGCAGGACTCAAGCCCTGCTGAAACCGGCCCACTGAATCATCGGCCCATCTGGAAACTCCTGGTAGTCCCAATGGCCAGTAAATGCCTGCATGGTAAAGAGCCTACATCAGATGCTCTTTACCAAGATTGGCGGTGCGGTGTGTCAGACTGGCACACCACACCACCGATCGCCAAGCTGCACGCCCCCATGGGAGAACAATTGTGGCTTATCCTAATGGACGTCATATGACATCCAGTCAGGATAATGCAACCACTTTGCGCTGGTTGTTTTGCTTTATGGCAGGCGAGAAGTGGTTAAAAAATCCTAAAAACACTCTATCATTTAAATAATAAAGAAAGCTGCTGCCAGTCATAAAGCCTATATAAACAGAGGTACCTACACATACCACTCGCACTGGAATTCAGAGTCAGCCTATCTACAGCACTCTGCTTCTTAGTCCCTAGTAGCTGCTAATCTTCCATACAACCAAACCCCTAACTACTAAATGGCCGTCAGATGCTTAACCTGACTCAAGCCTATGCTGGTTATTGAGGGCTGAGCTAAAACTAGCTATAGAATCCCAGACCAGAAGAGACAGGGTTAATTAAATGAACAGGTGCTGCATATAAATTATATTGAAATAAATACAAGGTGACCACTATATATCGTATCACAGACAGTTGTCTAGTATTGTGGATATAAGATTGTGGATACAAGGGGACAGATATACTTCATTGCTATCTGCAATTCAACATATTAGCATTTGCCTAATAGTCCCTGCCTCTGCTCTGGATTCAGCAGCAGCTCTTCCATGGACAGGATATGTGGTCTCAAATTCTCTCTTCGCTTCTTCCTTCTGGGGTTTCCAACACAGCAACCCAGAGACAGGATGTCCTATACATAATTAATTCTGTGATAAACAGCACAGCTGTTTACAAATACATATAGTAGAGGGATCCCTACACTAGTATGGGTGAAAATGATATGTGTGCTGGCCTAGTGTGTCATCCAAGAATATGTTTTTAGACCATTAGTGTGAATGCATCGTATTTTCTTCCCTTGTTACATTATCACCTTATCTTTGCTTAGTGAGTCACTGACGAGCATGGAAACGGTGAAGCATCAGAACACCTGCATTGCATGTGCCTTCTAGGGGTCAGTGACTCACTGAGGATGAAAATGACAGCGATGGCAACTGCAATAATTATTTCCTGACAGATTCTTTTTAAATTGCCAAATTTTAATAATTTGACTGGCAGGTCCCTTTAACATTTCTTGGATGGTTTTTATTCCAGCATCATCCAGTTCATTCTTTTTCAGGATGTGAATTTTCCATGCCTACATTCCTGTAAAATAGTTCAATTTTCCTATGTTTGTCCTTCTGAATAGGTAGAGAAAGGTTAATACATAGTAGGGTATAGAATTATGTAGTTAAAAATGACATTGAGGGTTGACTGCTGAGATTCAAAATTATACTATACCATGCAAGCGTTGAAGAAAATCATATTGCAGACGTGCCTGAACAATGGTACATTTTGATGGATCTAATGGATTTTTACTATTGCTGGGCTTTTTTCATTGTTGGATAATATATGTCATTTTCAACTTTTAAAGAAGGCAAAACTCTCACAATGACAATCTTCTGAAAATCTAATTTACCAAATTGCTGTCAAGCATGTTCAGGAAGAGGAGCTAACAGGCAACTTTACCTCCTTTCGGTTTTTTTAGTTTGCTTCTTGAGAAAAGGAAGAACAATTGCATTTTATAAACTTTGCAGAATTCTTTAGTGGACTTATTGCTATGCATTACCATATCATGACTTAGTCAACTTCAAGTCAAAAATATTTTTAAATATTAAAATGAGGCAAGGGAAGCATGTACATAAATACGTGTTGGTCCAGCAAAGTGCCCATTTTTTAATGACTTTGGTTACCATTGACCCAGTGGCATTTGTTAAATGTTAGATCCATCATCATAAAATCTGCTACAGACTGAACAAACATAATGGATGATGGCATTGCTCTCTGGAAGACATTGGCACCAACTTTAAAGTTTGTTAGAGTAGCCTGTAGCATGATTCTGCAGACTTTAGTACCAGTGCCTTCCTTTAGATAGGCCATTCGATAGGCCATTAAATAATCACTTGACCCACAATGTCATCTTGAGGGACAGGCCATCACTTATCATTGGGGAAAATCTGAGGTTTTTGACCAGGAGCGTTACACAGCGTTACATCCCTTTGTGAACAAGTCAGAAGTGACGAAATGCTTCTAAGGGCTGGAAGTATGGCAACTCAGATGCCACGCTTGACTGTACGAGTGTCAGTGCTGTACTAATAGACAGTAAGGAGATGAAGGAGCGCAGCGATTTGACACTATTGATGTAAGATACAGAGCGGTTGATCGAATTGGATGTTTGTGCAATAAAGTTTTTTAAGAAGGTTTTACACTATCAGAGGTTTCCCGTGTGATTTGTTCCCACATGTGGAGTGGCTTGGATCCAACATATGAGCACCGATCTTGGAGTCTATTGAAGTATGCCATATAAGCAGTGATTTTATGCCATTTATCATCTGATGTCTGGTAAGCCTATGTCCATTAGGGTGATTGAATCACTGAAGCACACTGGTGGAGGAGTATATGGGTGTCATGTATGGAGTATGAGCACTCGTCTGCACATATGAGACTGTGATGTATTAATGGACGTTTTTTATGGACTATATTTTTTGATATGCACATTTAACAATATTTTTATATGATTTTGCATTATTTGCACAGATTCACTTTATATTTACTGAGTTTATGCAGATATGAAAATACATTGCAGGTTTATGTGTATTCACTCATTGCACTGCTGTGAATTGATTGGAACTCACCGGTTACAGGTTTTCACCATTTGTATATATTATGACCAGGAGCATTACACAGCAACATCTTTACCCCTTCACAGGGCATTCTAGTGAAATTAGTAGGTCCTTAGTCTTAAAAATCTCTCCTACTAAACGCATAAAATAATTTGCTCCTGAATTCCTGATGGCAGTGGTTTTCTGATGTTAAATTATCAATAATATAGATTCTTAATGAGATGCCGAATGAACTTCCAATGAACTTAGTCACAGGTGTTACATGCCAAAATTAAAGATTCTTGAAGAGTAGTTTCCTAAGGATATATAGAAAAACTCAATTGCAATAAAGGACATTTTCCTACTCAATGGACAATGGGTTATATTTGTACTTAACCTCTTCCCGTCCGCGCCATAGCCGAATGATGGCTACAGCATGGCTCTAAAATGCCGGGAAACCGTCAACAGACGTCCTCCCCTTTGGCTCGCGCTGGGCGTGCTCCCTCCGGCGGTGTACGCGGGTGTGAGCATGCCCGCGGGTCAGGCGGACCCGATGTCCGCCGGAGACCCACGATCTCCTCACAGAGAGCAGGAACGGGGAACCGCCGTTGTAAACACGGCGGTTCCCCTTTCTATGAGGGGGGGCATGCCAGATCTACTGATCCCTGTCACTGGGATCAGTTAGATCTGTCATGCCCCTGCCAACCCCGCCCCCCCCCCCCACAGTTAGAACACACCCAGGGAACACTTTTAACCCCTTCACTGCCCCCTTAGTGTTAACCCCTTCCCTGCCAATGACATTTATACAGTAATCAGTGTCTATTTTTAGATCTGATCGCTGTATAATTGTCATTGGCCCCAAAAAAGTGTCAAAAACGTCCGACGTGTCCACTGCAATATTGCGGTCCCGCTGAAAATCACAGATCACCGCCATTACCAGTAAAAAAATAAAAATCAATAAAAACGCCATAATTCAATGCCCATAGTTTGTAGTCGCTATAACTTTTGCGCAACCCAATCAATATACGCCGATTGCGACTTTTTTTACCAAAAATATGTAAAGAATATATATTGGCCTAAACTGATATATAAATTTGTTTTTTATTTTTTATTTTTGGACATTTACTATAGCAAAAAGTAAAAAATGTTCTTTTTTCAAAATCGTCGCTCTTCGTATTCATTTATAGCGGAAAAAATAAAAACCGCAGAGGGGATCAAATACCACCAAAAGAAAGCTCTATTTGTGGGAAAAAAAGGACATCAATTTTGTTTGGGTAAAACGTCGCACGACCGTGCAATTGTCATTCAAAGAGTGACAGCGCTGAAAGCAGAAAATTGGTCCGGGCAGGAGGGGGGTTTAAGTGCCCAGTAAGGAAGTGGTTAAACAGAAAAACAAGAAATTTGCACCATCTATGGCCTGTCTAACTCACTACAGTATTTATCCAGCTGACGAGGAATAAGACTTTTTGGTATATTCATCATAATGTCAGAGACTCTCATTGTTTCTCAATAAATGCTAATGAACTATATTAACAATAGGCAAATCATGAATAGCCTTAAGGTCTGCTGGTAACATCTGCTCAGGAGGATATGAGAAGGTTAAGTTTAAAGGACATGACTTCATGCTTTCATGAACTTTATCAAAATAATTTGGAACAGAAACCTGATGGCCGTTCTCTAAAAATATATTTAGTGATGATTAGTTTTAATATACTTCATGTAATTGCATTTTAGGTAAAGGATTCTATTATAATCAATTTATTTTTATCATAGATACATATGTGTTATCATAATACTTAAAGGGGTTGTAAAGTCTCACAGTTTTTCACCTTAGTGTATTCTATGGATAGGTGAAAAACCTTTTTTCCTGCAGCGACCCCGGCCCCTTTTACTTACCTGAGCCCAATCCGTTCCAGCACTGAGTACAAGCTCAGCAGCTACAGCCACTGTCTCTGTCCTCATTGGATAGATTGATAGCAGCAGATAGATTGGTTCCTGCTGCTGTCAATCAAATCCAGTAACACGGTAGTGGGGGCCGGGGCCGACTCCCACTGTCTGTGTCAATGGACACAGCAGTGGGACTTGGGAGTGCTCCCGCACTGGTGCCCCCAGAAAGAGCGGCTCTCCAAGGGGGCACCCAATGGAGGGGAGGAGCCAGGAGCATAGGCTGGGACACCCCAGAAGAGGAGGATTTGGGCTTCTCTTTGCAGAAACCATTGCACAGAGCATGTTTGGTATTAAAAAAAAAAAAAAAAACAGAACCTTTACAATCACTTTAAAATGAGAAATAAATGTGTTTTCATAATCTGTATGATTCATAAGTGAGATTGGAAAATGGAGATGTGATAATATCCAAATATCCTTAAATGATTAATAATTAATACTTAATAATTGATCTCTGCAAAAGTCAAACATCTTTAACAAAAATCACATGATAGGACATAAAAATTAACACCACAAATATTATGATTTATACTGGGCACATGTCTAACGATTAGGGATGGCTAAACATTGGCTGTTTGCACGTTCAGCGAACACCCAAATTATCGGGGCATTTGACCATTTGTTCTGCCCGCTAAATAACCACAATGCACTACGCCACCGCACAGTGCATTAAAAGCCCAGATTGGCTGAAGCAATGAAAGCTTTGCCCAATCAGGGCACAGAGCACTGTCAGAGCCATGATTGAATGCTGTCATGATGACTCTATCCAATCATGGCTCATTGCTCTTAGTCCTGCCCCACGCTATAAAAGTTCTCTTTCAATAGCGGCCATTTTTAGTGTGATATATCAACGCGGAGAGAGATAGAACAGGGCTCTGTTCAGTGCTATCAGACAGTTAGTGTGCTATTGTGATTCTATTGTCAGTGTAGAATATCAGTTTAATGTGAATCTAGGGATCGTTCAGTCAGTGTACGTGTGGTGACCACCATTCATCTTTATATTAGTGTGAATCGAGGGATCATTCAGTCAGTGTGAATGTAATGTGACCACCATTCATCTTTACATTAGTGGAAATCTAGGGATAGTTCAGTTATTGCGTTACTGCAAGTTTAACGCCCTATATTTCAGTGCGTTACATGCTGTTTAAAGCAGTTTATTTCAGTAGGTTACTGCAAGTTTAACGCTGTATCTTTCAGTGTGTTATGTGCCATTTAACTCAGTACATTTCTGTGCATTAGTGCATGTTTAACACAGTATATTTCAGAGTGTTACTGCAAGTTTAGCGCTGTTTATTTCAGTGTGTTACTTTCCATTTAATGCAGTATATTTCAGTGGGTTACTGCAAGTTTAATGCCGTATATTTCAGTGCGTTATGTGCCGTTTAATGCACTATATTTCTGTGGGTTAGTGCATGTTTAATACAGTATATTTCAGTGTGTTACTGCACGTTTAATGCAGTATATTTCAGTGTGTTACTGCAAGTTTAACGCTGTATATTTGAGCGTGTTACTGCAAGTCTAACGCCGTATATTTCTGTGCATTATCTTCCGTTTAATGCAGTATATTTCAGTGCATTACTGCAGTTTTAATGCCATATATTTCAGTGTGTTATGTGCAGTTTAATGCAGTATATTTCTGTGCGTTACTGCATGTTTAACGCAGTATATTTCAGTGCGTTACTGCATGTTTAATGCCATATATTTCAGTGTGTTACTGCAAGTATGACACCGTATATTTCCATGCATTACTGCAAGTCTAACGCCGTATATTTCTGTGCATTATCTTCCGTTTAACGCAGTATATTTCAGTGCGTTACTGCAAGTTTAACGCCGTATATTTCAGTGAGTTACATTCCTTATAAATGCAGTATGTTTCTGTGCATTAGTGCATGTTTAACACAGTACATTTGAGTGCATTACTGTGCATTTAACGCAGTATGTTTCAGTGCATTACTGCAAGTTTAACGCTGCATATTTCAGTGTGTTACTGCAAGTTTGACACTGTATATTTCCATGCATTACTGAAAGTCTAACGCCATATATGTATATATATATATATTCTGTGCGTTATCTTCCGTTTAACACAGTACATTTCAGTGCATTACTGCACGTTTAACGCAGTATATTTCAGTGCATTACTGCAAGTTTAACGGCATATATTTCAGTTTGTTATGTTCCATTAAATGCAGTATATTTCTGTGCGTTAGTGCATGTTTAACGCAGTACATTTCAGTGCATTACTGGATGTTTAACGTAGTATGTTTCAGTGCATTACTGCAAGTTTAACGCTGTATATTTCAGTGCGTTACATTCCATTAAATGCAGTATATTTCTGTGCGTTAGTGAATGTTTAATGCAGTATATTTCAGTGCGTTACTGCAAGTTTAACGCCGTATATTTCAGCGAGTTACATTCCTTTAAATGCAGTATACAGTCAGGTCCATAAATATTGGGACATCAACATAATTCTGATCTTTTTGGCTCTACACACCATCACAATGGATTTGAAATGAAACCAACAAGATGTGCTTTAACTGCAAACTTTCAGCTTTAATTTGAGGGTATTCACATCCAAATCAGGTGAACGGTGTAGCAATTACAACAGTTTGTATATGTGCCTTCCACTTTTTAAGGGACCAAAAGTAATGGGACAGATTAACAATCATAAATCAAACTTTCACTTTTTACTACTTGGTTGCAAATCCTTTGCAGTCAATTACAGCCTGAAGTCTGGAACATATAGACATCACCAGACGCTGGGTTTCATCCTTGGTGATGCTCTGCCAGGCCTCTACTGCAACTGTCTTCAGTTCCTGCTTGTTCTTGGGGAATTTTCCCTTCAGTTTTGTCTTCAGCAAGTGAAATGCATGCTCCATTGTATTCAGGTCAGGTGATTGACTTGGCCATTGCATAACATTCCACTTCTTTCCCTTAAAAACTCTTTGGTTGCTTTCGCAGTATGCTTCGGGTCATTGTCCATATGCACTGTGAAGCGCTGTCCAATGAGTTCTGAAGCATTTGGCTGAATATGAGCAGATAATATTGCCCGAAACACTTCAGAATTCATCCTGCTGTATTTGTCAGCAGTCACATCAGCAATAAATACAAGTGAACCAGTTCCATTGGCAGCCATATATGCCCACGCCATGATACTACCACCACCATGCTTCACTGATGAGGTGGTATGCTGTGGATCATAAGCAGTTCCTTTCCTTCTCCATGCTCTTCTCTTCCCATCACTCTGGTACAAGTTGATCTTGGTCTCATCTGTCCATAGGATGTTGTTCCAGAACTTTGAAGGCTTTTTTAGATGTTGTTTGGCAAACTCTAATCTGGCCTTCGTATTTTTGAGGCTCACCAATGGTTTACATTTTGTGGTGAACCCTCTGTATTCAGTCTGGTGAAGTCTTCTCTTGATTGTTGAATTTGACACACATACACCTACCTCCTGGAGAGTGTTCTTGATCTGGCCAACTGTTGTGAATGGTGTTTTCTTCACCAGGGAAAGAATTCTTCAGTCATCCACCACAGTTGTCTTCCGGGTCTTTTGGTGTTGCTGAGCTCACCGGTGCGTTCTTTATTTTTAAGGATGTTCCAAACAGTTGATTTGGCCACACCTATTGTTTTTGCTATCTCTCTGATGGGTTTGTTTTGTTTTTTCTACCTAATGATGGCTTGCTTCACTGATAATAACAGCTCTTTGAATCTCATATTGAGAGTTGACAGCAACAGATTCCAAATGCAAATAGCACACTTGAAATTAACTCTGGACCTTTTATCTGCTCCTTGTAAACGGGATAATGAGGGAATAACACACACCTGGCCATGGAACAGCTGAGCAGCCTATTGTCCCATTACTTTTGGTCCCTTAAAAAGTGGGAGGCACATATACAAACTGTTGTAATTCCTACACCGTTCACCTGATTTGGATGTAAATACCCTCAAATAAAAGATGAACGTCTGCAGTTAAAACACATCTTGTTTGTTTAATTTCAAATCCATTGTGGTGGTGTATAGAGCCAAAAAGATTAGAATTGTGTCGATGTCCTAATATTTATGGACCTGACTGTATTTCTGTGCATTAGTGCATATTTAACACAGTACATTTCAGTGCATTACTGCACGTTTAACTCAGTATATTTCAGTGCATTACTGTAAGTATAACGCCGTATATTAACCACAAGTACCCCTTAAGTATTCAAGGGGCTATTCAATGAGTCGGGCTAAAAGGTGCCATGCAGTGCTTCAGCTGGTGTATCTAGGGGACAGGAACCAAATCGGAGAAGAGATTCTTGCAGCTCTGCAGGGGCAGGCCCAGATTTGGTTCACTCCACGCCAGTTGGAACCAGGAATGGTGATGTGCGATAATGGCACAAACCTCCTGTCCGCCCTTAGACAGGGAAAGTTGACACATGTGTCATGCCTGGCACATATCCTTAATTTGGTGGTGCAGCATTTCCTAAATACATACCCAGGGTTGGAAGACCTGCTAAAACAGGCCAGAAGAGTCTGTAGCCATTTCAGGCGGTCATAAATATCCAGTGCTCAGTTGGCTGAAATTCAGCGGGAATTCCACCTGCCCATAAATTGCCTGATTTGTGACATGCCAACCAGGTGGAACTCAACTTTGGCAATGCTGCAGCGGCTGCACATGCAGCAGAGGGCCAACAATGAGTACCTGTGTGAGTATGGCATAACAACAGGCTCAGACCGGCTCAACTTTTTTCCCTACACCAATGGCTGCTCATAAAGGATGCATGCATTGTACTGTCACCTTTTTAGGAAGCCACAAGGATGGTGAGCCTTGACAATGTATGCATCAGTGATGCAATCCCTGTTGTATTCCTGCTGGAGCAGACTCTGCGTGACATTATGGGCAGGGCACTCGAGGCAGAGCAGCGTGAGGAAGAGGAGGAATTCCTTTCCTCCCAAGGCCCACTTTGTGCAGACACCATTGTTCCTACACCACAGAACACACAAGAGGAGAGGGAGGAGGAGGATTCTGGTAGTTTTGGAGGCAGACAGAAGCAGAGGAAGACATACGCTAAACAGTAAGAGATGGTTTTCCACCCCCAGAACCCTTGGGAGTAGTACGTGGCTGAGATGAGGCAGTTCCAGATACTATAATCCTCAGTGACCCCAAGAAGCCTGCTTCTCATGCCTCCAGAAATTTGCAGTGCATGGGCTCCCTCATGCTTCAAAGCCTGCGAAAGGACCCAAGAATACATGGCATAAAGAAGAAGGATCACTATTGGTTGGCAACCCTCCTTGACCACCACAGGGGGAAAGTTTTAAGGGACACCTTAAAGAGGAGTTTATCAAACACTTTTTCTGACTCTGGTAGGTTACAGTGTCGTGGAAAATGTAGTTTTGAGGCTTCTGTTGGTCAATAGAGGAGCTTCCCCACTCCATCGGCAGCATCTGCATCACATGGTGGATGATTATCTAGAGTCGAAAACAGAGATGGAGATCTTTCCAGTCAACATTCCACTGGCTTACTGGGTCATGAGAATATACCATTGGCCAGAACTATCCCAGTATGCAATTCAACTGCTGGGCTGCCCTGCATCCAGCATGCTTTCTTAACCGGCATTCAGTGCTGCTGGAGGTTTTGTTACTGATAATAGGATTCGTCTGTCCACAGACTCCGTGGACCATCTGACATTTATCAAAATGAATCAATCCTGGATTACCAGCAGCTATAAAGCCCCTCATGCCGATGTCCTGGTTAAGTGTTTTTGGGATGTGGAATCTCGGCAGGAATTCTAGGCTGCCTAGCGCTGTGGGTGTTGATTTTATCTGGAAGAATGTTTTTGGTGTAGGTTTCATGTGCACAATTAACACCCAAAGACCAGTTTTTCCACACCTGTTTGACAGGTGCATATCATTGCAATTTTTGGCAGCAAGGCCAATTCTTGCTTTCATCAAGAGTACCTCTAAAGGGTTACGGTGTGAAGGTGTCACTGGCACCCAAAGACCAAATTTTCCGCACCTGTTTGACAGCTGCATATCATTTAAATTTTTGACAGCAGGGCCAATTCTTGCTTTCATCAAGAGTACCTCTATAGGGTTATGATGTGAAGGTGCCACCAACACCCAAAGACCAATTTTTCTGGGCCTGTTTGACAGGTGCATATTAGTGCAATTTTTGACAGTAAGACCAATTCTTGCTTTTAACAAGAGTACCTCTATAGAGTTAAAGTGTGATGGCACCACCGACACCCAAAGACCAATATTTACACACCTGTTTGACAGGTGTATATCATTGCAATTTTTGGCAGCAAGGCCAACTCTTGCTTTCATCAAGAGTACTTCAATAGGGTTACAGTGTGAAGGCACCACTGACACCCAAAGACCAATTTTTCTGCACCTGTTTGACAGGTGCATATAATTTCAATTTTTGACAGCAAGGCCAATTCTTGCTTTCATCAAGAGTACCTCTTTAGGGTTATGATGTGAAGGTGCCACCAACACTCAAAGACCAATTTTTCCGCACCTGTTTGACAGGTACATATTATTGCAATTTTTGACAGCAAGATCAATTCTTGCCTTCAACAAGAGTACCTCTATAGGGTTATGGTGTGAAGGCACCGCCGACACCCAAAGACCAATTGTTTCACACCAGTTTGACAGGTGTATATGATTGCAATTTTTGACAGCAAGGCCCATTCTTGCTTTCATCAAGAGTACCTCAATAGGGTTATGGTATGAAGTCTCCACCAACACTAAAAGACTGATTTTCTGCACCTGTTTGACAAGTGCATATCATTTTAATTTTTGACAGCATGGCCAATTCTTGCTTTCATTAAGAGTACCTCTGATAGGGTTATGGTGTGAAGGCGCTACTGACACCCAAAGACAAATTTTTCTGCACCTGTTACTATCCAAAGTCTGTGGAAACACCAGAATTTATCCAAAAAAATTCTAATCTTGTTTCCAGTGCACTATATTGGGGTCTCATAATATAGACTGGCTCCCTAAGCTGTTGCTTACAAAATAAAGAAAGATTGCAGGGAAAATGTCATTTTATTGGCTTTATAAATGTAATTATGGCTGCAGCAGATTCTATACACAGTACAGATGGGCCACTTTACAGGTAGACTAAGGGGACCCCCAGGCACTATATTGAAAGGAATTTTTCATTTTTATGCTTTCACTTTAAGCATCAATAAATCACAGCTTATTTAAAATTGATATTTTTTACAAACTAATTGTTCATTGATATACGTCTCCCAAGGCAGTATCCGGACCCCCCTAACCATTGTATGCCCAATTACTTGCATAAAAGCCTTCAAAATGGGCACTTTTGATTTTTACAGTTTGGGTCCCATAGACTTAAATGGGGTTCGTTATTTGATTTCGAACGTTAGCGATGTTCGAAAGTTCTGGCATGAACCGAACAGGGGGTCGCATAAGCATAAAATATTTAGATTTATCCGAGGGTTAAAAATATTATGTCCCATATATGGTTAAAAATGGAAATCTTAATTGTAGAGCGCCATCTGGGGGGCAGGTACAGTCAATGCGTAAACATTTGGTTAATCTATAGAAGTACCTTTCAATCAGATGTGAGTAAATATTCTGAAATACACCTTCTAGGCTAGTCCTTAGTTAAGAGAATTTTGGAGATAAAAAGGAAAGTTCAGGGAGGAAAGGGATCATCAAAGAGGATGCACACACTAAATAAACCAATAAAAAAAACTATTTTCTTGAAAGTTTAAACAGTACAAGATATGCACATAGGTTCAATACAATCAGTAACAAATATGTTCTAAGACACAATAAGATTTTGTACACCTCTGTGGACCATTGTGAGTCATGGTAGGGAGAGAGACATGGGATCGCCTTCCCACAGTGGGGTGATGGTCAGTTGAGGGTATACCCACGCGTTCAAGACAGGAGCAACCTTTAATTATTGTGAGCGGGCAAGTACAGCCATTCTCCCCCCCACACCCCATCTGGGATCAAACTGTGAGAGGACGGCCGCACCCCCCCCCCCCCGGTTCTATTCTTGTCTAGTCTCCTCCAGTTTTATTAAACCGTGGGTTTACCGAGAGTGTACAGAGCAGTATCATTTAGACCTTTCATGTCCTACGTTAGTCTGAAAGGCCTGTATCGAGGTATCTGGGTAGCAATAGACCTTTGAGAGGGTGTAACTGCAGAACTGCAGAGGGCGGTGTTCCTCCAGTGCGACGTTGGTGGTACTAGTGTAAAGTCCTGAGGGTATTCTTGGATTTTATTTGTAGTCTCCCAAGGTAGAAGTGTGTTTATGAAGGTGGGTCTGGGGATTGTCTGGGATATTGTACGACATATTCTGGTAGCATATGGAAGAACTGTTGTGAGTAGCTGGTTGCCAGCGTGATGGGGGTCTAGCTAGCATAATGAGGATGCCAATGGAGGTTGGCTCGTGGTAAAAGACATGTGAGTATGGGAACGGGCATGAACTTAAGATGCAGGGGGGTCATGGATGGGAAAAGGTGAAGGAGGGGTGAGGAAGGAGGGCAGGGGGGGGTAACAGGGGTCCTCTTGGTCTCCATCAAGAGTTTATGTCCGGCGACATAATGATCTCTTTTGGCTTGAATTGTAGATGTGTGGCAGGTAGTTTGATGGTTTCTACGTGGAGCTCCGCTATCTAAGTCGGGGTTTCTCCAGCTCCACTCTCTCTTAGGAGAGTGGTGGAGAAGTTCAGGAATATACTCACAAAAGATGTTCAGTCCAATTGACATGTATACCATAGTTGAGCCATGTCAGTAAGGTGTGTACTTAGTAATGTAGGTTGTTAACTGTTTGTACTCGTCAGTGGTGCGGAAGTGGATCCAGCAGGTCCACTTGTGTGAAAATTTAGGTGGGGAGTAATTTGCTGTGTGGATCAATTTTTCCATTTCAGCTATCCTGTTCAGTTTCTTTATCCAGTCAGCTATGGTCGGAGCGTGTGGCCTATTCCAAAGTAAAGGAATGCACATCTTGGCAGCATTAATGAGGTGTATCGTTAGCGACTTGCGGTTGATGTTGGCTGGGTGAGTGGTGTAGTATGAGCTGCGCTGCTGTAAAGTTTAATGAATAGGAAGTTACTCTTGTGCATATGTCGTGGACATTCTTCCAGAATTGTTGGATCAGTGGGCAGCTCCTCCATATGTGTAGCAAAGTGCCCCTCTACTCGCCACACCTCCAGCACGTCTCCGGGACACGCGGGAATATAGCGTGGAGCAGGGCCGGAGTACGGTACCATCTCGCCAGAGTTTTGTAGTTGTTTTCTTGTACAGACACATTTAGCGACCCTTTATGCGCAAGTAAGTTGATCCTCTCCCAGTGTTCCTCAGCGAGGTCTTGTTGTAAGTCCCTTCCCCATTTTAAATATACAGAGCTAGAATTAGGTTTTAAGCCTGCTTGGTTTTGGTTGTAGATGTTTGAAATCAGATGCTGTTGGCGTTCTGTTTGTGTGCAAAGGTGTTTGAATGGGGTAAGGGCTCGTGAGTAGAGTTCAGTGAACCCGAATTGTAAAGTTCGGGTTCGTACTGCACTTTAGGGTGTCCGTGTCCCGAACCCGGACATTTGAGGAAAAGTCCGGGTTCGAGTTCGGGGTTCGGGTATTTTTTTGCAGGGCAGCCAATCAACAAGCGTTTCACTTGTTTGCCCTTAGAAGACATCACAGCCATGCCTACTAATGGCATGGCTGTGATTGGCCAGTGCATCATGTGACCCAGCCTCCATATAAGCTGGAGTCACGTAGTGCTGCATGGGGATTTCACGTCATGCTTGGGCTTGAAATGTTAAGCCCAAGTGACTTGAGATGAGTGCTCGGGAATGGGGTAAGTTTGTGGAAACGTGTGTTTGTCTTGCGGTTGTCGTAGACTAAAGTTTGTAGATGTTGGTTTTGGTTCGTCCGAATTTTGGATTAAGA
>BLSH010047373.1:540430-565891 GCA_018402905.1 Glandirana rugosa | reverse complement strand
TCATCTTCCACCCACCCTTCACCACTGCCCTCCTTGTCAGTCTGCACACTGAGGCAAGCTGCAGCAGTTGGCACCTGTGTTTCATCATCATCAGAAATGTGCTGCGCTGGTGTTTCCATGTCCTCATCCTGCAACAGAAGTGGTTGGGCATCGGTGCACTCAATGTCTTCCACTTCTGGGGCAGCACTATGTGGATGGCCCACGGAAAGCACACCAGGAGAGTCATCAAAAAGCATAAGAGTCTCTTGCAGGACTTGGGGCTCAGACTGCTTAGCTAATTTACAAGGGGCTGAGGTGAAAGACAGATGGCCATGGGGTTCAGGTGCCAACTCTGAGCTTTCATCAAGGGACCAGGAGGGAGACAATGTGAAGGAACTGGAGGCATTGTCAGCCACCCAATCTACTATCGCCTGTACTTGCTCTTGCCTCACCAATCGTTGAGGGGCTTTCTGGCCTACCATATACCGGTGAAGGTTCTGTTGGCTACCTGAGGAAGGTGTTTCCCTTGTGCGTGTAGCTGACACACCTCGACCATGTCCTCTCCTTCCAACAGGAGGTTCACCAACACCAGCAGCACCAGCATCAGCAGCAGCACCATGACCACGTCCCTTATTTGCTCTCCTCATTGGGCCCGCAAATGTACTATGTAGCCCTATGTAAGTATTTATTAATACCAATTAATACCTTTTTTTTGGAAAACACCAACGTAGCTGTACTTTTTATTTTGGTGCAAGAAATGCACTGCTCACACCAACAGCTGGAAGCTCTCCCTTTAGAACTAGGAGATGATTTTTGAACAATAATTAATCTGTCACTTACAGCAACAGCTGGAACCTGGCTTTATAGGAGTAGGCAATGGTTTTTGAACAGTAATCTGTTCCTCTAAGCAACAGCTGGAAACTCTCCCTTTAGAACTAGGAGATGATTTTTGAACAATAATGTGTCACTTACAGCAACAGCTGTAACCTGGCCCTTTAGGAGTAGGCAATGATTTCTGAACAATAATCTGCCCCTCTAAGCAACAGCTGGAAACTCTCCCTTTAGAACTAGGACATGGTTTTTGAACAATAATGTGTCACTTACAGCACCAGCTGTAACCTGGCCCTATAGGAGTAGGCAAAGATTTTTGAACAATAATCTGTCCCTCTAAGCAACAGCTGGAAACTCTCCCTTTAGAACTAGGAGATGATTTTTGAACAATAATGTGTCACTTACAGCAACAGCTGTAACCTGGCCCTATAGGAGTAGGCAATGATTTTTGAACAATAATCCGTCCCCCTAAGCAACAGCTGGAAACTCTCCCTTTAGAACTAGGAGATGGTTTTTGAACAATAATGTGTCACTTACAGAAACAGCTGTAACCTGGCCCTATAGGAGTACTCAATGATTTTTGAACAATAATCTGTCCCTCTAAGCAGAAGCCTCTACCTAGTGCAGTCAGATCGCTCAAAGCAGCAGTATGTGAAATCTCAAATTACTCCCACAATCTGATCGTTGTGTACGATCGCACAATCTGATCGTTGTGTACGATCGTAACGATTGTTGTGTTAGGCAGGGTTTGATCTGCAATGTGTCACTCAAAGCAGCAGTATGTGAAATCTCAAATTACTCCAACAATCTGATCGTTGTGCACGACCGTAGCGATCGTTGTGTTATGCAGAGTTTGATCTGCAATCTGTCACTCAAAGCAGCAGTATGTGAAATCTCAAATTTCTGCAATCTGTCCCTCAGAGCAACAGCAGTAGTAATCTCAGGATGCAGGATCAGATGTTAAAATGTCTGCAATCTCTCCCTCTCAAAAACGCCGGCAGCTTCCTCTCCCTACACTAACCCAAGAGCATGTGACACATGCAGCACTGTGACTCCAGCTTATTAAGAGGCTGGGTCACATGATGCACTGGCCAATCACAGCCATGCCATTAGTAGGCATGGCTGTGATGGCTTCTAAGGGCAAACCAGTGAAACGCTTGTTGATTGGCTGCCCTTCAGCTATTCAACATGCGTGATCAACTACCAGAACCCAGAACCCGAACGTTTTTTGAAATGTCCGTGTTCGGGTCCGGGTCCCGGATACCCCAAAGTTCGGTACGGACCCGAGCGTTACAGTCCGGGTGCGCTCAACACTATTTATGTCTTTTAGCGTCAGCAAGCATAATAATAACTACTGTGTTTATATCTTCAGTGTGTCTACAGTTCTGCAGCACTGCATTGGCATTAGTTCCTGTCCTTGAGGGAGCTTACATGTCCCTAATATATTCTTACACACACAGCATAGGGCTGATTTGGGTATGAACCAATTAAACTACATGCAAGAGAATTATTTAATCACTTGCCCTCTGGAAGATTTACCCCTCTTCCTGACCAGGCCATTTTTTTCCATATGGCACTGCGTTAATTTAACTGATAATTGTGCATTCATGCAAAGTTGTACCCACATAACATTTATGTCATTTTTTTTACCCACAAATAGAGCTTTCTTTTGGTGGTATTTGACCACCACTGCATTTTTTATTTTTTGCGATATAAAACAAAAAAATGCAGACAATTTTGAAATAATAATTTCAATAATGCGGTGGACAATCGGACACCAACTGACATGTTTGACACTTTGCGGGAACCAGTGACATTAATCCAGTGATCAGTGCTAAAAAATATGCACTGTCACTGTGCTAATGACACTGACTGGGAAGGAGTTAAACATCTAGGGAAATCAAAGGGTTTACTGTGTGCCTAGCCAGCATTTTTGCTTACTGTATGTGCTGATTTTGCAAGGGGAAGAGATGGATTCTAGTCCCTGCTTTGCAGGAACACAACATCCATCCCTTCACCCCTGTCAAAACGGACATCTGCCTTGTTTACATAGGCTGATCTCTGTTCTGTGTGTTTTACCAACGATTGGCAGGTGCCAGCGGACATCCAGTGCCTGGCCCGCAGATCGACTTAGGCTTCATGCATGCCCCCTGCAGGCTTATATATAAGTGATCCTGCACAGAGCTGCTGCCCTGTAGCAGTAAAACTGCTATAGGGTGGTTAGCAAGTGGATAAACATTTAGCTTTTTAATGTAAAACCAACCATTAAAGGAAAAAGAGCCCTACTAAACAAAAAAGAAACTGCAGATAGGGGGTTAACAGCTGGAAAAACTAGAAATCAATTAGTCATTGCTGATCCCTATTAATTTTTAAATCAACCATAGAGTTCAAAAAAGGTCTATGACCCATAAAAGGGGGGTGGGGGTGTGCAGAAGCATGAATCCTACCTCTGCATTACACATGTAGCACCCTCTACCTGTAGGTAGGTGCTAGAAGTAAGTCTTTTGTTAGGTAAGGTAAATTTAGCCAGGCCTGGTGTGTTTTGCAGGCCTAGTTGTTTTGATTCTGGGCTGGGCGTGGCTCAGGTAGGACTCGGACAGTCCATCAGATGATGTCACTAAACCCTCCTACCTTCTTCTGGAAAGGACTGGAACTTTCCAGAGTGAAGATGGGACAATAGGTGTCATCATCTGGGGGTGTCATGGGAAGCCCTGACCAATTCCCAATGTGGATTGGCAGGGGTCAGGCCTTCTCATATACCCAGGGCTGGGTCAGTCTGGGAGGAGTTTGGTGGTGGAGCTGTGGAGTTACAGAGATGTGATAGTGTGGAGGCTGTGTGGTGAGGGGAGCCCTCAGTCTGGGGGGTGAACCTGGCCAGGGAGAGCTCAGGTGTAGCCAGGAGGTGGAAGATCCAGGTGGCAGACACAAGGGTGCGGAAAAGACAGCGGAGAGAGAGAGCACTATCTGGAGAGATCTCTGGGAGGAACTGCAAGTCACAGTGGTGAGTGACACATTTGGGGTGAGAGAGAGTTTGAAAAGGATGCAGAAGTCAGTCAGGAACTGTGGTGTCATGTTGGCAGTGGAGAGGACCGGTGCAGCCAGGAGGGCTGGTGGGGTCCTGAAGGGGATGGGCTGGGAGGAGTAGTCCATCAGGCCATCTAGCACAGTAGAACTGTTCTTTTTGTCTACACAATGGGGATTCACTATCCCTACCTATAATGGGTGGACCGGAGGCTGTGCTAATCTGCGGCAGGCCTTACATGTGCTAGCTGGGCTGGAGGTGAAGAGAAAATGGAGGCTGGTAATTTTCCTTCCAGGCCTCAGGAGTAACACAAGCAATATGCAGGAGTGAGGGAAAGGAGTGTAATGCAGCAAGTGATGAGCTGGAGGAAGATGGAGTTGTATATACACGGAGGATGTATATAGTTCAGTCCGGATGATGAACTAATTCTGTGGGGCATCCCACAACACCCCAATCCCATCTAAGTTATTTCCCCCAAATAAAATAACAAAACAAAGTTCCAACCTGCTTACTGACTCTGGATGCGATACGGATGTGATTGAGGGCAGTGTGAACGGAAGAACCACAACTTCCAGCCAATCCCAAGGGAGACCATGGCTACACACAGAATTTAAGTATAGTTCAGTAAATCACACTAATTTTGTTAACTCATTCACTTACACCTATTGAACGCGTTCTCCCTGTTATGTCATTATTACTACTTCCAACACATTGATATTCTGCCTGCTCTCAGCCACCCCATCCCCCTTATAGTGGAGGGCTCCAACTCCCACACTGGATTGGTTGATGTGCAACTCTAATCAGGGTTAAAGCGGACCTTCACCCTCCTAGTGAACTCTCCTCCTCTCCATTCCACCCCCTCTCTCTGTAGCATCAATATGGGGGTTACTTTTTTTTTTGCTTATTCACTTTATGGCTTAAAAGGCACGGCCCGCCCCACCCCCAACTTCCAGAATTTGCTTAGGCGTATGACGCTGTGCCCCCAGTGCCTCCTGGAATGCATGATGTGCAGTCCCATTCAGTAAGGAGGAGAGTGTGGACCTAGTAGTGCCTAAAACCAGAAGAACCGGTGGCTGTCACAGGCAACATGGCAGCGCCAGACTCATGCAGCAGCTGCAGAAAGGAGGATGCCAGCAGCTCAATGTTGGATCCGCTGGCTAGGAGAGTATTCTTACTGTGCGGAACACAGTATCAGGTAAGCAGGATGAAAAAAATGGGGGAAAAATGAGGGGAAAGGCTGAAGTTCCTCTTTGAAGACTGTGTATGACCACATAATGTGGCAGTGCCAACATTTGTAAATTTTAACAAGCCTGAATCATGGAAATGTTCTGGAAATTCATCAAAGAAAAGATCCCTTAGGGGTGAGATTTTTAAGGCAATTTAAAGGTCAAAAACCAATGTTTAAAAATTAAAAACTTTTATTTGTTTAGATTAAAATATCGGAAATTGATTTTAAAAGAACATTGTACAGGGTCATGGATAGAAAGACACATCATACAAACATGGATTCAGAGAACTTTCCAGAGGGATTATGGTATCCCCCAAAGTGAGAACACACTCAAGGGTATTAGGGATGGTCACTCATTGGTGGGGCTTCCAACGCGTTTCAGAATATGATTTATAATAATTCTTTCTTCAGGGATGATACCATTATAGATGAAAGAAATGGAAGAGAAAGGGAGGGTTTTTTTTCACTCTCTAGAATCTCATGGGTCTGCCCCACCCAGTTTTCAAAACACTTCCCATTGTGCCGGGACAGAGGATTGGTTGTAATCCAATGACCAGTTCAACATTCATTTAGTGAGTCTAAAAAAACTGGAATAGTTGAGAAGAAGACCTCCAGAGGGAGGATTGTGGGATCATATCCTGAGTAGAAAACAGCAGTAAAAATGGAATGACAAAGCCTCCTCGGATACCGGTGGTAAACGTTCCCTGTCCAATGTTCTTTTAAAATCAATTTCCGATATTTTAATCTGAACAAATAAAAGTTTGTAATTTTTAAACATTGTTTTTTGACCTTTAAATTGCCTTAAAAATCCCACCCCTAAGGGTGATGGTATTTTCAAGGGATGATGGCAATAAACACCACTGATTGTGGAGGTAATTAATTTCTGTTCTGCAAATTAAAAAAGACCAAATGAGATAAATATAATGGCAAATATAAATGGCAAGATCACTGCACTGAGTGAGGGGTGAAGGTTACTGCACTGAGCGACGGGTTGAAGGTCACTGAACTCAGAAGGGCTGTAAAGCTTTGGAGTGAGAGATGATGTTTTGATTTTCTATTATGTGGCAAGGCAAGGAAGCAGAAACCCCTGTACTATGATAATGCATTTTAATCAAACAAGACTGCAGTACATACAAACTACTAACAATTATAGGAAAACAGTGGAAGACATACAGAGTATTACACATATGAGTACAACACACATGCACACGCTATCAAACCTTCCTAACAAATGAGCATTGACAATGATCTGTATGCAATTGAGATACATTAAACGTTACTTAGCTTGGGTTCTAGTTCACAATTTCTGTAACAAACAGGCCTCAGCCTACTCAAGCAAATGTTGTAGGAAACCAGGTGCTCTCATAGTTTAGATTTAGTGTCATCCCTAGGTGAAGTTGCTTCTTTGCTCTTATGAAGTCCTCTCTGGCACAAATCTTTGTTGTTGTTAAAGAGCCCTTACATCTTCGTTCTTCTGGTTGTCATGAAGCCTTTCTCCCAGACTCCCCCTCAGGCCCTACTAACACCACTTCCTGTTTTACTAACCTTTATAAACCAGCTTAACAAGTTAATTAGCACTTGAAAAGAAGAAGCCAAGCTTCCAAATTCTAGACGGTAACTACAATGTATTATTCCATATATTTATGCTATTAAAATAATCACTAACCAATCAGCTTCTAGGTTTTATTGTCAGAGCTTAATTAAATACTCTGAAGATAGAAGCTGATTGGTTACTATGCACAGCTATACCATTTTATATGTGCACAAGTTTTAGTAAATCCCCCCAAAGGTGTCTTAAAGGATTTCTGTATTTTTTCTTTTACAAAGTATTGTTTTCACCCGAACACAAGTCTGGACACTTCCCCACTATAAATGAGGTTTACTTCAGTCACCCTCCTTCTTTAAACCACTGTATTTGTTACGACAGCACCGGTGATCCATTAAGCTCACGTGCCTGTGAAAGTCCTTTTGAGTGTACCTTAGCTGTATCCTTCATGCAAGCTCTATTTTTCCAAGTCAAGTATATCCTAATAGCTTTTTAGAAATAATTGATGACAAGCGCTGTGCCTGTGACGCAGGAAGTATTCTCATGCAGCAGAGTGAAAGCTGGTACAGTAGGATTTAATAAATAAAAGTGACACTACGACTTGTGTGGAAGTGGTGTGTAAAAAATGCTACTAAGGCAGAAATAGGCCAGTCTGACCGAATATGATGCATTTCCTGTTTTACAAAAAGCACCTACTGTATCTGTCCTCTGCACATAACAAAATGATTTAATGCCAAATGTGAGAGTATTTTCAGTGAGCCCATATCTTCGACTATCACTATAATGTGTACATGATGTGTTGTGTTCAGCAGTAGTGGGCAGAGATTCCAAGAGGCCCCTGTGCAACGAAAAAAAAAAGAGGCACAGGGGCCCTCAGAGCCCACCTGACTTACATATAGAATAAATACACCCCTGAGTCTCAGAGGACCCCTGTGCAACTGCACAATCTGCACAAATGGTATGTCCACCCCTAATGTTCACATTTTTGCATGCTGGCTGCTTTCTTCAGATGCGGCCATCAGGAGTTTCAATCAGAGGGAGAGAGTCTGAAAGCACAGCTATATATTTTCATTAGAAGACCCCTAATGTGCTGTTATGGAAACCCAGAGAAGTTTATAGGGATAGAGTGAGCAGGCCTGGTCATGGTGAAGAATATTTCAGTCACACAATCTGAATTTTGCTCTTCAGTTTAGGTAAGTTTACATATGGGGCAGGGGGTCAAAATGAGTGCTGTACTTTTTATCTGTTAAAACTTTCATAGCAAATGTAAAAAATACACAGCAAAAAATATTTGAAAAAAAACTATTTAAAACATATAGATTAAGAAATATAGCAATAAACTCAACTAAAAACACTAAAGAGGCTGCCGTAACCCAACATTCTGTTTTACACATCCCTATACCACTGCAACCTACATCTGCTGGCCTTTCTGTGTGCTCCTCAATGCACCAAAGTTGGCTAGATCTGAACCAACAAGTAAAATAACCTTCTCCCTGGTTGATAGCCTCTCATGGCCTTCAATATCATTTCTATGCTGATGACACCCAAATCTATCTTTCCACCCCTCAGCTCACTCCATCAGTCTCCTCACGCATCACTAAGTTACTAACAGACATATCTGTCTGGCTGTCTCACCACTTCCTCAAACTCAACTTGTCCAAAACCGCGCTCATAATATTTCCTCCCCCACGTGCCTCTTTCCCTGACTTCTCTGTCAAGAGCAATGGCACCACCATCCACCCATCCCTGCATGCCAGGGTGCTAGGTGTTGTCCTGGACTCTGAGCTCTCCTTTCAGTGCCTCATTCAATCACTTTCCAAAAACTCCATAACATCTCCAAAATACGTCCCTTCATAACTAATGAAATCACAAAGCTCCTAGGTCAGTCCCTGGTTGGCTCTCGCCTTGACTACTGCAACTACTTCCTCATTGGATTGCCTTTACATAGCTTATCCCCCCTTCAGTCCATCATGAATGCTGCTGTCAGACTCATCCACCTTACAAACCGCTCAGCGTCTGCCAATCTCTCCATTGGCTGCCACTCTCCCAACAAATTAAATTCAGATTACTAACAATAACTTACAAAGCCATCCACAACTCTGCCACCAGCTACAACACTAACCTAGTCTCTAAACACCAACCAAATCTTTCCATTCATTCCTCTCAAGACCTCCTGCTCTCTAGCTCCCCCGTCACCTCCTCCCATGCTCACTTCCAGGACTTCTCTCAAGCCTCTCACATCCTTTAGAATTCACTACCTCAATCTGTCTGACTACCTCCTATACTATCCACTTTCAGGCAATCCCAGGGCCCTCTGATTCCCCCTGTATTGAATTGTATTGTAACTGTACTGTCTACCCTAACGTTGTAAAGTGCTACGCAAACTGTTGATGCTATATGAATCCTGTATAATAATAAATAATAATAATAATCTCTCATGATGCAGCCATTTTTTTTTTTTTACTTCTTTATTTTAGATTTTTATAGGCTCCCTGGTTAACAAAACAATCAATGAATACATAAATAAAACCATATAAAACAAATGTATATATAAGTTATCAGGAACCTGAGTTGAGTTTGAGATACAATCAGTTATCGATCAAAAGAACAGTAGTGTTAATAATTTAGTCTACAGAAGTGCAACAAGTAGAAGCATGGTCTTATGGATAGGGATTAGTAGGGTCAAGTGGAAAAAAAAAAAATTTTTTGAGGTTTGAATTTTCTTATTCCAGCACTACTAATGAGGAAGAAAAATGGGGGGCGGGGGTCTTATAAAGGACTGAGGGGAAAGGGGGACAGGGAGAGAAGGACTTGATAAGAGTGGAGAAGAGAGCACAGAAAAGAAAACAATTAGGGGTATGGAAAACTAAAGGGCTCACTCATAACTGAGAGTGAACACAGTGGCCCATATTTTTTGTCCATTTCATAAAATGTAAGTTGGTGTCTGCATCTTACAGACACTCTCTCTGCTTATTTCAGAAGAGAGAGCTTCATGACTGACCATGTGACATTGTCCGGTCACATGGCCTGTCTCTCATTTGGCTTTTTTTCTTATAAGTTCAATTCATTTTCACTGCGCTCTGTTGGCTTCAAAGTACAAAGACAGAGGGCCACAAAGTGTGTTTGTAAAGTACATTGCCATGCTTTAGAAATGTGGGCTAGCTGAGCAACTGTAATGCCTTGCCCTTACTGCTGCTTTTTTAAATGTCACCCTAAATGAACAAGTAAATAGATAAATGCTGGGGGGGGGGGGTGGAATTATTTTAAATTGTGGCTTACATCCTGCTGTCATTACATGGAGGCATCTGAGGTGTTTTATAGATATTCCGTGGTTTGATTGAACTGTTACCCATCGAACCTTGTTTGCTTTAAACTCTTCAATTTTCCTTTAGCGAGGCCTCGAGATTCTCCATACACATTTTATTTTGCAATCAAAGTTTTCCATGTTCCTTTGATTGCATGCTGAGCTGTAAGGAAGTGGGTAGAGACTAAAACACAAAGGTATTGGATGGCATCTTGAAATATTTTAATACCATATCCTTAGCCAGAATGCACAGAAACAAATGCTACTGCTTTATCTGTTATGATGACATGCTGCTTTGTGATAAGAAACCTTTATTACCTCTTCTACATTTGTATTAGTTACTACCCTTAGGCATACAATACCAGCAAATGAAAGGCACCAGTAATTCAATTGGCCAGCTGCTGAACGTTTCCTAAGTGGAGACAAATTTCCTTGCCTGGACATGCATGCAGAACAAGTGAGTTTCAGTATAGCTTTATTCATGGGTTAGACAGATTAATCTGTACTTTCCTGGATACAGCTGGTGCGGCTACACATCAGGAAAATATATTTATTTCATGCAGCATTTTCCACCTGATTCACAAATGATTCTATTATGTCAGTAGACAATTTATTCATTTATGCTTGGATTGCATAATGCATGCTCCTATACAATGAGCCAGATGCATGAAAATGTTGTATTTTACCAGGCTACCTTCTCTTGCTTTACATGGGGCCTACTTCAGCACAATTATATGTATAAAATGTCATGCAAGGTTTTATAAATGTTAAAAAGACACTGTCACCTTACTAATGCAGGGCAAAGTGACAGTGTTTCTGCATAGGGTCCACCGACTTCCCTAAACTCACCCTACCAGCACTCTGTTTCTGCTCCTTCCTTCTCAAGAATCTGTTTAACCCTTCCAGACGGAAGTCTGGTTTTAATAGAATGGAATTGGAGCCTAGATGCCAAGACCAAATTTAGCAGTAAATAATTTGTCCACCTAAAAATATTTAACTTCCTTAGATGTTGTATTACATAGTGAAAAATAAAAGGTAAAAATAATTTGTTATAAAATGTTTTTTTTTTTTAATACTGTAGCTGCATCTGACAATTACAGTGTTAAACAGATGTAAACCACCATCTTAGAGCTACAGTGGCATCTCCATGAAAAAGAGGTTTATTTTTGTTAATTAATGCTCATCTTCCATGTGATCACTATGACTGGTTGTCATGGTGAGAACATGGTCAGGAACAAAAACGTTCCCAAATAATTAATAAAACTCTTCAGCTGTCAATGACAGCTGCAGTCTGACAGCTTGCAGGCAGCTAGCTATCACATGAAGAATGTTAATGAAGTTCCTCTTGGCATAGAGATCCATGCCTGTGGATGCTAATCTACAGGTTGCTGATGCCTAACAGCTAAGGAATTTATAAAAGCAACTAAAAGTTTGCTATAAGCATTATAAATGCTGTGCAAACACCAGCTGTACATGTTCTTCATTTAACATTTGCAGGCTGAAGCCCATGTCAATAAGGCGTAACATCTACTTAAACATAACCACAACCATGCACACGGTTAGTAGTGACATATTTAATTTTACCATAACTGTGATAATAACAGAAACACCAGATTACAAAATAGTAAATACAATGCTGCAAATGGTGAACAGTTTTTTCTCCAAAGTAAAATGGGATATGGCTCTTCTTCATTTTATTCCTCTACTTATAAAGCCTCCTCCCTCATCCTACCAACCAATTATACAAACTCCTCTTGAAAATAAGATTGGTCTGGCTATGCCTAATCCACTATGGCAATTAAGTCATTATAATGCACACCTTGGGCTTTGAGCTTAGGTAAGATGGCTTATAAGGAACAATAATGGAGCTTTTAATGGTATACATAGTGTGGCATTATGAAAGGCGAGGTGATCGCTGGACATTATGTTTCACCTCGCATGCTTTCATTTGCAGGAAACTAAGGTGGAATCCAGTCCGGATTTTACAAGCCACCTTGGCAGGGTTGGTTCTGGACCAGATTTTGTGGCCTACTTGTGTCCACCAACAGGTGGTATAAATAATCAGGAGTAGAGCAAAGGTTTGCTCTGGCCTGGGACCAGGATCCATCAAACCTGAAAGAGCTTGAACTGAAATTTGCTTTATGACTGAAACAAAAGGTTTGCATTGTCTTTGTTTTGAGGGTGACTGGGAAAAGCCCTTCACCGCTCAGTTAGAAAAACTGGAAATGTTTGGTAAGAGCCAAGTATTTATTTTCTATTTTATTTTCTGTTCTATTTTCAAGCAACCTTTTAAAATAAGCCTGGCTACAAGTCAGCTTTTAAGAAAACCTGCCGTTTGGACTGCCTTTTTTCCCAGGGAAGGTGATCCCTATTGAGCCCCACGGATGGTGGATTTTCGGCAGGCATCTTCTTAAACAAGTGGAAAGATGGAGGATTTGTTAAAAGTCCTGCTGCAGGCCATTGCAACCCAGCAGGAAACCAATCGCCAGGTTGCAAAGGTCACTGCAGCCCAACAGGGAACCAACCGCCAAGTCGCAGAGGTTGAGGCAGCCCAGCAGGAGGAAAATCGCCAGCAGCTGGAGGCGAATCGCCAGGCCATTGCAGCCCAGAAGGAGGTGAATCGCCAGGCCATTGCAGCCCAGCAGGAGATGGATAGCCAGTTTGCAGGGTCCCTGGTGGAGTTAAAGAAGCGGTCCGCAAGTCCTTTGCTGGTGGAACAGAATATGGTGTGTGCCAGCTATTTCCTGCAGAAACGACCAAATAGTGCAGGCTCACCGCTCAGAGGGAAACACAGCTCGTGTGGATCTGGTGTGCTGACTCACAAGGGCAGGTGCAGGCTGATGAAGCAATCAAGTAGTAACAGCAACAAGGTTGGAAGTAGCCGCACTCAAACGATCCAATTTCCAAAAACTATTTATTGCATCAAAGGGTGATATAGACAACGAACGAAAGTCAGCTGGACCTTTCGTTCGTTGTCTATATCACCCTTTGATGCAATAAATCGTTTTTGGAAATTAGATCGTTTGAGTGCGGCTACTTCCAACCTTGTTGCTGTTACTATTTCCTGCAGAAGATGACACCTGTAGATGATGTGGAAGCGTACCTGTCACGGTGGAGTCTGGTTTGCGCAGGGAACATCCTCTCTTACTATATTGATTTGGGAGCCCCTGAAGGTGGGAACAGGAGGCTCGGGAGTGTAGGATGCCACAAGGGCTTGAGTGGTTGCAGGTTCAAGCAAGGTAGATTCCTTCAAGGCTCGTGCAGAGATGGTAGAGTGGTGGTGGTACAGACCGGGTCAGCAACGGTCTCTGCAGGTCAGTTAACAGGCGGACAGCATGGTACACAAGGAGACAGGCAGTAGAATGGTCATGGGCAAGCCAAGGTCAGCATAGGGAGAAAGCAAGGGTAATCAGATCAAGCCGGGCTCACAGGACCAGGAAACACTCAGATTCAGATCACTGGGGACACAGGAAACCCTGTAGAATGGACAGCACCGGCTGTCTGCTGTTGTTAGGTTTAAATAGGCTGTCTGGCGCCAACACCGGCATGCATACGCGTGCACACTGCCACGTGCGCACCCGTGTGCGCACATGTCACGCGCGCGCCTGCGCACAGGAACGGCCATTCTACATAGATGTTCAGGCTGCATTTCCTGACAGTACCTAGCAACTTTTGAGTCGCTGTTTGAGAAGGATGGCAAAGGATGGCAAAAAGAGCAATGGGAAGGACTGCTAGTGCCCTTTCTGACAGGAGAACCCCAAAAGGCCTATTATGACCTGGAACCAGATGCAGCCCAGGATTATGGGACATTGAAAGCTGGGATACTTGCACTCTTGGGCATCACCATTGCAGCCTGGGCTCAACGAGGGCTCACACAGTACTGACAAGCTAGCCCACTCCCAAATGTTTGAGTTGACACACCTCACCAAGAAATGGCTGCAGCCAGAGGCTTTGTTGAACAGGTTATAGGTGTGTCTTTTTCCTACATGGCTCTTAAAAAATAACTTGCTGTATCATGTGGCAAAGCAAGGGGAGAAGGAGATAGAGAAGCTAGTGGTTCCCAAACCCTATCGTCGGATGGTATTACATTTAGCCCATGCTCATATGATGGGTGGAGAATAACCCAGAGATTATTTTGGCCCGGGTTATATGCAGATGTCAAAGAATATTGTGAGTCCTGTCCAGAGTGTCAGTATTCTGCACCATTGCCCCAGTGCCTTTTGAAAGAATTGGCATGGATCTGGTGGGACCAGTAGTAAAGTCTGCCCAGAGCCATCAACACATACTGGTAATACTGGACTATGCCACATGTTATCCTGAAGCCATTCTCTTGTGTAATGCCTCAGCTAAGGCTATTGCTAAACAGCGTGTTCAGGTATTTAGTCATGTGGGTGTTCCAAAAGAGGTGTTAACGGATCAAGAGCCATTAAAGAATTGTGTAAGTTGTTCAAAATCTCCCATCTCTGTACCTCTGTCTACCACCCGCAAACTGATGGTCTTGTGGAGAGATTTAGCATGTGGTGGACAAAGATGGGAGAAATTGGGATTTCTTGCCGCCATACCGCATGTTTGCCATATAAGATGTTCTTCAGGTATTTACAGGTTACTCCCCTTTCGATCTACTGTATGGTAGACATCCCAGGGGATTGCTAGATGTTGCAAAAGAAACGTGGGAGGGAGCAACCATGCCTTATAGAAGCGTCATCGAACGTATCTCACTGGTGCAAGATAGAATCGCTGCTGTCATGTCACTTGTACAGGAACATATGGAGGAAGTCCAGGAGGCCCAGAGAAGGGTTTATAATTGGGGTGCCAAGACCCGGGTCCTCAGCCCTGGTGATAGAGTGCTGGTACTAGTCCCCACAGTTGAAAGTAAATTCCTAGCAAAGTGGCAAGGTCCCTTTGAAATTATGGAGAGAGAAGAGGAAGTAAACTACAAGGTTTACCAGCCAGGGAAAAGGAAACCAGAGCAAGTATATCATGTGAATCTCTTGAAACATTGGAAGGACAGAGAGACTTTACTGGCAATGCCAAGTCCCCAAAAGGACATGTCCCCTGTGACTTCGGAAGTACCCATAACTGAAACCTTGTCAGTGGCCCAACAGAAGGGCGTTAAAGAATTTGTGAGTAAGAATAGAGACTTTATCTCTCACTTGCCAGACTGACCACAGTTATACAGCATGACATAATTACGGAACCAGGTGTCCACGTAAATGTAAAGCCCTATAGAATACCTGAGGCTAGGTGGGAAGCAGTTGCAAATGAAGTAAAGAACATGTTAGAGCTGGTACTGATAGAGGAGTCCCACAGTTACTGGTCAAGTCCCATAGAGCTGGTCCCAAAACAAGAAGGAACTATAAGGTTTTGTAATGATACCCAATGCCTCGGGTCGACGAGCTGGTTGACAGATTGGGTAGTGCCCGGTATATAACTACTTTATATCTGACTAAAGGTTATTGGCAGATAACAGAGTAAGGGGGTGCCTTTTGGCTTGCATGGTGCTCCTGCCTCATTCCAGAGAATGATGATTAAGACCTTAAGACCAATCACCAATACTAAGCCGCCTATTTGGGTGTAGTCATCCACAGCCCAGATTGGGAATCCCATTTGCCTCGTGTGAAAGCAGTAGTAGATTCTCTTAGGTAAGCAAGACTCACTGCCAACCCCAGAAAGTGTGCCATAGGCTTGGAAGAGGCCAAATACCTTGGCTATATTATTGGTGGGGGGCTGATCAAACCTCAGATCAATAAGATTGAGGCAGTTCAAAAGTGACCCCAACCTATGAATAAAAAGCAAGTTCGTGCATTTCTTGGGATCACAGGGTACTACAGGCATTTTATGTCCAATTTTGCAACCATTGCAGCCCCACTGACAGATCTGACAAAAGGTAGATGGTCGGTCATGATTAAGTAGAATCTGGAGGCAGAGAAGGCATTTCAAATGTTGAAGCAAGCCTTTTGTGCACAAACTTTGCTCGTGACCCCAGATTTAACAAAGGAGTTTGTGGTGCAGACGGACGCCTCTGATGTGGGACTCAGGAGCACCCAGTGGTCTACCTTAACAGAAAGCTCAACAGACATGAGAAAAAATATGCCATTGTTGAAAAGGAATGTTTAGTTATCAAATGGGCCTTAGATGCCCTGAAATATTGCCTGCTGGGAAGACCATTCAAACTGGTCACTGATCATGCCCCTCATAAATGGATGTGTGATAACAAGGAGAAAAACAGTTGGGTGACAAGGTGGCTCCTTCTCTGCTCTTTAAGCAATAAAGTTCACAGTGGAACATAGAGCTGGGAAACTTCAAAATAATGCCGATGCCTTTTCCCGTGTCCATTGTTTGGTTGGGACAGTTGCTCAGCCCCAGGGGCTTGAGCAGAGGGGGGGGGGGGGGTGATATGTGGCATTATGAAAGGTGAGGTGATTGATGGACCTTATGTTTCATTTTGCATGCATTCATTTGCAGGAAACTAAGCTGGAATCCGGTCCGGGTTTTACCAGCCACCTTGGCAGAGTTTGTTCCGGACCAGATTTTGCGGTCCACTTGTGTCCACCAACAAGTGGTATAAATAAACTGGAGTAGAGCAAAGGTTTGCTCTGGCCTAGGACTCAGGATCCATCAAACCTGAGAGAGCTTGAACTGAAGCTTGCTTTATGACTGAAACAAAAGGTTTGCATTGTCTTTGTTTTGTGGGTGACTGGGAAAAGTTAGGAAAACTCAAAATGTTTAGTAAGATCCTGGATGGCTAGGATTTATTTTCTGTTTTGTTTGTTTTATCTTCATGCAACCTTTTAAAATAAAATTGGCAACAAGTCAGTTTTAAGACTCGGTTCACACAGGGGCGATCCAACTTCAGGCATGACTTCATAGGCGATTTGAACGCGACCTCAGTGAGACTTTGTTTGATTTTGGGTGACTTACAACATGACTCAAAGCGACCTCCAAGCCAGGCGACTTTGTCTGTGGCCAATCAGAGCATAAATCTCTTCTGACATCATGCCTTTTACCTGGGTTAATTATTTTCTTTTTCCTGTAAAGATGCTTCAATATAGATGGGGATCCGATTTGGAGGTGACTTCCATTGAATTCTATGGGCACAATTCGGATAGAAGTCGCCTTGAAGTAGTACAGGAACCTTTTCTGAAGTCAGAGTGACTTCAGTAGTGTACGTTAAGATGGCTCCCATTCACTTCAATGGGATTTCTTCTGTCGAGCGACACAAGTCGGATCCCAAGTCACTGTAGTGCGAACAGGCTCTTAAGAAAACCTGCCGTTTGGGCTGCATTTTTCCCAGGGAAGGTGATCCCCATTGAGCTAACCCCCCACAATAGTTACACTGGTCCAGCTTGGACTAATGTAACTATGTATATGACATACCTGGCCATGCTGCTGGAAGCTGGAAACCACTGTAGAAGGCACTGTTACTCCCTTGTTTTCCACTTGCTTCTGGGTCCTGTTCTGAGCGGCTGCTCTCCTGCATTGTGAACGCAGGAGATCAGCTGCTCAGCACGGGGGCATCATTCAAAGAAAGTTTAGCATTACCATAATGGATACAAAGCGTTCTCTGATTGGATGAGGTAGAGAGGCAGAGCAGTGACATGTTGGTTTCTTTAAATAAGCCAGCTCCTTCAGTATAAAATGGTAGGTTCCCAACAGCCATATAGACAATGTGTTTATCTGTAATAAGGAAAGCATAGGTAGTCCTGTTCATAATGGGCATAGAGCAGATTAGTGTATAGCTTGCGGCACCAGTATGTTAAAGTAAATGTAAGCCCTTAGTGAATGTCCACATGCATTACAGTAATAAAAGGCTGATGTGCTTTTTCACTGAATATATTTAATAGTTATTGCTGGCTGCATTTTTACAAGTCTTTTGTAATGGCAACAACAATGCAATATGCCTATGCAAAAAAAATTTACAAAAACTGGTGCACTCAAAATCTGGTGCAGCTGTGCATGGTAGCCAATCAGTTTCTCACTTCAGCTTGTTCAATTAAGCTTTGACAATAAAACCTTAAAGCTGATTGATTTCCATGCAGAGCTTTTTTGTGCCATGCAGTTTTAGTAAATGGTCCCCATAATTTCCTTTGACAGAGCATTAGACAGGGTGATTTACAACCAGGGATGAAAAAAAGACAGTGGTAGAGCATTGTCACCCCATAACAAGTGTCCAAACATGGGCCTTTATATTGGTTCCTCCTGTATTGAATTGTATTGTAACTGTGTTGGCTGCCCCCATGTTGTAAAGAACTGCGCAAACTGTTGGAGCTATATAATATTATATATTACATCATTGCCATAGGCTGTTATTTTCGTTAATGCTAGTGATTAAAATGAAAAATGAAAATAGGCCTTCCAAGTGATAAAGCATTATGAGATTTTAGGTGTTGGGTTTACATCTACTTTAACAAACTATGCTTGTTCTTTGAGTTGCAGTGCTGAGGCACACTTTTTTATGTGTCTCCCCTGTGTGCAAATATCTATTCAGCTGAAAATCCCTTTAAGAACCAATATCTGTCCACAGTGACTGATTGATAGCTGGCTCTTTAATCGTCAACACCCTAGCTATTTTCTTCCAATTACCCCTCCGTTGCGCTTAAGGCCCTCTCTGACATGACATGATACATATATAGCAATGCAGGCTAGTACTGTACCTCAAATGCAGATTGAGTCACCTTCAGCCAGTGGTACGTCCTTGACATTCAGTAGTCCTTAGATAGTTTGTAAGCGCTGGCAGTGTATGCTGTCCCTCAGACTGTCTGTATAAATTCTACTGTGCCATGACTCCACTTTAAAGGATAAGTACAGACAAAGATCATTTGGCTGTACTTCTGCTGTGGATCACAGGAGTGCCATTCATTCTGCACTCCTGTGACCCATTTTCAGCAGACAGCGGGCTGAAGTTTGCTGTCGGCTGAAGTGTCAAAGTCGAGGCAGGCTTGGGAAAGATCACTACCATATGGAAGGGATCTGCCCACATACCTGGACCGGCACCCTGCTCAGCCTCTCAGCGAGCCACTGAGAGCGTGAGCTGGCCGCTCCCACCCCCTCCACAGCCCAGTGCTCCAGTGAGTGCAGGGGGGGGGGGAGAGCAGGTGACTGATAGTCACCAGTTCTCTGCTCAGGGAGCTCTGATAACCAAGCAATTGGCGGTGTTTGATCACTCGGCTCTCAGTATTAGAGTCGGCGGGGGACCGATGCTGCATCCACCTAGGCGAGTATGACCCCAAAAAAAACCTTATTCCCATACTTCTCTTTTAAAGCATCTCCAAAGCATGTTTATTTTTTTGTAAGGAATTGTGCATTTTCAATGTTCCTTTCGAAGGAGAATGAAAAGATCCTACAGTACAGTATTGTTTTTTTATATATATTTATTTGTATTAGTACTTAGTACTAGTCCCCCAGGGCGTCACTCCCCAAGCCCCTTTTTAACAATACCTTGTCCATTAGCCTTGAAGTTAGGTATCAAGTTTTGCCCCAGATAGACTTCAGTGCGGTTGGATACTAGACTGCTCATCCCTAATTTATAAATAGATTGCATGTGGTAAAAAAAAAATCTGTTGTTCTTGAAGAACCCAAATGTCTTGAATACAGTCTAAACTAATTCCCACTAACAATGCCATCATTTTCTGCATTTCATTTGCAGACTGTCAAATCAGTAAGGACATTGCTTTCACAAATGTAACTCATTAACATCAATCATATGCACTTTATATGTTGGGTGGCAGGAGAAGCTGAACGTGTCCATTATAGCGGTCTGGTATCTAGAGACTTGTCTAGTGTGGCCTTTAAAAAGAAATTAGCTTACAGTAATTAGCAGTATTCACATACAAGTATGCTAAGACAATGTCATTTGAGTTCACTCTTTAAATATCTTACCTGCTCCTTCTTGGGACTGCAGATAGCATTTGTTTTTCCAATAACCTGTCTGTAGACATGTTTTAAAAGCGTAATGATGACTGTTATCCCCCTAAGGCTACAAGGCAACTCATCCACATAGCGTTAAGGCTGTAAGACATCTCCAAATGACCGTGGAATCCTAGTTTAGCTGTTATATTTCCTGGCATTATAGGACAATTAAGATATTTTTTTCAGATGTTATTTCAACAGTGTGTATGTCAGAGTAAACAACACAGAAATTAAATCTTTCTCTATAGAGGGTTCTAGCTTAAAGAGCAAGTAGAGCCACAGCTTTGTATTAACATTTCACAAAGGCTCAATGTTATTGAATTGTGTATTGTGGATAAAATAAACTGACTGCACATGTAGAGGTGAATGTACAGGGTGGGCCATTTATATGGATACACCTTAATAAAATGGGAATGGTTGGTGATATTAACTTCCTGTTTGTGGCACATTAGTATATGTGAGGGGGGAAACTTTTCAAGATGGCTGGTGACCATGGCGGCCATTTTGAAGTCGGCCATTTTGAATCCAACTTTTGTTTTTTCAATAGGAAGAGGGTCATGTGACACATCAAACTTATTGGGAATTTCACAAGAAAAACAATGGTGTGCTTTATTCTTTCATGAGTTATTTACAAGTTTCTGACCACTTATAAAATGTGTTCAATGTGCTGACCATTGTGTTGGATTGTCAATGCAACCCTCTTCTCCCACTCTTTACAGACTGATAGCAACACTGCAGAAGAAATGCTAGCACAGGCTTCCAGTATCCGTAGTTTCAGGTGCAGCACATCTCGTATCTTCACAGCATATGGTTTTTTTATGGTTTTTATGGTCAGTAAAAACCAATACCGGGTGAGCTGCTCCTTCCAGGAGGTACCGCCATTCCTCCAAAGCCGACTTGATGCCCAGCAATTGCCTATCACTGACATCATAGTTCCAGCAAGATGGTGCACCACCACATTATGGGTATCAGGTCTGAGCATTCCTAGATGAACAGTTTCCTGGAAAGTGGATTGGTCATCGTGGGCCAGTTGAATGGCCCCCAAGGTCTCCCGATCTGACCCCCTTAGATTTTTATCTTTGGGGTCATCTGAAGGCAATTGTCTATGCTGTGAAGATACGAGATGTGCAGCACCTGAAACTACGGATACTGGAAGCCTGTGCTAGCATTTCTCCTGCGGTGTTGCTATCAGTGTGTGAAGAGTGGGAGAAGAGGGTTGCATTGACAATCCAACACAATGGGCAGCACATTGAACACATTTTATAAGTTGTCAGAAACTTGTAAATAACTCATGAAAGAATAAAGTTACGTTAAAACCAAGCACACCATTGTTTTTCTTGTGAAATTCCCAATGATGTGTCACATGACCCTCTTCCTATTGAAAAACAAAAGTTGGATTCAAAATGGCCGCCATGGTCACCACCCATCTTGAAAAGTTTCCCCTCCTCACATATACTAATGTGCCACAAACAGGAAGTTAATATCACCAACCATTCCCATTTTATTAAGGTGTATCCATATAAATGGCCCACCCTGTAGATTGCACAGAACCCCTGTGCAAAGGAGGATTTTAAAACCTAACTATAGCCAAGCAGTAGAGTTGAGCGAACCCGGACTGTAAAGTTCGGGTCCGTACCGAACTTTGGGGTGTCCGGGACCCGGACCCAAACCCGGACTTTTCAAAAAAAAAACAAAAGTTCTGAAAATTGCTGTAAAAAAGTCCAGGAAAGTCCTAGAGGTCTGCAAAAGGAAGGAACATGGGGATAAGGGTGGGACAAGTGCCCTACAAAGAAATGGGGACAGGGAAATAACTAAAAGCATTTTTAAAAAAATAAAAACATAAAAAAATCAAAAATGGAGGTGGATGTGGACCATCTTCAAAATGGGTCTGAAAAGTATTAATTAACGGTAGAAGCCATATAACTGTTCTAAAATCATCTTCAAACTGTGTCAAAAAAGTATAAATAAGCCGGGAGAACCCATATCACTGTTCTGCAAACATCTGAAAACTGTGTGTGTCACTTTAAATAAAACCAGGACTAACTGAACTACTGTTCTGCAAACATCTGGAAACTGTGTGTAACACTTTAACAAAAACCGGGGCGGACTCATATCACTCTTCTGCAAACATCTGGAAACTGTGTGTGTCACTTTAACTCAAACCGGGACAAACTGAACTACTGTTCTGCAAACATCTGGAAACTGTGTGTAACACTTTAACAAAAACCGGGGCGAACTCATATCACTCTTCTGCAAACATCTGGAAACTGTGTGTGTCACTTTAACTCAAACCGGGACAAACTGAACTACTGTTCTGCAAACATCTGGAAACTGTGTGTAACACATTAACAAAAACCGGGGCGAACCCATATCACTCTTCTGCAAACATCTGGAAACTGGACGCAGTGCGCATGCGCGGAGCACCCGGGATGGCAGCCTAGACCCGGAGCTCCGTCTCACCTCGGCCGAACGGATCCCCCACGGGCGAGCGGGGGTCAGGGAGACACCTCGGGAGCCCTCCTAATGCTCCCCTAACACCCAGGGAACAGACCAGGAATCGCGCGGAGGAATCGGGCCGCCGCAAGGATCCCGCGCCGGACGTCTCAAAAATCGAGGCCGCGGCTTCGGCCTAGCCGGCACTTCCTTGTCTTTCAATCGGGCGCCCTCTACAACAGCTGGGCAAGGTAACCCTGGGGGGGTTTCACTGCCACCACCAGCGGACCTCCCGGGACCCATAAACATATAGCAGCCTCCCTCTAATATTTAATTGGAGACGCAGGGACCCGTGAGCGGCAGCAATTGCATAATCGAGGCCGCGGCTTGGGCCTACACTGCAGGCCCTGGGAAAACAAGTTACACATTTAAGAAAGCACTCTCTCCATTGACTCATCCCAGGACTCTCAAGCAGTCCTTCAACCCCTTATTGACTCCTGCCGCCACTTAAGGACATATATTAACCCTCCGGAACCCTTCTTATGTCAGGGTCAAACTCCTCTTTGGGGAACAAACTATAGGTCCCTACCACATGGCATCCAACACCCCAACTAACCCCCTGCCAGATCTAGAAGAATCCATTGCTGATCCTCCTGCTTTACAACCTCCCACTATCGTTGCCCAAGGGCCCCTTGAGGATCCTTCAACAAAGCAGCTACCTTCTCTATCCTTAAGGTATTCATCGTCGGAGAGATCAATGGCGGAACTGCTGAACTCCCCTTTCCTACACTCCCCTAGTGGGCATTCCTCCACGGGACACTCTTCTACCCTCAGTACCCCTAATGGCCTTCTCAATGACCTTCCAACCACCCCTAGCTCTCACCAGGGCCCAACAGAAATGCATTTACTACTCCAGAAGTTCTCGGAGATGCTGGCCACGGGCCTTGCTCAGACAGCAGCCCAGATTACCTCCTCCATCAAAGCGGATTTACAAAGCTTAGGGGCCAGAATGGACACTATAGAACAAGCAGTGGACAACACAATGGCTCGAGCTAACCAGAATACTACTTGCATCCAAACTTTACAGGACCAACTGGATTCGGCCCTGGCCAAAATTGACGACCTCGAAAATAGAAGCCGCAGGGTCAATTTTCGCATCAGAGGCTTACCGGAGTCGGTCACGGATGTACACGGAGCGGTATCCGCACTCATCAAATCCCTAATCCCTGACATCCCAAATGAGAGACTTGAACTAGACAGGGCTCACAGAGCCCTGGGCCCACAACGTCAAGATGGTCTACCCAGGGACATCGTCTTCAAGCCACACCATTATGGAGTAAAAGAGGAGATAATGAGGAAATCCCGCAATTCTGACAACATCAGCATTCAGGGGCACCCAGTACAGATTTTCGCTGACATCTCTCCTACCACTATTCAAAGGAGAAGAAACCTCAAACCCTTACTAGTGATCCTTGCCCAACAAAACGTCAAATATTGGTGGGCCTTCCCCTTCCGCTTATCTTTTCAATATAAGAATAAAACCTTTCACTTCGCTACCCTGGCAGAAGGAGAGAGACTTTTACTACAACTTGGACTTATCTCCCAGGAGCTACCCCAACTACCCTCCACTTCCAGACAAAGCTCCTCAAAACGACCTCCACCGGGGAGCCCCCTGAACCCCCTCTGGCATAAACAAAAGCCTAAGAGGGTCCGGGACTCCATTCCTCCTTGACCCTTCAAGATGGATTCCCCAAATCGGGGCTTTATTCTTCAACTTTCGAAGCTACCTTCGGCCCCACCAATTGTCTTATTCAAATAATTTCGTACTCCCAAAGTACACACACCCTTGAAACTGAATTGGTCTACCTGGACTAGAAAGGAACTTATTTTCCACCGGAGAGTCTGCTCTACCCCGGCAGCAAGATAGAAGTCTTGGGTCTGGACTTATAGGATGTTTTTTTGTATTTTTCTCCTATGTAGACCATCGGACTACTAGCTGGAGTATGAACCAGCTGCCCCCCCTTCTTTTTTTTTTTTTCTATTCACTTAGTTCATTTTATCCTGGTTGACCACTGTCTTTTTCTTTGGATACTAGGCCTAACTGGGAACCGGTAAGGGGCAGAGGGGAGGACCTTTTGTCTTCCCTTCTTCCCCTACCTAAAATTTTGAGAAACAAGTTTCAAGCTCTGGGGCCTTTAGCTTTAAAGTTTTGCGAGTTTTAAGGGAAATGTTGTTCTTCTCTAAACTGTTCCATTGTTTTATCTAGGGTTCCATTGGTTTCCTGTCCCCCATTCGTCCTGAGGATAACCCATGCTTCCGATGCTTGTCTGATGGGTCCCTCCGGCCGAGGGGAGACAATGCGTTACTCCTACTGTAGGAACTGGGGGATATTTCCTCCCCCGGAGACTCAGTTACGGCGCTCATATTTGAGCCGCCTACTTGGAGGGTCCCAGCCTATCCGGGACCCCGGGTAAGGGCTAGACTGGTTCTACCCTTCCCTCTGAGACACTGGGACGCTCTTGTCCTGATGTCTGTATCTTCTCAATCATCTATTCTCTTCCCTCTACTCTATCAGCTGTTTAAGTTTCTTCTCTCACTAACCCTGTTTCTATTTCAGGCTCCCCAGGGTATCCCGACCCTTCAACATACTAAAACTAGATGGACAACCGAATTCCGTACCATTCTTGTGATACCACTCCCAGCTGCAAGGGTAAGTCATAAAATATTTTGGGTGGGACTCCTTTCTCTTCCCCATGGCTGACGACACCCTCTCACCAGCGATTTTTAAAATCGCCTCCCATAATGTCCAGGGGATGAATTCCCCCTCTAAACGCCGCAAAGCCTTTCCTCAGGGTGGGTTTTATAAAATACTGAATGGGAACGTCGACCCTCACCATAGTGTTCTTACCATGCCTTAAGCCAACAGGTAGATCAAAATCATACAACTTCCCAGCCCTATGGGACCCCTCGGACTTTATCTTTGTCCCAATCACTCTCTTCTTTGAATTTGTCGACTATCTCATCTCCCTTCTCTTATCTACTAACTCTTCTATGTCTGTAGTCCTGTTCTCGCAGGGTCACAGAGTCTCCCTTCCCATCTTGGTCAGATCGGGAATGGGCCCCAGGGCCTATCCGACCCTGGGAGGTTCATCCGCCGAGTTTATACTCGCGGCATTGACTCAGAGGCCCCCTCCTTTATAGGGGGTCAA
>BLSH010047373.1:521019-536269 GCA_018402905.1 Glandirana rugosa | reverse complement strand
ACCCACAACCCCCCCCCCCCCCGCCATCAGGAGCATTCCTATGGTGACTCCACTTTATCCTCTTTTGCTGTCTGAGGGGATCACACTGCCAAGGCTTTTAAGAAATCCACCCGGCGCCCTCTGTGTCTAAGCAGTAAGTTCTTCCAATACCAGATATTCTACTGTCGCCTGTGTGGATGGGGTCCTTGGAGACAGAGTGTTTCGGGCGGGTTGGAACATACAGGTTCCTGCCGTGCCCGGGAGGCACCCTGTTATTGCCAATTTCTTATGTGGCTTGGGGGACTGATCTCGCTTCATCTCTCCGTTGAACGCACACGCCCCGAACATGGGGACCTCCTCTGCACAGCGGACTCCAATCTCCATTTTGTAATGATACAAACCTGGTTATTGAATTATGGTTATTATGTATTTTTATTCTATGTTTGCAATTTTCCGGTATATCTGGACTTTTGTCTGTATTGAATAAACCAATAAACCTATTGAAATACAAACATCTGGAAACTGTGTGTGTCACTTTAACTCAAACCGGGACAAACTGAACTACTGTTCTGCAAACATCTGGAAACTGTGTGTAACACTTTAACAAAAACCGGGGCGAACCCATATCACTGTTCTGCAAACATCTGGAAAATGTGTGTGACACTTTAACTAAAATCCGGGACAAACTGTTCTGCAAACATCTGGAAGCTGTGTGTGAAACTACAGCATAGAGAAGAACAGGAATATGGTTTCGCTCTGCTATATTTTCACATAGAGTTTTTAGATGATTTTAGAACAGTGATACCATATCACTGTTCTAAAATCATCTAAAAACTCTTAGACTTAACTATGCGTTTTCTTTGCTACGCGAGCTCGTGGGGACGGTGGCGCTTTAAAATTATTATTATTTATTTATTTTTTTTACTTTATTTATTTTATTTTAGCAATGTTCCTTTACAAGAAAAAAATCACATCACTTTTATTGATATCACAAGGAATGTAAACATCCCTTGCGATAGTAATATATGGTGACAGGTACGGTACTCTTTATGGAGGGACCTCGCATCCCTCCTTTACACTTCACAGTATTCAGATCACCAAAAATGGCGATTCTGAATACTGTCATTTTTTTTAAACCAGTGCCATTAGCCGTCGAGTAAACCGGAAGTGACGTTGTGAAGTCGCTTCTGAAATTTGACAAAGGAGACCTGATCGGAGCCGATTTCGGCTTCCTTCAGGTCTCCTCTTAGCCGGTGGATGCACCGGATCGGAGCTTCGGTCTCCTGGTGGAACGGGAGGCTGGAGAAGAGCAGTGGGAGGGTGGCTGTCCACTCCCACAGCCCGAGATAACGGCATTTAGCTGCAGGCTATACCCCGATACATCCATTTATAAACGGCTATTCGTGTTAAGTGGTTTATTTTGGCAGCAAATTTCGATTTGGTTTTAGTCTTTTGACTAAAATGTCATTTTAGTTTTAGTCCCATTTTAGCCATATGCGATTATTTTAGTTTAAGTCATATTTAGTTGACTAAATCTGCAGTACATTTTAGTCAACTAAAATGTCCTACATTTTAGTCGACTAAAATCATTTAAGTTGACTAAAATCAAATGGGTTTAGTTAAATTGTAATACATTATTTAAGAGTAGCGCCCCCATAGTAATAGGTGCTTTTTGTAGTAGATTTTTGCTAGGAGAGGCAAATTTATTCAGACCTGACAATAAGTGCAGGACTGAATGTTTTGATCTGGGCAGGGGAGTGAACCAGGAAGAGCTGGAGATTTCAGGAACACCCCTTAGTTACTCCTCCCCTTTGTTTCGAGAAGGCTCTGGAAAAGGGGATGGATGAGGAGGTGTCCCTTTCTGAAGTATGTTAAGGAGCCCTGACCAATCCCCATCCTGGATGGGCAGGGGCAGGCCTCTTTAAATACTGTGATCTGCCCAGCTCAATGGAGAGTGGAGATGTAGCAGAGGGAGCCCCCAGTCTGGGGGGGTGACCTTGAGACCTGGTGGCTCGGGTGCAGCCAGGAATGGAGAGAGATCCTGAAGTAGCACAAGGGAGCAGGAGAGCAACAGAGAGGCTACAGGAAAGGCTCTTTAAAGGAACCACCGGTGTGGTGAGTGATAGACCCTGGGAGCTGAAGAAGAGAACTGGAGCAGGCTGGGAAGAGACAGTGGGCGGTCTGTGGAAGGTAAAGGAGCCAGTCAGGGGAGCGGTGTCACTGGACAGTGAGGTAGGCCGGAGTGGCCTAGAAGAAGATGGGCTGGGACATAGACGTGAGTAGGGGGGTGTGCCAGGTGTGTCTGGGCACACCCTAACCAAACTCTGATTACTATGCTTCAGTTTGTGAATGAACAGGAAGCCGCTCAGCACAGAGCCCTTCCCATTCGTTTGGTTGAACTTGATGGACTTGTGTCTTTTTTTAACCAAATTAACTATGTAACTATGTAACTATGTGGCTGCACAGAGCCTGGGGACTTGTCATTCATTCTCCAATGCAGCTGAGGCTGCAGAGAAAGGCATGTGTGTTTGAGCTGTAATAGGCTGCGCATGCCTATGGGCTGGGAGCAGTAGTCCATCAAGACCCGGCTAGCACAATTGTACCTAGCTACACTCTGAGGGACCATGGTCTTACAATCGAGGGCCCGTGCCCCTTGCCTGTGACGGGCGGTCCGGAGGTCCTGCTGACAAGGAAGTGCAGGCCTCACCACATGCTAGGCCTTCAGGCCTAACAGTAAGGAAGCAAGTGTTGTGCAGGAGAGAAGTAAAGGAGTGTAACGGTCAGTAAGTATTAGTGCTGGAGGAAGAAGGAGAGTAATGGTCAGCAAGCATCAGTGCTGGAGGAAGAAGGATTGTATATACGGTGGTGTATATAACATGGTCCTGTTTCTCGATCTTTGGGCATTCCACAGTCGTCCCTACCCTATCCAAGTTTAACCTCTCAATAAAACAACAAAAACAAAGTACCAGCCTGTTCAGTGACTACGGATGAATGGAAAAGTGTGTGATTGGGGGCAGAGAGACAGGTGAACCACAACTACCAACCACCCCTAAGGAGGCCATTGGCTACATAAGCATTTATCTACAATTTCCAAACGTATTATATACTCCTGGAGTAAAAAATTTGAATATGTTATTATTTATGGTATTAAGGTTTGAACAAACTCACAGATCTGCTCTGGATGGTATGAGGAGGCCTGTAATGCACACAGTGCTCTGGACGGTAGTCTAATGAGGTCTGTAATGCTGCACAGTGCTCTGGACAGTGGTGTGAGAGACCTGTAATGCTGCACAATGCTTAGGATACAGTAGTGGTCTGAGGGGAGGCCTGTAATGTACAGTGCTCTGGGATGGTGGTCTGAGAGGCCTGTAAAGCTGCACATTGCTGAATGGTGCTCTGAAGGGAGGCCTGTAATACACACAGTGCTCTGGGTGGGGGTCTGAGAAGCCTGTAATGCACACAGTGCTCTGGGCGGTAGTCTGAGAGGCCTGTAATGCACAGTGCTGTATATGCCAGTGGTAAGATGAGGCCTGCAATGCACAGTGCTCTGGATGCCAGTGCCAAGAGGCCTGTAATGCACATAGTGCTCTGGACAGTGGTCTGAGGGGAGGCCTGTAATGTACACACACAGTGCTCTGCTCTGGATGGTCATGAGTCGGGACTCTCGTCAGCAGGCCTGTAATGCACAATACTGCTCTGGATGGTGGTTTGTGGAATCCTGTGATGCTACACAGTGCTAACTGCTAAGCATGGAGTTGAAATTGGAAAATTCACGAGGGGAAACGTCCCCCCCTCACATTTTCGTTTAGTTTTCGTTTATTAACAAAATTTTGATGAAAACATTTTTGTTGATGAAATTAACACTAGTGGCCAGTTGATAGCCATGAAATATGGTGTAACAATCAAAATTGTTTAAGCTTCAAATCACAAAATTTGAGCCAAAGGGAGGCAAGTATGGTCTATTTTTCTTAATCAGTGAAGAACAACGCCTCCTGAGCCCTAATGATAATAGGACAAACAGCCATATGATCGTGAGTAGATCAAAATTAATAGTCACTAGATGTTAAGGTAAATATCAAGTGTTTCAGTAAAAGCCTGGTACTGTCCCCTCCCCACATTTCAAGCCCCAGTTTTGGTCACTGAAGTTGCCCATTACTTTAACCACTTGAACTCCAGAAGATTTACCCCCCTTCCTGACCAGGCGCTTTTTTGCAATACGGCACTGCGTTACTTCAACTGACAATTGTGCAGTTATGTGACACTGTACCCAAATAAAATTGATGTCCTTTTTTTCCCACAAATAGAGCTTTCTTTTGGTGGTATTTAACCACCTCTGCGTTTTTTATTGTTTACGCTATAAACAAAAAAACCGACAATTTTGAAAAAACAAAAAAAACATTTTTTAATTTCTGCTATAAAACACATCCAATAAAAAAAAAATGTAAAGTTCTAATTTCTTTATCAGTTTGGGCCAATATGTATTCTGCTACATATTTTTGATATAAAAATGCCAATAAGCATATATTGATTGGTTTGTGAAAAAGATATAGTGTCTACAAACTACGTGAGATTTTTATTCCTGTTCTTGTGCAATAGACTTCTCCTAGGTTCTCCTAAAAAACATACGTTCCCAATATTCACTTCACAGCATACCCCTGCAGCTCTGTTTGTTCACTGTGGTCCTCAGGAAATACTTGGTTATTTCATGTATAGTGGAGCACATGACTTTCTTCCAGGATGTAGTGCTTGGTCCTAAGCTGCTAATTGCCAGGCCAAAATACTGCCATGTGGGGAAGGAAGGAAGATCCTGTATTAGCTCTGATACCATCTACCAGAGCTTACACAAGATTAAGACTCCCATCTCCCTATAACCCTTATGGGACACTCTAGTGGCTGCTAGGTGGAACCACAGTGAGCATCAGAGAGATGAAGGCGGTAGCGGCTGGTGCTCAATTTTTTGGGGGGGCAAACAAACCTCCCAGCTGCCCCTCCGATCAGCCGATCGCTCGATCGTCCCGCACTATTTACCCCATCCAGGTCCCAGGCTGCTTTGGCAGCTTCCCCATTGTTTCTCCTCCTCGACGGCTTCACGGGCAGCTTCAGTTGCTCCCCAGCTGCTTCTCTTCCTCAAGCGACTTCCCAGCTGCTTCTCCTCCTCGGCAGCTTCCTGGATGGCTTTGGCTGTTTCTCCTACCGGCCAATCCTGTCACTTCTCCTCCTGGCCAATCGGGTCTTAAGACCTGCTTCCTGATTGGCCAGGAGGAGAAGCAGGAAGACAATGGCGAATAGCGAAATCCAGAGGGAGTATATCCTATCGCTTCTGGACTTTATTATGGGGCGTAATTATTTTTGGTTTGGGGGGTCCTTTTATTTACAAAATAGGGGGTGATCGTGGGGGCTAAGTTTGTGCCCAGCATGGCCAACCTGTTTGTGGCTAAGTGGGAGGAGGACGTCATCTAATTAAAGGCCCAGACCCGAGTTAATTCTTTGGAAAAGGTGCATAGATGACGTCCTCCTCATATGGAAAGGTGACCAGTGTTCATTGGACAATTTCATGGTCACGTTGAATGCCAATGATAAGGACATTGTACTTCAGCATGAATCCAGCAAAACCGAGATCCATTTTTTAGATTTACGTATTATTATTATCATTATTATTAATGTAGATGTAGCTATTGTCATGTCTACTTTCTTTAAGCAGTTCCCGACCGGCTTGCGTACATTTACTGCAGCACTGTGGCAGCGTAGCGGGAATCGCCACTTATAAACAGCGATTCGTGCATGCGCTAGTAGTGGACGGGAGTGCGGCAGCGATGAGCTCTCATGCCCGCCACATGCTCCCTGAGTGTGGCCGTGGGCCGGGCGGACTCGATCCGCCGGTGACCCATGATCTCCTCATACAGAAGAAAAGCGAGAAACCGCCGATGTAAACATAGCGGTTCCACGCTCTGTCAGGCGGCATCACAGTGATCTACTGATCCCTGTCATCGGGATCAATGAGATCTGTCATGCCCCTGCCAGCCCAGCCCCCACACAGTTAGAACACGCCTAGGAAACACAGTTAACCCCTTGATTGCCCCCTGCAGGCTAACTCCTTCACTGCCAGTGACATTTATACAGTAATCTATGGCTTTTTTTTTAGCTCTGATCGCTGTATAAATGTCAATGGTTCCAAAAAAGTGTCAAAAATGTCCGATCTGTCCACCGCAATATCGTAGTCCCGATAAAAATGCCATAAACTAATTCTCATAGTTTGTAAACGCGGCAACTTTTGCGCAAACCAATCAATATACGACTATTGCAAATCTTTTTCACCACAGATATGTAGGAGAATATATATCGGACTAAACTGATGAATAAATTTGTTTTTTTATATTTTTTTTGGACATGTATTATAACAAAGAGTAAAAAAGATTGTCTTTTTTTCAAAATTGTTGTTATTTTTTGTTTAATGCGCAAAAAATAAAAACCGGTGATCAAATACTACAAAAAGAAAGCTCTATTTGTGGGAAAATAGGACGTCAATTCCCTTTGGGTACAACGTCCTATGACCGCGCAATTGTCAGTTAAAGCGACGCAGTGCCGAATCACAAAAAGTGCTCTGGTCAGGAAGGGGGTAATTCCTTCCGGGCTGAAGTGGTTAAAGAGACTGACAGGAATGGATTTATCAATACAAAAATCTGCCTTCATCCTGCTTGGCTGAGGTTTGTTCTTGCCAGCCAATTTTGGAGACTCAGGAGAAACAGCACAAATTATGATGATTTCCTACAGGAGGGCTCTACTCTTAAAGAGAAGTTTATGACCCAGTCGAACAGGATGAAGATCTTGAGTGTCCTGCTGGGAGAAATAGAGAGGAGTTGTTGGTTCCGAGAGACATTGTACTGACTCCTTTAAATATGCATTTTTTACTACCTACTCCACCCAGCAATACGCAATAAAGAAAATTATATGTAAACACTGGAATGTACTACGGAATGATATTGTCTTGGGACCTCTCCTCTTGGAGCTACCTGCAGTAGTTTATAGACAGGCTTCACCTCTTAGACTTCAGTTTGCCCCAAATGTTATAGTGCCCCCCAACAGATTATCTTTTTTTGATAATATGGGTGGCTTCTTTCCATGCAGGAAGTGCTCCATTTGTAAGATCAAGGCTGCAGGAAGGTGGATTCTTTTGAGTATAATTCCACTCACGATCATTATCCAATTAAACCTTTCATCAACTGCACCCCTAAGAATTTAGTCTACCTTATTCGGTGCCCGTGCGGTTTGGAGTATATTGGTCATACTACCCATATGCTCCAGACTAGGTTGAAGGAGCTTGTGACCAACATCAAGAAAGGTTACCCTACACATAGTCTCGTAAAATACTATGCCACTCATCATAACCGGAATCTGAAGGGGACGGTTTTCTTGGGTATAGACAAATTTGTAGGGAGCTGGAGGGGCAGTCATATGATCAGTGAGGTTTCTAAATTAGAAACCCAATGGATTTATAAAGCTAAGACTTACAGCCTCTTTGGTATGAACATTGAGTGGAATGTAAACGCATTCATTAGCAACGCATAGGATGTGCTGATTAATGACATGAGATTTCATCTTTGACCTATTTTTCGCTATATATGTAATGTAATTAGTATGTAATTAGTCATTATAGAGTCCATTATTTTCTTTTTATTATGAATTTGATAAGTTGTTTTGGGATTGTGCAATATTGGTTTTTATTATGAATTTGAACGTTATAATATTGTCATGTTAATTTATTAATAGTGTATTATCCTTCATAGCCACAAGATGGTGCTGCATCCAGGCATTACTGCACTGTTAGACATTTTTTATACATCAGTGTTTTTAACCTTTATATTTGTGATATATACATTTTTTCCATTGTTGATAAATTGAATGGTTTATCGTATTTTTTATGTATTGGTTTGATTACCAGATTAGTTTTTAATGTCCCATTTTTTGCTTTGGAACGCATCTTCAAACTATAGCTGCTTCCTTATCGCTGTGATTAAGTTTGTGGCTTCCGGAAGATTGGAACGCAACCTATTTCCGCCGTTTACACACTTGTCATGCAACAATGTCATCCTATGACGAAACGCGTACGGACGAGTAGGCGACATAACGCGAGTGTATGCTGGGACACGGTGGCCATCTTGCTGGTGATGAATGCTGGATGTTTTCCATAGAATTTTAGCCTGTGTTTCTTTGGAGCTTGTGAGTGAATCTCCTTTTATCTTAATAAATGTGATTGAAACTACTACATCATGAGGTCTATTTTTTTACATTTCCATGGGATTGATTCATTTGTGGTGGTTACGGTCGGAGTATTGTAAGAGGAATGCTGAGACCTGGATGTTTACATCTGTCTTCCTTTGCCTGTTCTGGTTGAGACATACAGAGATTGAAGGGCCTCTTTTATCACCTAATGCCTATCTGACCTTCGTTATGATGGCCCATTAAGGAGGGTAAGCAGCAGTGTGATTGGGTGCTGGTGATTGTTTCCTCTTCTCCTACTATCTGTGACCACCTCTGATGTGAATTTTGTTGGACACCTCCTTTGGACTGACTTTATATGGACTTATTCACTACTACTAAGTGCTGCACCAATTTTATATATTAGTGAATATTAATTCACTAATGTTGATCTGCACCCTTAGCCCACCCATGTTGAAGCCATTAGAGCCTCAGGCTGTAATCATGTGCTTCTAAAACAAAAATAAAACCCATAGAAATCCATGTGTCCAGCTGTATGGAGATTAGGGGCCGGGCGCATGGAGATTAGGAGGGTGCCCCTGTGCCCCATATGAGCGGCTGCCACTGGATGAAGGCATCTGACAAATCCCCAAGTGTTGGATGAGGAACATTCTCCCAGTGGGCCTAGCTACACAAGAAACAACATTTGCAGTTACCAGCAACAGGACTGCTAGGAATGATGTATGTACTTTTACACAACACTTTTTTTTTTAAGCAGTCTTTTAATTTTCACAAGCATTAAGCTTACAAAAAACTGAGGGAAAAAGAGAAGGAAGCCTAAACTGACAACAGGGTAAAGCTTACAGACTTGAAGTTAGCAATCAGGGTGTCTTGGTACAATCTATGCCTAATACAGTACATGTTATTATATGCAGTCAAATACCCACATATTACCAATCAAGGGTTATTATTCCAGTAATGAAGCTTGTTTATGAGGGCCAGGATGGGCAGGTAATGGAAGGGGTGGGTAAGGGAAAAGGGAAGGGAGGAGGGTGGAGGAGGGGAGCAGCTCTGTCATGAAGAAATAAAGGAAGAAAATAAAATTGTAAAAGTAACAAGACCAAAACCTAAAAGAACAAAAACATAACCACCAGCACTATATCTGAGAAAAGGGATGGTAATCCCAAAAATTTTCCATGGATCCAGGCAAGTCTGCCCTAATCTTTAACAACACTAAACTAGTTCAATTCCTTGACTATCTAGGTGCATGGGGCCCTGGGGCCAAAGGCTCTGGGGTCTGTGAGGCACTGGAGGTGTAGTGTATCCAAGTGGCCCAGATGCCTTAGAACTTTTCATGATGACCCTTACACGTTGCAATCCATTCTTCCGCTGCCATTATGTTATTTACCAAGCTGATCCAATGAGCTTGTCCAAGACCATGGGCTGTTTTCCAGTGAACAGGGATCAAATGCCTGGCAGCATTCCAAAGGTGTGGTAGAACCGACTTGTGGTAGTGGCTGAGAGGAATAAATGGCACGTGAAGCAGAAACTCCAAGGGAGCGTCAGGCATCTCAACATTCAGGATCACTTTCATCTGGACACTGATATCCCGCCAGTACGGCGGGAGCACCAGGCACTTCCACCAAATATGTAGGTAAGTGGCCCTCTGCCCACAGCCCCTCCAGCAGGCATCAGAAATTGTTGGAAATATCCTAGCCAAGTTGGCAGGTAATCTACACCAACGGGTCAACAGTTTGAAGCAATTTTCCTGCATCTTGTGTTCACAGAACTCACATGGGTGGCGGTACAGGTAGTCCAACTGAACCTACATAAATGTATGCTGCAAGTCTCTCTCCCATTCCTTTATATAGGCCGGCTTACCCCAAGGCGCTGCCGATTGCAGCATCTCATTCAGGACGGAGATAGAATGGGGGATGGGGGGAGCCTAGCATAGCTTCTCAAATGAAGTCAGGGTGGATGGGGGTCAACACTTTTTTTAAGATCTGGAGTCACTTTTGGTGACCATACCTTATCAACAGGGGTGAAACTCTATGCCATGTTAGCACCAAAGCACTCATCTTACCGCCATGGCTTGTGTCTACAGATTTAGAGCTGCCTGGTTTTTGTTTTGGTTTTGCTTACTGTTCAAAAGCTTTGCTAATTATTTCATGAACCTCAGTGTTTGTGTTTACAACACTTACTAGTAAGCTTTTTAGAATCAGCTTTAGCACAGCTGAGGGCTCTTTGATTATTTAATCCCTTCTCCCCATAACCGGTATAGTTGTACTGTTTCATAATCAGTTTTAGCTATTTTTTTAATGGACCTTAGTCCTGCAGTGTTTAAACCATTTAGGAGTCATTTACATGTTAAATAGATGCTGATTATCTAATTATTTCTTTAAATATGCAAGGCATTTTACAATTATGAGTTAACAAAACAACCCGTCCTGAAAATGAGCATCATATAAAGTCTGAATGCGAAATTATATTCTGGAGATTTCAAACTTTGTCTTCTCTTCTATGCTGTTGTTGGATATGGTACAGGGGAGGGAATGGAAAACCCATTAACAAGTGCAGCAGATGTTTTAGTTGGTTGAAAAATAACAAAAATAAAACACATTTTAATTTGAAATCAGTGAAGTATTACAGCAAATTTCTTTATGGCTATGGGCATGTGAGCTTGTTCTTCAGCATTGTTCCCTTTTTATTCAATAAACAAGAAACAATAGAAATAATTTGGCAGCATTATTAAAGTGTTTATTTTCCTGTTTATTTATTGGCATAAATGTGCTGAATTTTCAATTCATGTTGTTGTATTCCATTTAAAAACTTCAGCATGGTGCAGTGTCAATCCAAAGCAAACTACTGTAATTGGGGTAACACGCTGTCAGTTGTTATTTTGATTCAATACCTTTCCTATTTCTGTTGTTTAGCTTTTGTATTGAACGGGCAAAAGATGTTGGAAAAGAATGTCTAAAAGTGGATCTTCATTCTCCCAATCAAGATTGATTATTTTAAATCCTCATGCTGCTAGCATTAGTAAATAGATAGGAAAATATATAATATTTGCTTGTTTTAACCACTTGCCTTCTGGGAACTTTTACCCCCTTCACTCACACTTTGAATGACAATTGCGCGGTCATGAAACACTGTATCCATATGAAATTTTTATCATTTTTCCACACAAATAGAGCTTTCTTTTGCTGGTATTTATCACTGCTGGATGTTTTATTATTTGATAATCAAACAAAAAAACTAAGAAAATTTGGAAAAAAAAAATGTTTTGCATAGTTTGTTATTCATAGTTTGTTATAAAATTTTGCAAATAGGTAATTTTTCTCCTTCACTGATCTGCGCTGATGAGGCTGCAATGAGGGGCACTGATAGGCTGCACTGATGAGGCGGCAATTAATGGGCACTGATAGGCTGCACTGATGGGCACTGATGAGATGGCCCTGGTGGGCACTGATGAGGCTGCACTAATAGGTGGCACTGGTGGGCACTGATAGGTGGCACTGATGGACACAGATAGGCAGCACTGATAGGTGGCACTGATAGGCAGCACTGATAAGGAGGCACTGATTGGCAGCACTGATGGGCACTGATTGGCAGAACTAGTGGGCACTGTTGGGACTGCACTGATAAACAGGACACTGATAATCAGCGCCCTGATTATCAGTGAAGATGTCCCTTTCACACAAGCTGTCAGCATAAAGAAAGGAATTTTAATAAACGGCTTGTGTTTACATTATGATCAAGCCCTTTCTCTCAATCTGTGATCGGCTGTGTCCTAAGAACACAGCGTTCACGGAGCGTGATGCCCACACACCACAGGGGGTGCATGGGCAGCACCATCAGGGGAGGAAATCAATAGATGCCCTCTGGGCAAAGTGAGCCGTCACAGTAGCCGTCATGTGGGAAGAGGTTTTTTTTACATTTCTTTAATTACTTCTTGATTTTTTCCAAGCCAAATGATGCCATACACATCCCAGGAGTCTTCAGGAGGGGAAAAAAGGAGGAGGGGTTTTCACAACTAAGCACACTCACCTGAATGCATGCCTGAGCTAAGGGCAGATGGATTCCAGGAAGTAAATGCTACATGAATCATTTGCCTTTACTCAAGATGGTCAGGACCAGAAATGCAAGGGGGTTGTTTCTCAAAGTGATTTCTCATCAAAATAAAGCTTGGAGATATGGATGAATAAGGGGAGTTTGCATTGAACATTAAACATGAATTAAATAGTGTTTTTAGTTTGTGGTGCTCAGATGCAGTGAAGATTAGACTTTAAGAAAAGACTGAAAAATGAATTGTTTTTAAATAAACTACACTACACAAAGGTGAATATTATTTGATTTTGATGTGAATGTGAAAATGCACACACCATGTAAATATAGGGCTATAACTAGGTCTTTTTTAATCAAAAGAAGAGCATATGCCTATAGAACACATTTCTTCTTTTTCAAGCAACTGTTTATTGCTAATGAAAAAATGATTATATTATTGCAATTTTTGGACCACACATTTAAGAGGTAAAACTGAACCAAGACAAGAGTTTCAATAGCAGACCTTAGACTTGCCATAGCTGGCCATATGCTTTCCCGAGATATTTTATTACATTCTGTAGCCCTGTGAATCATTGCTTAGTCATACACAGTGCCTTATGGACTGTAGCAGCACGGAATTCCATCCTTCCTTTTCTCATTGAAGAGTACTGCTAGGACCTTGAGGAAGGGGACATACCCCAAAAGCCTGTCCTGAAAAATTGTATGTTAGTGCAGATAAAAAAAAGTATCATGGACAGTACTAATTTTTTCTCATTGAAGAGAAAAAACTGCAAATGCAAATTTGAGTTTATTTATAAATTTGTCCAGTATAAAAACATTCCTTATGTCTTATTAGGGGAAATCCTACATGGCCCACCCAGGTTTTGTGTCAAGCCATCAGATTAGGCAGGGCCAGGCCTCTTATGGCCAGCCACAGTGTTGGATCATGTATAATGTCTTAAATGTATCCAATAAATTTTTAGTTTTAAATAAAGTGGTGAGTGATAGATTCACTATTCATTTTTTTTATTGCTATGTCCCCCTTAGGAAGATTTAATCTCTCCAACAAATATTGTGTTGTCACCAAAACAGGAACAGAGGAGAACCATTTCAATGGGCAAAATTGTTCCAATGACAGCTCTCTAAGAGAGGATTTCCATAGCTTCAGAGAGATTTCCTCTTACTTTCTCTTGTGTCTACGGAAGATAAAGTGAAAGGAAATCTCCCCAATAGCATGTTTACAGTAGCTTGTTCAATATGAAATTGGGAAAATGTGAATATCAATTGCCAGTATCCCAGAAAACAGGCAACATTTTTTCCATACTAATATGTTATATTAAAGGACAGTTTCAGCTTAATAAAATTGTCCTTTCAGTAACCCCAGCATGCAGCCCGCCTGATATACTACTTACCTTCCTTTCCATTCCAGTGATCTTTGCTGTACAACCCTGCCTGGCACAACACAGCCTTTGTAAAGAAAAATTTCTGGTAGGGTAGGGGTGTCTTCCAACTTCACATATGGACCCATTTATTCCAAAGAGTAAGCTGTACTCATGGCAGCTTTCAGCCATCTAATGGAGTATAGCTCACTTATAAAAAAAAAAATGGGACCACTGCACACATCTGTTTTCTTTCCAAAGACAGCAATGAAAACCCAACAGAAGTTCTAATCCTTTCCTGGTCTCCTAAAACATGTTTAATTGTTTTAATTAAGTGTCTACACTGGAAAGACTTCTTCTCAATTCCTGTTCTTTGGCACCAATCATCTGGACATGATGTATGGAGAAATCTCTCTAGCATGAACACAAACAGCAATACAAACTTTACAGAGGTTCTTTGTTCCTTCCCCAAGCAAGCCACAACTACAAAAAAAAACACTTTCCTGACATCTACTGCATCAAGTGGGTTGGAGAAGCTAAAAATCATTTTCAACATTACAAAACAAGAACAGTTGAATGTGACTAATTATTACTAACTAATTTGGTTGGAGTTCTACTTCACAAATTAGATGTTTTTATCCATTTAAAAGTTATTTGACAAATAAACATCATGATACTGATGCCCTTAAGGTCATTGCTCCTTGGAACATTCTGCCAAACATTACTGTATACAGAAAGGTGTCCTTTAAAGTGGATGTAAACCCTCACATATACCCAGTGAAGTGAACAGCCTCAGACGATACACAGAGATGAAACAAATCCCCCTACATAAGTTTTAGCCTAGGTTCACACTGCTGCGATGCATGAACCACAACGATTCCTGTGCGGGGTTCCCGAACTGCATCAGATTTGCAGGCAGTTCACACTGTACTCTGCAAACCGATACCGGTGTCAATATAAAGTTAATCACACCCTTAGATCAGTTTGCAGAACGTAGTGTGAACTGTGGAAACAGATGGAATTGTATCGCATGGGTCTGAACACCCATGCGATCCAATTCCAGTGCGGAGAACAAAAGGGTCCTGCACCATTTTGGTGTGAATGTGATGCAATTTCTTACTACACACTTTCAGTGCAGACCGTGTTAAAAATCTTGCTTCATCTTTCAGCAGCACAAAGGGGTGGGTGGGGAGACTTGACTTACGCTGTGTGAGAGCTAATTGGAGGAAAGGGACACCCCCCCCCCCCCCCGCATTCAGTTCAGAGGGGTGGGTGGGGAAACACGACGACTTTCTACTTCGTTCTAAAAATTGTGCCAGACGTGACTTTCACACATCATTCTTTAACGTAGTGTAAGTGTGGTTTTACCACGTCCTGGGAAAACAAGAGGCGTGACCTTAACCTAGCGTACCCACAAGTCTGGGTACGCTATGTTAAGGTAGACAAAGGTGTCAAGTGTGATGCAAGACGTTTGACTAGATTCCCACACTAATTGAAATATAACTGTGGCCATAGCCAAACGTCTCATGTCACACTTGACGGACGTTTAGACTACGTCAAGCCCTTGGGGCGTGTCCTTAGCAACACCAAGTACGTAGCGTCGTCACACTTGGATCCGATTTTGAATACATCCCCCTAAACAAAGTAGAGAC
>BLSH010047373.1:506072-521009 GCA_018402905.1 Glandirana rugosa | reverse complement strand
TGCAGACCGTGTTAAAAATCTTGCTTCATCTTTCAGCAGCACAAAGGGGTGGGTGGGGAGACTTGACTTACACTGTGTGAGAGCTAATTGGAGGAAAGGGACACCCCTCCCCCCCACATAGGCAGAATAATGAAGGAACATGCAGAGCTGTAGTCTGAGTAGACAAGCTCCCTGCTTATCGCCCTCTGAGCTCCCTCCCCGACACAAATTTTGAGCCCATGTCATCTCATGTGTAGGAGAACTTGTCAGAAGTTATCATGCTGATAAAAGAGGAACAGATCACCAGAGAAAAACGACATTTAGAGCATTGGCGAGAGACAAGTAAACACTACAGATATATGTGCTTAGTGCAACTTTCATGAATGGGGTCTACAACCACTTGAAGACTGAACAGCCGTCCCTTTTTACTCCCCAAAACCCTTTAAAGAGGAAGTAAACTGCTTTTTTCTTTTTCAATTTTTCTGGCCTTCAAAGAAAAGGCATCGCATACTAGCACATTATGTGAAACTTACCTGCAAACGAAGCCCTTGCTGTAACCACTGGAGGCCACTTCCATCTTCACCCGTCTTCCTTCCGGAGCCGCATCACATCACTCCCGCATGCAAGTGGGAGCCACCGGTCATGGCACAGGGTTCTGAAGGAATGGCACGGGTGGCTGTTCCTTCAGAGCGCATGTGCCGATGATGTCATCGACTGCTGTACACGTTTGGGAGCTATTTACAGTACCTATAGGTAAGCATTATTATAGGCTTACCTATAGGTACAATTAATCAATAGGAGTTTACAACCAATTTATTGTGTAATATATTAGTGACAATATATCACAGTCTCTGCTGTATGGACAAGGTTAACGGATCAGTGGTTTGCCTAAAATGCTTTGGAATATAATGCTACTATATAACACATTTTGCATTAAAAATACATTTATATAATAGTAGACATGTCCATTCAAACATAAGAGCAACAGTTCTGCCATGCAACCACACAAAAGCAATCGTAGAAAGTTTAAAAAAAAACAATTTTATTGAGTTAATTTATTATGCACTGCACACTGTACATTAGGTGTCATTATTTAATATATGAAACTACATTCCACAATAATTATGGCTATTTGTGCCATCCAAATCGATGGTAGTCAAACTTTTATCTGGATTCGATGTTTTAAAATAAAAACAATATAAATGTTTTATTTGGATAAAAGTAAGATTGTAAAGACCTGAATAAGGAAAAATAAAAAAAAGTAAATATAAAAATGTAAAATGCACACATTTTTAATATTTTTTTGTAATACTTCATAGGGCTTCGCATCTTTAGAAGTTAATACCATTTTGTATTTTTACCATGCGCAAAGCCGATACATTTGTTTAAGTGTTCTGTAAAAAAAACATTTGTTAGTGCAAGAGCCATATATTTAGATACTGTATAATAATTTATTTTTGTAGTAAAATCAAATAGCGTTCATTTAAAATAGTCTGCACAGCCTTTTTTTTAAATTTATGAAATAAAATGACTACAGAGTCACATAAAGTACTTTACAAAAGCAAGGTTCACTTGTTGGTATCACCCTAATGCAAGAAGCTGTAAACAGGTGAAAAACTCTGGATATGCATAAACTAGACATTAAGGCCTTCAGCACATAAGAACCATGAACCAGATATGTAACTAAAGGCTGGTCACAGCCTAAGGTGCGGATGCTGTATTGGGTAAAGGAGCAGATTAATCCAGAAAGAGATGAATATTCAAACACTAAAAATAAAATGGACCCTAATACAATAATAATACATTAATACAACAAAAGGTATACAGAATAATTAAAATTGGAAGGACTTATCTCAGCTAAAGAAAATCTATAAAAACAGTGGGTTAACCTTTACAGAAACACAGATTACACTTTATCTATACCATGAAAAGAATGATGACTAATACTGCATATGAATACTTCATATTTCTCACTTGCAGCCTACAGTTGGACACTTGAGGCTATTCCTCATGATTTTGAATCTGTATGAATTTACTACTATGCTGTGAATAGTCTGAAAATTTGATCTCCTATTATTCAGGAGTGCAAACAGACACACTACTGATTAAGTGATGGGAAGCACACACCTCCCTCTTCTTAGCTCACATAAACTCTAATAGATTATTGTTAGACAACAGTAGTCGAAAAAGAAAAAGAAAAAGCAGTGCCATTGCAACACCCTCTATTGATTGCATATTTGTGAAATGAAGAATTTATACTAGTCATCAAATATTATATAAAACAAATTAATTTAACTAATAAACAAAAAATGACTGGCAACCATAAGTTGTTTTTAACTACATTTGGGATACATGTCCTATATCAGACTTGGACTACTGTCAAATTTTGGCACTACTCTTTTTCTTTTTTTTTATTACATTATCTACTTTTTTAAAAATATTCTACCCATCTCTTACTGTAAGTTTATGGTCATCAACATCCATTTATAAAGGAAAAAAAGAGGGGTGCCAGGCTATCTCTGTTCAAATACACCTTAGCAAGAGATATTGGGCAATATTGAATATTGGGCAGAATTGTACAATTCTTCCAACCAAATTTTCTAATGACAATTGAGTTTGACAGTATGTGAGTCCATTTTTTGTTTATCATTGATGAACCAGAATATGTTAGTATCATTTGTTTCTTACACTATGTGAATGTCCTCTGGTTGGTCGTGTGATGCCAAGGCAACATTGGGCATGAGTAGAGTATGGCTTCAATATACTCCTTGTGATCCTGATGCAAAATGAGCCCAGACACAGACTATTTTTCAAAATCTGATTGAGATTGGCTGATTTTTATATACAGTATGCAATTCCCCCATTTCATATAATGGTGAAAAATCAATAGGTTATATTTAGAGTTCATGACAGATATTTTTTGTACACATGAGTTCCTCTTTAACAGAAGCATGTCATAAAAGCTGCCATTGCTGAGCTCTCCTTCTAAAGAATGCTACTTGCCTGACTGCCATGCTGACCCTTTGGCTTCAATACATTTGGGTTGATTTACTAAAGGCAAATAGACTGAGCACTTTGCAAAGTGCAGTTGCACACTGCAAGAGTATTTGCTCCAAAGCTTAGTAAATAAGGTAAAGGTTCACTTTGCAAAGAATATCACATGCAAGTAATATTAAACAAAAAAAACAGCATTTTTGTTTGCACGTGATTGGATGATGAAAGTCAGCAGAGCTTCTGCTCATTTACTAAGCTCTGGAGCAACTGCACTTGCATAGTGCAACTGCATTTTTCAAAGTGGACAGTCTCTTTGCCTAAATCAACCCCAATGAGTCGCTGATCAGAAACAAGCATGCAAAAAAAGGTTTCCTATTTTGTCTCTCCTTCACACTTATTTGGGGGTCTGTAAGCAGGAATATAGCCTATGGTCAACATGACAGGCAGGCAAGTAGCGTTTTCAGAGTTCCCTGTTAGAGAAGAGGCATTATAATTGCCTCTTTGGTGGACCTTGTCTCCTCTCTCCATTTAATCACTTCAGTCTTTGCCTGTCTCTTGTTCCCTTCCAGCATGTTCAGGAATATCAGATGCTTATATCTTTCTGCAGTTGTAGTTACATCCTCCAAACCCTACTTTACCATTGTGTCCTGGAAAAAACACAGCACTCCGGGTAGGGCAGCCATAAGAAATTTTGGGGCCCCTTACATAGCTTTAGGCCTAGGCTACCTGGGCCTGACCACCAGCATTCCCTAGGGCCCGTCCACTGGCAGTCCCACCAAAATTTTCCTTCAGTGCACCCACGTTTATTTTAAAACTCTTACAACTTAATATATGATAATGAAAATTGTATACCAAGTCATCAGTGCTTCACGATTTAACAGTAAGAAATTATATTTTGACCAAAAAACATGAAGCCTACCACCACAAGGTAGACACTTTTGAGCAGGACCCTACACTAATGCTAACTGTATTACCTTTTTAATCCCCACCAATCTATCATCCCCTAGCAGATCTAAGAAAACAAAAAAACTACAAAATGAAAAAAACTAAAATATTCAGCAAAGAGACATCCCCATATCTTCAGCAAAGAGACATCCCAATCCATCAAAGAGACATCCCCATATGTTCAACAAAGAGACATCCCTACATATTCAGCAAACATATATCCTAATCCAGCAAAGAGACAGCCAAATCCAGCACCTGTACACACTCGCCCCCCCCCACGCCTGTATGCACTCAGCCCCCCCTATACATGTACGCACTTGGACCCTTCACGCTTGTACACACTTAGCTCCCTCACACCTGTATATATGTCAGCCCCCCCCACACACACACAGAGCTCCAGCTTTACTGTACACAAAGAGACTCCTCCCTTCACTTGTACACACAGCTCCTACTTGTAAAGGTGGTCTTCCTAGTTCCAACTCTTGTTCTCTTTTCAAGCTGACACATTGCTGAGACACATAGAGGAGCCAATACAAATAGAACACATGTGGAGTGCACATGCAAGAAGTATCCAGAGGGGACAGTAATAAGCTTGATGTGAGCTCAATGACAAAGAGCAGCAGGAGCTGCCAACTCTTCTTCTTTAGTGCACCTATAGAAAGCCAGCACAGCCATGCAGTGCCCTTACATCCACTCCTGCCTTCTCCCGGTCCCACCAGGTGGCCTGGGCCCCTCAGGACACCCGGGCTTCCTACAATTGTATGGGCCATCCCCCCTGATGGCGGCCTTACTCTGGGTGGCACAGGCACCCAACACTCAAGGAAGTGTTGAATAATCAAGAGACTGATAGAGGCTGTAGAGTCAAAATGGAAGGAATGTAGGAGACAAGGGTCATCAGAAAGTAGAGTATAATACCCCTTCTCTTGCAAGGAACCTGGTAGGTTCGCTTTATTCCATTCTTCACCATTCAAGAAACTTTATGCACATTTATGCACTGTTCACCTTATTTATCGAAGATCTGTTTCTTTACATACTTCAGTCTTTCTTTCAACCAAATTAGAATAAAGTAGTAGAAGTGCTTAAAACATAAAGGAGACCACAATGGAGAAATTGAGAGCGTTTTGTGTATACAGATGACAAGGTAATGTACCTGAGGCCTTTATGTCTAATATAACTCATACATCAAACACATTATCTACAGATTGTGAAGAACACTGTTAGCTGTCAATTGCTTCTGTAATTATAAGGATATTTTATACATTTTGAAAACCATACAGCAAATATCCCATAGTGATAGTTACAACTCTATATAAGGAATTTGCAAATATGTTTAAACATTTATACAGTAGCATCATAAAAATTGAGCAAGAAGTATACCAAGCTTTGCAATCCAAAATCATTTATTCCAAGTTATGAAGTTTTTAATCAAATACTTTTTTCATGTCTAATCAATCGATAATGCTGACTTCATCGAAATTTATTACAGATCTCTATACGCTTGGTTCTAAACAGTGGCAAAACATTCCAACAGTTTCATAAACAAGCTTCCTTTGAGGCTATAAGGCTCCTGCATTAATGAAATAACCTTGTAAGAAATTAATTCGAAAACATTTCAGATATTTCAGAACATGGGTTTTTGACCTATTTCTTAAAGCAGTGGTTCTCAACTCCGGTCCTCGGGACCCACCAACAGGCCAGGTTTGCAGGATAACTGAAATAAATCACAGGTGATATAATTTGCTGCTCAGTGATTGCAGTATTCTAGTCTGCATCTCCCCAAAGTAATACTTAAAATCTGGCCTGTTGGTGGGTCCCGAGGTCAGGAGTTGAGAACCACTGTCTTAAAGGGTATAATATTTTCTGTTGGTAACACTAGTTTTTAAAAAATTGTGCAAAGAAGCATGACTATTCTTTTATCTTTAGACCAGGGGTCTCCAAACTTTGAAAATGCCCCAGCATCAATGCCCCATGTTTTTTTATGAGAGAAATAGAGCCCCATTGATGATGTCAAAAGGGGGAATGGTGCCACATTATTGGTGTCATTTGGTGGTATAGTGCCCCAAGAGCCAGATAAAGCCAAGCAAAGGATCACATCCAAACCACTGGTCTAGACCAAGGTCTTAAGCTGCACTCCAATCAGCTGTAAAATGTCCCCAGTTTGTGCACCCCCCACTCCAGCAAGGGTTAAATGCTCCTTTGGAGGGGGTATCCAAAACAAAGAAATACTTACCTTATTCCTGAAACCTGCAAGCTTATTCGCGCTGTACAACTGGGCCAATGAATCTCTTTCTCTTTGATGATCGGTTGAATGTGGCCTCCCCAATGTCATCACATACAATGGAGGACCAGCAGGCCTGCCTACTGGGAAAGAAGGACAGCAGAGAAAAGTACCAGCTGCCAGGGGAATGAGGAATAAAGTTACCTTACTTTACTCAAATCCTACCCAAAACTAAAGAACATTTAACTTTTCCTGTGCAGAAGAAGGGGGTCGCCAACTGGGGAGATTTTAGGACTGACTGGAGTTCAGCTTTAATCACCACTGTCTACCTGCATTCTATCTAAGGTCATAGTCATTTATATTAATAATAAAATGTCAATTTAGAATTATGGTATGAGAGTACACAATAAATTATAAGTTGAAATTATAGACATCTTAAGAAAAAAATGTAAAACAGTTAACTAGTTAATGTCTGTGCTGTTAATTACTTTCTGTGAAAATAAATACTGTATGATAAAATAATCAAATTCACATAAAGAAATATATCCATGTATTAAGGGTAAAATCATTTCTCATAAATATATTTTTTCTGTTCCTGAGTTCCCGAGATCTTTTTGACTAATGTTTACCTAGATCTCAATAAAAATGTTATAAAATCATCATAACTGTCTTTTTTTGTGCTAAAAATCAGATAAGTAACTAGATAAATTAAAAACAAACACTTAGGTGAGGCATATCCAGGAGGTGGCAGTTAGAATTATGCAACCACTAAAGGATTTTTCATAGGCTGATGAAAGATAGGCAATTCTGTTGCTAGATGCAAATCACCAGCGGCAGGATCGCTAAAGAGGCTGCCTCTCTGTCCCTATGGAATTGCTCACTCTGTAGCTAGATGCAGAATGATGTCGTTCTGTGGTTGTCCAGAATGCTGCTGAGTCGCTAGCGATGGGAGCCTCAACTACAGATGGAGCAATTCCACAGGAAAAAAAAAAAGCAGCAGTTGGGTCTCAGCCTTACAAATGATCTTTCTATAAACATGCACAACTGTTTCAGCTAAATGTATTTGTTTATGCACTGAAAACATGACCACTGGTGCTGGATTTTTTTTCTCAGAGCAGCAATTGTCAAGGAAAATCCATTTTAGAAGGGTCTCTTCTATCCCCCAACATAGGTCATCTTGGGGATTTTTATATAAACAATCATGCATGTCTAAGGAAAAACCTTCCTTAATGTTTCTCTGTGGTTGGACCTTTCATCAGCCTCCTTATGAGTATGGCTAGTCTTACAGTACTATAAAATGGGTTGCTCTGGGAGGTACAGCAAAGCCCCAGAGACACCTTAGTGTATATTAACTGAAAACATGATATTATCTGATATTCTCAAATATATACAGAATTGATCAATAGGCACAGTAGGTCTTTGCCTAGGGTAGCAAATACTAAGAATTGGATTTTCCCTGAACAATGTTTGCATTAACATATTTTTCCTTCTTTACAAATGGAAAAGTAAAACAAACTGAGTTATCTGCTATATGAAAGAAAAAAAATATATATGTGAAAGAAAAAAACAGACATATGCCAAATGCTTTATGGTGCATTCTGTGCCAAAGGTTCAGTGACTGCAAGATCAGATTTTTTAGTTCAGTCCTGCATATATAATAGCTGCAATTATGATTTATACTTCAAATAGTTGCAAACCCTAAGGCCAGCCACACACGGTTCTAGTTTCGACCTGTTCAGCAGGAACCAGCAGAGATTGGGCAGGCTGAATGTACCACGTTGATTGGTCGATCATCTTGAGTACAGCCAGCCTGCTGGATTTTCTATTGATTATCATTAGCGGCTGCTATAGCCGCTAGTGATAACCACTGTCTTCTCCCAACGGGGATGGCTACCCCCGCCCCCTTCTGCGAGGAGAAGAAAATGGTCTGGCAGGAGGGATTCTCGCATCAACACTGTGCTGATGGAGGAATCAAACAAATTTCTTTCCTGCAACATGTGGTTGCAGAAAATAAATTTGCTCTGTGTATAGTTGGTCTTAGTGGATGACAATTAGTTTACTGTGTGTAGTGTGTATCATAAACAATGGCTATTTTCCCCATAAAATACTGTTGTTATCCTTTTTGTGCATTTGAGAGCTACTGATATCCTTCAGCCTCTCTATCCACATTAACATGCTCCAGTGTGGGCTGTACATCTGGTCCGGCTTCCTGGTAGTGACAGCGGAGGACCATGCTTACACAATATGTGCTGGCAAGGCCACTTTTAGTCTTCACCAGATTTGTATGTGACAAGGTGGCAATGTGGGAACACAATCAAGAGACAGTTGTCACCCCCATAATAGGAAATATGTCCAAACAAAGACTTTCATGGCAGGGTTATTTAATTAAATCTGCAGATTTAAAAAAGACTGACAACAATATTTTTGGAATTAAATTCATCTGTTTATGAGATTTTAGTGATTGGATATAGATCTACGATAAAGGTATAGTAAACCTAAAAGCAAAAATGTAATATATTGCAGCTTGCAAATTCTTAGATGTGGTGGCAGCATTGGATTCCTTTTTTAAGGTTTTTTTACCTTTATTTTACTTTTCAGCTTGAGGGTGGTGTACTCTCATTCGATGTATCACAAAAACTTGGTGGTTGAAAAAGAAAGCACAGGTATTGCTGCCCTCTGAGACTCGGAGGAGAACCCACTGTAGAACTAAGAAAATAGGGTGCACCAACATAGCGCATTACCCAAGTAGTGTCTTTAATAGTGTATATAAAGAAGTATACTCCCAAACACATAAATGATAGAAGAATATCAAGGTCCATTGTAGACATTTCGAGGGGAGATATCACGTGGGTAATGCGCTAGGTTGGTACAACCCCATTTCTTTGTTTTCAAATCTAATACTACCCTCCCCCTTACTGAAAGTGGTGGTGTCCAAAGGTATCTCCTTTGCTCCTCCTTCCAGAGTGGAGACACCCTAAGACAGGAAATGTGTTACTGGCCAGGTCACCAGGTGAAAATAAAGGGCAAAAGACTCAAAAGGTAAACTAATACAGCCGCCATATTTAAGGATTGGTAAACTGCAATTTATTAAATGGTTGTGTTTGGGCTTAATACCGCTTTAAGAAAGTTGAATGCCAGTGCCAAACACCGATTGCCCAACTTTTAGCCACACAAACCAATGTGGCTGTGCAATCCTATAAATGGTAGCGGAACAAGTAAGCTATAAAAGGGCTAAACTGAAAGCTGTGCTTACTGGATGACTAAATTTGGCAAATGCATTTCTGAGCAATACAAGTCACTGACAGATATCTTTAAAAGAATATAGAAGCTATTACAAAACTCTTTGAAAGATGCTTTGCTATCTAGTTTCCTAGTAACCGTGAGTGTAAAAATAAATTAGTTCAGTAGGGGTGACAGTTACATTGTAGTCTTTTTTTAATTAGTCTTTTTTTCTATTTTACGATTTTGCTTTAAAGACCAACGCTCATTCCATTATTTTAATGAATTTTGCCTTGCTTGTCATTTTGCAGTGTTGTAGAGTCTTTTAATTATTAATTGAGGATAAAAATAGTTAACTACTCAGACATAATTGACACGGTGCACGTAGCACAGCTGGGAAGTAACTCACTAACAGCAGTGCTGTTTAAATAAGTATTAAAACGTATTTGCAGTGGATTCGAAGGGTCCAAGCATAGTGACAAAATATCATTTAATATACTTAACGTGTATAAAACTGCATAATGTAGCCATATACAAATACATACAATAATATATATCTTAGGTCAGTTTGCTCCCATAATATCCCCTAACATCAGTCTTTAATATTGTATATTAAAAATAAATATTGGAACTGAAAAGGAGATGTTATAAAAAAAATCTCTTTGAATAACCAAAACAAATGTAATTTTTTTCTTGTTGTGCTGAAGAAAATAGTTGGTATTTTGTTTTCATGAAATCCAATTTTATGGCTTTAAAAATTAATTAAGAACACATTCTTTTTATCAAGAATATACTATGTCTCTATGGTAAGATTATTTTCAAAAATAGTGTGAGTATTTTTAAACGCCATGTCTTTAGCTCATTGCAATAGAAAGGAAAATTTGGGGAAATGAATATTGATATATAATGTTATACTAGTTTATTTCAAGGAAAAAAACTATCCTATCACAACATAAAAAACTCATACATCTATTTGAAAGATTTAATTTAGCCCAGGAGAAATGAAAAACACCAGGAAACATCATTAAAACTGAAATTCTAATTAATTTGAAAACTTCACGTTTGCTTTTTTTTTTTTACACTCTGCAGAAGCTGTGATGTGGAATTTTTGGCAAGAATGAGAATTGTCTTGGTGTACACACATTTAAAAAAATAAAAAAATAAATAAAAAGCAAAGTGTATCCCATTTAAGTTGACAGCCCTTTTTCAATTTGGCAAATTAAAACTGAACTCCCGGCAGATATAAAATATGCAAATGAATGCACAAGTGACAAGCTGATAGGATGAGAGAGCAGAACAGCTCCTATATATGTATTTCACCTGTATAATTAGCTGTTTGCCTGGAGTTTAGCTTTTATTTAATTTAATAAAGTGCACCTGTCAACATATAAATATAAAGTAAATATTAAAGTTACCATAACATTTTAATGGTTTACCTTTGTGGTCACTTTTTTTTTTTTATTTCCCTGCAGGCAACTATTGTACTTAATATCAATGAAATTGTGAAATACATTAGAGAAGGCAATACTGCTGTTCTCCTATTCGTTTTTTTTTTTTTATCAGCATATGCTTATTCAGACTTATAGAAAACAATTTTGAGTTAAAAAAATTATCAATAACTTGGTATACAGGACAGAGTGGTCACCTGCAGTGTGCTTTGTGGAACAGGCTAGTTTATACATATGTCCCAAAATAAACCAGGTTCAATTTTGCGTAGAAGTGACAGGTCCACTTTAAAGCAAAATGAAGTTACATTATTAAATTAGTTTTGGCCGTAATAATAAATACATGCCTGGAAATAGCTTGCATGTATGTATATTTACAATTTCTATTCAAATGATAAATAAATCTTGATTAAAACGTTGCCCTTATAGTTAACCATTCTTATGATAGAAGTACTAGTTTAAAAAATATGGGGGAGAATAATGCCCCTTTTTTTTTTTTGATTATACAATATAAAGTAAGAATCATGCCATAAAACTATATGCAAAATATGCACACTATTATTGCATGCTTGATGTGATACTACATGCCAGTTAGTATTACTTTAGTTCTAGAAAGACCATAAAAACACGTTAGGTCTCTTAAGAAAGCACTATATATACAGTACAGTCTTGTCTACAGTCAGCCTTAAAAATGGTGCCCCATATGGATTTCCTACAAAGGCAACAAGAGCTCAGCAAGAGCTTGTACAGTTCCTTACGTATATTTTGATGAGTTTTTTAAACCCATTTTTTTAAAATAATACCTAAAAGTTTTTGTTATGTAAATCTGTCTGAATTCATTTTTCTTAATTTAGGTGGCAAGTTCCCATCCATCCTGCCCCCACCAGACAATCTTTGAAGTTTCGGAGGTAAATCCGCTACCGACTGGCTCATAGGATCTGAGATCATTTTAGTGGTTTTCATTACCAGTTTTTCTTCCGAATTACCCGGTACTGAACTTATTCGTTGGAGTTTCATGGGCAAGTCACCCATACTGTAAGCTTTCTCTGAAGTTGTAGAACTCATTCTGAGTAATTTTCTTGGTAGCTCCTCCCTGCCAGTCATTTTCTGGAGTTTTGGAGGAATTTTTGTGCTAATGTCATCCAGGCTGTCCAGAGTGTCTACAGAATTATTTTTTTCTTTGCTGTTACCTACTGCTGGTGCTATTATTGGTGAAGATATGAGAAGCATTTCTTCTTGTTCTTTGACACTGTAAGGTGCAGTGGGAACTTCAAAGGTTGCATGGAACTGTGAGTAGTCTACTTTGAAGAATCCTTCTTCTAGAGAAATTACAGGGAAAAAACGATGACCCCAAAGAACTTCATCCTCGGTGTACGATGTCCGGGCTTGACAAGTCATTCCTAGAAGCAAAGAAAATAGTTGAACATTAGAAGGAGTGTCATGATGCATTTAAACATAATACCGACTATTTAAAGTTAAATAGACAGTAAGCTCAACATTTTGCATAATCAAATGAAATACATTTTATATACAGTATATACTATGCAGTCTTTTATTTTAACTCTGTACAATGTACAGTATAAGCTAATACAGAGTGTAATCTTGGCTCTTCCTATTATCGCAACCTTAAAAACTTTTCCATGTCCTGTATTTATATAGGCCCAACATATAATAGAGCACTTTACAGAGTACATATAGCAATTCATATGAGTCCTGTCCCCCCAAAGGAGAACATGATACATGCCTGTAAGGATATTAGAGAATGTTCACTCTGTCTGGATGTAAGAACATTGATATTTTTGTATGTCCTTTCACTAGCCTGGCCAAAGCTCTCTGGCCGAGTTGATTTGGTGGCATGGATTTTCCCAGCTTATCACTCACTTTCCTAAACATTGCCTGTACCCACAGCACTCTTCCCTCTCTATCTCAAGGGTAAACACATGCTCTGTTCATAGAAAGATCTTGCATTAAAAAGACCATGCAACACTTAGGACACCATGCACTCAGAATTCAAATTAAAAACTGTGTAAGAACCAAGTGATGCTAGTTAAGGCTTTACAGATTTAAACAAATACTGTAGCTGCTGACTTTTAATATTAGGACATTTACCCGTCCATGAATCTGTGTTTTCACCCGAGCTGATTGTTCAATCGGCTCTCGGGTGCTGCCATTGTCATCTTGAGTAAGGGAAACCGGCAGTGAAGCCTTGCAGCTACACAGCCAGTTCCTTACTGTGCATGCGCGAAGCGCGCTGTGTTTTGTGAATGGACCGGTGGAGGGGGCAGGGGGCCGAACTTCCAGATTAGTTTGCCGCGGCCAAGTCAGCTGGAAGTGGGAGTGGGTACCTGTCAAAACCAGCTACCTGCCCCCCCCCCACTAAAGCTGCCAAAAGGAGAAGCAAATAACCAGAGCTTCCCCTTTTGGGTGGAGCTCCTCTTTAAGGACTCGCTCTTCGTGCCCCCATGTGACAGCACTGGTCCAGGCACCAAGCAACAGCACTGTCACATACGTGCAATATATATACATTCCCCCCTTTTCCCTTTAAAATGGTTCAGAAAAGTACCTACTGATCTTACCTTCCTGCTCTTAACAGACAATTATGTCTCTGACATACAGAAAAACCAAGCAGTGTTGTCTACCCTGCCTGAGTTCTTCTCTGCTGAATACAGAACTCTGCCAATTGCTATGATTCTCTGGCCCTTTTCATATATTTACATTGATTTCTTTCCCAAACAAACTATGCTGCTGTCTTGAATACCAATAGCCTGCCCACACACTAGTGTAGGGTGAAGTTTGTAGGGAGATGTAGTTCTGGGGGCATGCTTATAGCAATAGGAATTGTGTTCTCAGCAGCCTCTTCTGTAAGCTTGTTGATGACATCACAGGTAGTAAAAGGGGTAATGCTGGGACAAGCTCTGGAGGGAAAAACAGAGGTTTGGGGGTAAGTTTGGGGCAATCCTATCCAAATCTTTTACACTCATTTACATGTTGAAGCTAGTTTGGAAGACAGCCAATTACCTGACCAGTATGTTTTTCAAATGTTGGGAAAAAATTATGCAAACATATGGAGGAGTCTGCAGGGCACATTATGTAAGCTAACAACCGGTCACCCAGAACAGATACAGCCAGTTTGGATTACTGGTCTCCCCAACAGGAAATGCTGTCTCAAGCATAATTAGAGGCTGCATTTTCTGCTGAACCAAAGATAAAGGAGCTGGGCCCATTATAAAGCGGAAACCCCACAAAAACACTTTCTTCTTTTAAAAAAAAATGCCAGAGAACAACTTTAAGCTCATTGGCTTATTTTTTAATCCTGGTTATAGGTAGAGCCATAGGGACTCTGTGATTTAAAATGTAATGGTAAAATATTCTTTTGTTACTTTTTCTTTATAGGTTGAAAAGATAGGACAAGTGGATCATTTTTGAATTACTGAACCTAAGGAACTGTAGTGTCTTTTTCCGTCCATTGCATTGATTTTGTGTTATTTCCAGAAGAATGATTGCAGTTTAGAGACAGGCAATGCTTCTGCAGTATACATATTCTGACTCCTAACTGTTGTAATGGCGACTTATCCCTTGTTGAGACCTCTATGCCTGGCCTGTATAAGCAGATATGATCACCGCAGACAGTTCTTATCAGATAACATAAAAGATTCACACATGGAGGGTAGGAGACACTCGATTAAAGGAGAAGGATCAAGTGAGATGAGACATTGAAGGACAAGGCCCACGTGAGACGATAAGATCAAGGAGAAGGACACAGGAGAGAGAGTACTCCATTTCTTATACCGATGTACGATCTTCCGGAGAGAGTTAGATGAGCGTAGGATCCTGTGTAATGATACAAAACTGGACGTCAATGGTAGAAAGCTGGTAGACAGTGTAAACAACATACGACATGGACGATAAGGTTACTTATTTGCGAGCACCTTCTTTAGCCATTAACCACTCAGTGATAGACTATTCTTGACAGACGCCACTAGTATAGACGAATATGTCCGGTCCGTATCTCCAGAGTTGTTCCCTATTCAGCGGTAATGTTGTCAATCCTCAGTCTTATACATATGACGTCTTCGTAACGGACAGAGATTTGACGTTAGTAAGAAGACCTTTATTGTGTTTTAGTTACGTTACCTG
>BLSH010047373.1:475533-502667 GCA_018402905.1 Glandirana rugosa | reverse complement strand
CCCCCCCGTAGTAGAACAGGAAAAACACGTGGGAAGATGGCAGTAAAAACACGGGAAAAAACGCAAAAACCGCAGCCGCATAGGTTTGAACCTAGGGTAACTGAAGATTCTATTCAGTACTGTATGAGCTGGAGATGATGCCCCCCTCCCGGAAGTGCACCACCAGCCAGCTGTGTTAATCATGCATGGGCTTTATTTCATATTATCAGACTAAAGAGTATACAAAAATGTATTTTTTCCTGTACATAAATAATATGCCAAATTTATAAAGTACCAACAAGAAGAATACATGGCTCCATCAGATCACCACTACTGACATCCCAAATATATACCATATTTATTTAAATACCATTACAAGGGGACTTTCATGGTACTGAGTTGAGCTGAAAGCATGTACTATATAAATACAGCGTGGGCCATTTATATGGATACACCTTAATAAAATGGGAATGGTTGGTGATATTAACTTCCTGTTTGTGGAACATTAGTATATGTGAGGGGGGAAACTTTTCAAGATGGGTGGTGACCATGGCGGCCATTTTGAAGTCAGCCATTTTGAATCCAACTTTTGTTTTTTCAATAGGAAGAGGGTCATGTGACATATCAAACTTATTGGGAATTTCACAAGAAAAACAATGGTGTGCTTGGTTTTATTTCTTTCATGAGTTATTTACAAGTTTCTGACCACTTATAAAATGTGTTCAATGTGCTGCCCATTATGTTGGATTGTCAATGCAACCCTCTTCTCCCACTCTTCACACACTGATAGCACCACTGCAGGAGAAATGCTAGCACAGGCTTCCAGTATCCGTAGTTTCATGTGCTGCACATCTCAAATCTTCACAGCATAGACAATTGCCTTCAGATGACCCCAAAGATAAAAGTCTAAGGGGGTCAGATCGGGAGAACTTGGGGGCCATTCAACTGGCCCACGACGACCAATCCACTTTCCAGGAAACTGCTCATCTAGGAATGCTTGGACCTGACACCCATAATGTGGTGGTGCACCATCTTGCTGGAACTATGATGTCGGTGATAGGGAATTGCTGGCCATCAAGTTGGCTTTGGAGGAATGGCAGTACCTCCTGGAAGGAGCAGCTCACCCGGTATTGGTTTTTACTGACCATAAAAACCATAAAATAACCATGTGCTGTGAAGATACAAGATGTGCAGCACCTGAAACTACGGATACTGGAAGCCTGTGCTAGCATTTCTCCTGCGGTGTTGCTATCAGTGTGTGAAGAGTGGGAGAAGAGGGTTGCATTGACAATCCAACACAATGGGCAGCACATTGAACACATTTTATAAGTGGTCAGAAACTTGTAAATAACTCATGAAAGAATACAGTTACATTAAAACCAAGCACACCATTGTTTTTCTTGTGAAGTTCCCAATAAGTTTGATGTGTCACATGACCCTCTTCCTATTGAAAAAACAAAAGTTGGATTCAAAATGGCCGACTTCAAAATGGCCACCATGGTCACCACCCATCAAAGTTTCCCCCCTCACATATACTAATGTGCCACAAACAGGAAGTTAATATCACCAACCATTCCCATTTTATTAAGGTGTATCCATATAAATGGCCCACCCTGTATAATGTATTGATTTAGGTATCATCATAAAAACATAACTATTGATCTCCTGTGCTATCCCACCAAGTATCTATTGCAAAAAATTAACACAAAATAAATGTATTTTACTAGTACATAATTTCAACTCAATGGGACACCATAAAATTCCAGCTGTATATGGTCTCTAAATGAATATGATATACAAAAATTAAATACATTTACAATAAACGTTGCTTTCAAAATAATAGGCAATTTTGAGTAAGACATAATAAAGAGATTTTGTTTGCCTCTCTATTTCAGTTGTATCCATTTATGGATACACAGAATTTGCAAAATGCAATGGGGTTGATTTACTAAAACCATTTGCAAATGGTTTGCAAAATCTGGTTCAGCTGTGCATGGTAGTCAATGAGCTTATAACTTCTAGCTTGTTCAATTAAAGTGTTTGCAACCAGTCCAAGTGGGTGGTGGTATGGAGAAAATAGAAAGGGGGGACTAATGGTGAAGTACATAGCTCAATTTAATAAAATGCCAAGGTGCTAACAAAATAAATAGGATAAAAACAATAAAGGCAGCAGGGGACGCCAAAAGCCTGCATTCCAACTGGGCAGAAATAGCGTGCTTAGACTTCCGGTCTCCCGACGTGGCAGAGTTGGACGCAGGTCATTTTGGAGGATGGTGGTTCTGAAAAGCGCATTTTATCCCTGTAATGGGGATTGTGTATTCTGGTGAGTAAGGAGTGATACCGGGTGTTTGGTGAAGGATTGTAGCCTTGTATGTGCCATCTATGATCGGTCCGGAAATCAGAAGATCCAGTTCCCAGTCACATTGGGATAAATTCTATTCATATTGGATTGTTTGCTCATCAATCATTCCTTGAATACAGTTTACAGCACATACATATTGTGGACTTATAGACTATTTGCATTATTGCACTTTTCTTCTATTTTGCACAAAATACAATTTGGGCATTTTTGGGGTATTTGTATATAATTCAGCTATTTGCACTGTTTTGCACATATTAATCATGTGTTAGCACAGTATAATTTTTTTGGTTCAAAAGAACCAATGACGTTCACTCTTTTCCATGTGACTGGCTATGTCCAATCACAGCTGATGTAAACAAATGCTGGTTATCGGCATTTGCTTTCCTCAGCGCTGTTAGTGTCTGAGGAAAGGAAAGCCGATAACCGGCTTTCCTGTTACAGGAAAAATTTACATTGATAATCAGACCACTGATCGTCAGTGCAGCATATCAGTGCCCATCAGTGCAATATATCAATGTCCATCAGTGCAGCATATCAGTGTCCATCAGTGCAATATATCAATGTCCATCAGTGCACCATATCAGTGTCCATCAGTGCAATATATCAATGTCCATCAGTGCAGCATATCAGTGTACATCAGTGCAATATATCAATGTCCATCAGTGCAGCATATCAGTGCCCATCAGTACAGCATATCAGTGCCACCTATCAGTGCCGTTTGATCAGTTCCCATCAGTGCCGCCTCATCATCCCCAATCAGTGCCCATCGGTGCAGCCTCATCAGTGCACATCAATGAAAAGAAAAATTACTTATTTGCAAAACTGTATAACAGAAACAAAGAAAACTTTTTTTTTCAAAACTTTCAGCTTTTTTTTCATTTGTTTAGCAAAAAATAAAACCCCAGTGGTGATTAAATAGCACCAAAAGAATGCTCTATCTGTCAAAAAAATGATAAAAATGTCATATGGATACAGTGTTGCATGACCGTGCAATTGTCATTTAAAGTGCTACAGTGCTCAAAGTTAAACATTGGCCTGAGCAGGAAGGGGGTGAAAGTGCCCGGTATTGAAGTGCTTAAATACATAATCTATGTTTGTTTAATTCTCATCTGTAACATTTTGATTTTTAAGTGGACTTAAAACAGAAGGGAAAAAAACCTAAAGAAAAGAAAACGAATGCAGACACCACAGCTAAAGATTGGTAAGCTGCAATATATTCCATTTTTGGTTTTGGGTTTAAATACCGCTTTAATGCAGCTCTGCAATCATTAAAGCTGAAGTATAGGTATGACGATTTTTACATAGCTACGTTCATCCAGCTTGGACCAGTGTAAGTATGCATGTGCCATACCTGTGGGATCTCAGTAATATCTGGAAATCACTGTAGTAGATACCGCTACTATAGTGATCTCCACTTGCTTCCAGGTCCCATGCCAAAATGGTTACCCTGTTGCCGTGCAGGGAACTTTTTGCATCTACGCAATGAATGCAAACCATTCTCTGATTGGTCGAGGAGGAGAGGCAGGACAGTGACATCACAATCTCTACCTCTTCCAATCAGAGAATTCTTTACATGCAAAGTGTTTTCTGAAAGGTGTCCGTGTCAACTGAGTGGCCTTCTGTGTTCAGTAATCAGCAGGGTAGCCACTTGACATGTGACCTGGAAACTAGTGTAGATCACTGGAGTAGTAATGCCTATGACACATACATACTTACACTGGTCCAAGATGGTCCATAGTAACCATGTGAAAATTGCCATACCTAAACCTAAAGTGAAATTTTAGCCTAGTCAGCAGCTACAAATACTATAAGTGCTAACTTTTAAAAATCAGTACTGGGGTCCAGCACTGTCTACACCTGGTTCTTCTTACTGCTGTAAGCCACGGGAACTGGATGTGACTTCTTGAGGAACCACAGCCAACTTACTACTGTGCATATGTGAGCCTTTACAGTGCTTTTTGAATGGTTCTGCAGCCGCCTGGGACATGTAATGTGTCCAGGGCTGGTGCAAGGATTTTTGACACCCTAGGCGAAACCTCATTTTGCTGCCCCCTTTGGCTCTGCCCCTGACTCCACCCCCTTTGCCCTGCCCATGTATATGATGGAAGTGGCGAAGGTGGAGATTTGTGCACCGACTCTCTACCTATTTCTTTAGCCATGGTCCACAGGCCTGCACCTGTGCCTCTGAACCCGGCCTAAAGTCAAATAATGGCACACCAGCTTGCTTCCTCATGCCAGCCGTGGTCAACAGGTATATGGACAGGCTAGGGTAGTATATGGACAGGCTGGGGTAGTAAATAGACAGGCTGGGGTAGTATATGGACAGGCTGGGGTAGAAAATAGACAGGCTGGGGTAGTATATGGACAGGCTGGGGTAGTATATGGACAGGCTGGGGTAGTATATGGACAGGGGCTTGGTGCCCTGGGCATCAGTGTGCCCTAGGCGGCCGCCTACTCCGCCTAGTGGTAGAGCCGGCCCTGGATGTGTCCCAAGAGGCTGCTGGAGGGAAGGGGAGTGAACAGGCCAAGGGACATCTTCCTCACCTAGGCAAGGATTGCATAAGTAGGAGTAGATACAGATAAAAATCAGTACTGGGGTCCATCGCTGTCTACACCTGGTTCTTCTTACTGCAGTAAGCCATGGGGACTGGATGTGGCTTCTTGAGGAACCACAGCCAACTTACTACTGTGCATATGTGAGCCTTCACAGTGCTTTTTGAATGGTCCTGCAGCCTCCTGGCACATGTGATGTGTCCCGGGAGGCTGCTGGAGGGAACAGGGCAAGGGACATCCTCCTCGCCTTGGCAAGCATTGCAGAAGTGGGAGCAGATACAGATAAAAATCTGTACTGCCACCACCCCCACCCGAAAAAAAAAAAAAACTGTGATTTAGTTACAGGCTGGTTGGAGGGAGCAAGCCAGTGGGACTTCACTTTTTGAGTGAGAACCTGCTTTAAGGTTTAATTAATTAAAGTAGTTTTAGATGCAAGCAATGTCAGTCTAATCTGGCATCAGCCTCTTGCAGTCACTTACAGCAGAGCTCAGACCGGAAGATGGAGAAGCAATACAAGAGGCCAATGCAGTATATGGAGCATGAAGATATGAAGAAGTGATATTTTTTAGAGTGGTAGAGAGAAGAGTACATCAGTCTGCTGCATCTCCAACCACAGGGTGGGAGCAAGACCTGTAAATGTTACTGAATTGCTGTATAGAAAAATCAGGTTTCCTGTTCAGCTAGCCAGTGCTTTGTGGTATAACAGAGCTGTGCAAATCCTAGGACTGGATGGGTATAAATACTTTGACTTCATTTTATGTATTTATTCTGTGTATTTAGCTGTTTGCTTAGAGTTCAGCTTTAAGCTCTAACATACGACTGGCCTGATAATTGATTCCCACAGCGCCGAAACTCTTGGCAAGTTTACAGCCCACCCTTGCGACCAATATTGCTGAATGAGTGGCTACGACTCTTTTTAGAGCCCAGAATATGAAATCATTATTTTTAATCTTCACTGATCCTCATTATTCTCGACAAGCACAACTGTTTACCAATGAAATCTCTAAGCACGTGGGGAATGATTTAGGAATCAAACCTTAATCAAGCATAATGTTTACCAAAGATTAATGTATTCCCTCCTGTTCTCCGCATCCATTATACACTTGTTATCTGCTACATGCCATGATAAAATAAATACAGATAATCAATGCTATAATTGACCTGGTTTATCTCCTGATAGATCCCATCTGTTGGCTCCCTCCAAAAAAACTTTCATTTGCATCGTTGAAAGGGAAATTGATGATGATGGTGAAAATCAAGTCATTTTTAGGCCTGCAACCATTAAATGTAGCCCTAAACATGAATTTCTCTTAATTGCTCTCTTTTGGTCTTTAACCACTTCAGCTCTGGAAGTTTTACCCCCCTTCATGACCAGGCGATTTTTTTTTTTTGTGGCGATACAGCACTGCATTACTTTAACTGACCAAAGCCCGGTCGGGCAGCGATGTACCCAGATAAAATGTATGCCCCTTTTCCCCATAAAGAGTGCAGTTTTTATTTTTTGTGCTATAAACAAAAAAAAATGTGTAATTTTTTTTAAAAAAACAATATTTTTTACTTTCTACTATAAAACACATCCAATAAAAACAAATTACTTAGAACCCACAAACATTATATTTTTTTAGCAGAGACCCTAGAGAATAAAATGGTAATCCTTGCAATATTTTATGTCACACTGTATTTGCACAGCGGTCTTTCAAACGCTATTTTTTTTTTAGAAAAAATACACTTTTTTGAATTAAAAAAAAACTCTAAAGTTAGCCCAAATATTTTGTATAGTGTGAAAGATGATTTTGCGCCGAGTAAATAGATACCTAACATGGCACACTTTAAAATTGCACACGCTTGTGGAATGGCGACAAACTACGTTACTTAAAAATCTCCATAGGTAACGTTTTAAACATTTTTTTCAGGTTACCTGTTTAGAGTTACCGAGGGGGTCTAGCATTAGAACTGTTGCTCTCGCTCTAATGATAGCGGGGATTCCTTACATGTGGGGTTTGATCACTGTTTACATATGCGGGCGCGACTTACGCAAGCATTTGCTTCTGCACGCATGCACAGAGGGATGGGGCGCTTTACTTTTTTTTTTCTTATTAATTTTACTTTTTATTTTTTATTATTATACTGTTCCTTTATTTTTTTTTTATCACGTTTATTCCTATTACAAGGAATGTAAAACATCCCTTGTAATAGAAATAAGCATGACAGGTCCTTTTTATTGAGAGATCTGAGGTCAAAAAGACCCCAGATCTCTCATTTACCTTTAAAAGCAAAAAACAAAGACATCTTTACTTTAAGAAAAATAAAATCCTGTCTATCTTCCCGAGAACCGGAAGTGACGTTGGAGGTCGCGTCGGTCCTCCAATGGCATAGAGCTGAGTGGGGACCATCTTGTCCTCACTCGACTTCCTGCCTAGCCACTGGCCGCACCAGATCGTTTCTGGGTTTTCCGACGTCTCCAGTAAGCTTCGAAGTGGCAGAGGGGCCACCTCTCCTACCACCTATAAAAGGGATTCTGTGGCGAATCCGCCATTTTTATCTTGTAGAGAATCGCCCACAGTATATATATATATATATTTATTTATAAATGTTAGATATAACCAAGCTTGAAGAAACTGTGGGTTTCATCAGAAGTGCAGTGCAGAATAAAAAAAGATAAAGAGATGGAGGCAGGTGCAGAAATAATACTGCACATAATACTCATTCCTATATGTAGCAATATAAAAATTGACTCTGATAATGTCAAATGGGAAAAAAAAAACTATTGATTAGGGATGAAGGAATTGGTACACTGATTTCTGTATGAATGCTATATTTTCAATTTTGTTGAATGTTGTATGTAATCACCAATTCACAAACACGACTGAACAGTAAAATGGTCCTTGAAATACTGCTAGTTTCTGGCTGGCATTAATGGAAGCCTCTTTGAGGTGACTATGCAGGAGAACAAAGCGTGACAGAACACACCGATCTGCAAAGGCTTCTCAAAGGCTGACTCACTATTTCATGCATCATTTCCACACCTATACAGTATTATACTTAGCTCTGCAAATTGAACTATCTGATAGGAAAATTATTGTGAGATAAAAAAAAAAACTAACAAAGTTACAACAATCTCTTTATTTTTTCAGTTTGGATAGAGTAAAGCCTCGTACACACGGGACGACGATCGTATACAACAGGTCATACTAACGACCGTTGTATGCGATATCGATCGTTCGTATGCGCGATTAGAACAGTCAAACATACGACGGTCATACAAGGGAGTTGTATGAGCAAACTAGAGAACTTGGTCATACCCACAAGCGCTCATACAACCGTTGTATCGTGTGTACAGAGCAGTTGGTACAACAAGTTGTATTGTGCAAAACACACATGCTCCGAAGTCAGGAACGGCCGGATGCTAATTACATGCACCTGAACGTTCTTTCTGTGGTCGTACGATCGTGTAATGCAGTCAGTATGCAAGTTACATTATGCAACATACGATTTGCGACGATCGTACGTACAATCATCGTCCCATGTGTACGAGGCTTAAGGAAGGGTTTAGAACCACTTGAGAGATGTTTGCTCCTTTCTGGTCATATAGAAAAGGAGATGAGAGGACAGCTCTCCAACAGGGGCAACAAAAACAAGATGTGGGATCTGGTCCTTCTGTCACTGTTTTATTGCTGTCTATGTTCATGTTGGGTAGACTTCCTATCATTTCATGTTCAGGCAACAAGTGTCAATGAGAACATACAGTGAATGAATCTCTCTGGACGGCAATAAAAATGATTTGTCTTGTAGGGTGGGTTAGGATTGGAGCTTCTTTTTGGGATTGTTATTGCTGTCTGTGTGTCTCTTGGAGGAGATTTGCACTTACTTCCCTCTCAGGTGACCAGTATAAGAATATCTACTTAGTCAGGACACAAACAGCACTTAAGGTCTCTTTCTTGATTGCAAATGGGACCATTAAGGGATAAGTTCACCTTTAAAACAAAAAATATAAAAAATTAAATTATTTTTGCAGGTAAAAAAATGTGCACTTCCTGCCTAGCCACTGCCTAGCCAGTGGCTAGGCAGGAAGCCGAGTGAGGACAAGATGGTCCCCACTCAGCTCTATGCCATTGGAGGACCAACGCGACCTCCAACGTCACTTCCGGTTCTCGGGAAGATAGACAGGATTTTATTTTTCTTAAAGTAAAGATGATTTGTTATTTTTTGTTTCTGGGGCCTCTAAGCATTGCACCAGCGATCAGCAGATTGCAGGTGCCATGCAGGTCCCCTGCAGACCTGTGAGTGTGTCTGTGTGTCTGTGCCCAATACAATCTAAAAGGAAGACTCAATGAACTACCACAGTGCTCCACAGCACCGTGAGTGGTAGTTTATGGAAAACTACAGGCTGACAGCCTCAAAGTAGTTTTCCATTTTTAAATTGTGACAGCGAACAGGGGGAGAAGATCCCCCACTAGCTGTCACAACGGGAAAACAGGTGGGGGATGTGTTCCTAACATGTTACATGTTACACCTTGAAGATGGGTGTAACATGAAACATGTTACAAAAGATTAACTTATCCTTTTACGTTTAGATGCGGGAGACCCAGCAGGGTTTCCCAGGGATTAAAGCAGTGGTTCTCAACTCCAGTCCTCGGGACCCACCAACAGGCCAGATTTTAAGTATTACCTTGGGGAGATGCAGACTAGACTACTGCAATCACTGAGCAGCAAATGATATCACCTGTGATGTATTTCAGTTATCCTGCAAACCTGACCTGTTAGTGGGTCCCGAGGACCGGAGTTGAGAACCACTGGATTAAAGGCTTCCAGGGCTGATCATATGCAGGTAATCACTGCTTAAGCAATTACTTGTAAGCAGCTGAGAAAAGCTGTGAAAGTTGTCAGCCTCCAATTGTTTTCAATGAGGCTCCGACCTGCAGCTAATCACTGGGACACAATACATCTAATCACTAACAGCCCCATTTGCAAGTGTAAATGAGGCCTAAAACCTGATATTCTAGCTTTTCACCACTCAAAACTAAAAGAAGGTTTTGGCTGGAATTGGCCTTTAAAATGCACCTTAGTCAATGCTGTGAACGTGCGGGGTGATTGAACTCCAGTCGTCCATGTGACTCAAAACTGTTTTTAAGGGCAAGGCAGCTCATTTTTATTACATGAAAGGAAAAGTTTAAATAAACAGTAATCTTCCCTCGCAGGGGGTTCCACCATCATTGTACAGACACTTCAGCATGCTGGCTTACTCACTGTTAGCTTCATGCTGTTCAGTGAAACAAACGATAGTCAGCCCTCCCACCTAGCAAACGATAGTTAGCCCTCCTAACTAATGGACAATAGTCAGCCCTCCTGGCTGGTAAGTGCAGCTCTCCTGCTAAGGCTTCAGGCCTTGATCTGTCTCCCACAGACCTGATGCTCAGCAACTCGGTGCTGACCTGTAGTAGCCTCACAGACTACATCTGCCTCCTGTAGACATGAATGCTCTGGCTGGCCCCATGCAGCCTCTGACTCCTGCAGAGGAATGGGAGTCCATATGACTCCCATGTACAGACCTCCTGTTTGTTGGGTGGGGCCCTGAGCCATAGTCATCAGGTCACAACTAAAAAACCCAGCACACAGCTGTGCAATCAGCGTGCCTGTCTCTCCAAAATTTGGCATAAAACAGCAGTCTGCCAGGTAGCACAGGGTCCCACTGCCACAATACATATATATAAGGTCAGGAAAGTATCCAGCTATGCAATATGAAAAATATAGACATTTATTGAAGAAGATACAAGATACCAGTAACATTGTACAGAGGACATAGGTAGCAGAAGCCGCAAAACAAATTTTGCCATGGCACATTTCATGCCAAGATCCTACATTAAAATATCTGACACAAACGTTTTTGGAATCCCTCAGATCACCTTCTAGTTCTTGCACTGTCAGTCGCCGATTTTCACTGATTGCAGTCCATACACGTTCAACATTCTCAGGTGTTCTACTTCTTGCAGGTCCTCAAGAAACAAGGAGCACTTTAAGCAGATTCTCAACTGCCTTAGAAGTGTTTGTGACACACTTTATTTTAGCTGCACTAAATGCATCGTCCACAAAAGCCTTCTGAATCATCCGAACAATTTCCACAGAGGAATGTTCAAGCGTACCGCAAAATTTTTTACAGATTTCTTGCTCTACTCAATTTGAATGCGACAAGCATGCTATGTTTACCTCCCCTGTGCAGTTGGTTTTGCACAGAGCAGCCCAGATCCTCCTCTTCTCAGGTCCCTCTTTTCTGCTCCTGGCCCCTCCCTCCTGTCGAGTGCCCCCACAGCCAGCAGTTTCCTATGGGGGCACCCAAGCCGAGTCAGAGCTCAGTTTATCCATTCAGACATGGAGCCCCGACCCAGCCCCGCCCCCTTTCTCCCCTGATTGGCTGACTGACTTTGATTGATAGCCGCAGGAGCCAATGGCGCTGCTGCCGTGTCCCGGACAGCTTAGAGCTTAGACATTCGTGGACATCGCTGGAGAGAGATGAGAATCAGGTAAGTAATTAGGGGGTGCTGGGGGGGCTTCTACACACAAAAGGTTTTTTTATCTTAATACATAGAATGCATTAAGATAAAAAAACTTTTGCCTTTACAACTCCTATAAGGAGGTTAACTTGTAGAACAGTGTATAGGGATCTGCTTAGATTGTAAGCTCTAACGAGCTGGGCCCACTGATTCCTACTGTATTAAAATTGATTGTAATTGTACTGTCTACCTTCAAGTTGTTAAGCACTGCATAAACTGTCAGCCCTATATAAATCCTGTATAATAATAATAATAATAATAATAATAATAATTCTGGTCTTGAGGTCATGATACAAAAAATTATTTAAATGATCTATACTTGGATAATAAAATGATCATCTACAACGTAGCTTGGTGATTTGTTTAAAATATTCATTACATTAGGTCATCAAATACATTCAATAAGCTTGGGGGGAAAGACCTCACTCAAAAGAAAATAAAAAATATGGTAGTTCAAATCATGTAAATTGTAATGAATACAACTGTATCTTACTACAGTAGTAAAAAGATTTCCTAAAAATTTGTATAATGGTACACTTTGACATATGATGGTACAAATCATGTATGACATACATTCTCCCCAAAAATATATTCTCTTTATGTAACTGTTAAAATCAATAAACAGTTTATAAGAATCGCTGAGCTAGATCAGTGGTTCTCAACCCTGTCCTCAAGTACCCCAAACAGGCCATGTTTGCAGGTTTTCCTTTATCTTGCACAGGTGCTTTAAGTTAGACTCAATGACTTGGTATTTTGGACAGCTATTTTATCTAAGAGAAATTCCCAAAACATGGCCTGTTGAAGGTACTGGAGGAGAGCATTGGGAACCACTGAGCTAGATGACCTCTTTTATTAGGAGCTCCTAACCCCACATCCAAGAAAATTTACTAGCAGGAAACTTTACAATTGCCTCTTCTCTAGCTGTTATAGCAGCCTCTCTCAAGCATTTTAACATGAAGAAACTCCTTATGGTCTCAGGGAACCCCTGCTAAAAATTATTATACCTACAGCTCAAAGTACATTACCATGATGGTCAGTGGAAAGGATGCTTCTTACATTTCTGGCCAGTGAGAAGAATCCCCTCTCACACTTAGCTAAAAAGATCATTGGTGTCAATTGGAACTTATCTGAGAGGTAGAAATTGCTCATTACTTAACCCTTTGGTGCCAGCGCCTCCCAGCCCATTAAGGGCTTTCAGATGCTGGGAGGCGGGACGGGGTCTATGATCAGTGACCATTGTGATTGGCTGTCACAGCGTTCACATGATCAGAAAGCTGCCAATCACAAGCAATGATCCAGAGTTTTCCGTTAACTTCCAGTAACTGTGCCGGCTCCCACAGGGCACGCATTCTCGGCGCAGTTGGTTTGCAAACATGCGGGCACTCTGTGCCAAGGTCCACCCACCGAGAGGCCACATATTTGCATGCCGTCTGTGCCAACAGGTTACGTAACCTTTAGAAACCTCTGAAGGAACCTTAGGGTTCCACAGAACCCTGGTTGAGAATAGCAGCATTACAGACATTATTTTACACAATGCAGTTTCTTCTACCACTGTTTTTTTTTCCCTTTCCACGGGTAGATATTTGCCTTCAGAACCAATATTTACTGTAATTGAAACCTTCATTACGGAAGCACTGCGGCAACTCAAAAAATGGAAAGCCACAACAATGTACACAGCGTGACATTATGTCACTTGTTAAAGATGCTTTCCTTTTCAAAGTTTTCTCTTTTATAATGGGATTTTAGAGCTGTAAGATATAAAAAAAAAAAAAAAAACGCTCGATGAGTAATAGTTTCTGGACTGGCTAGTTTTGTTCGTCGATCCATAAATGACAGGGCCGATTTGGCTGAATGGCCTTTTAAAAGTTTGCTTAGTTCAGGTGGCAACACCACAATATGGAAACAGGGGCAGCCGTGCAGAATATTAATAATGAGAAAAGTAGAAGCCTGGCAAGGCTTGGTATTTTTAGAATTTTAAATGACTCCCTTGCTCTTTTTCTTTTAAATCTACTGTTCCGTTAAGGGCAAGAAACAAGAACAGCTGAAATATTAAGCTTTTCTGAGGTCAAAATTGATAGCTGCCCAAAGCACCATGGAGTCTAGGATTACCATGGCAACCACAATACCATAGTAACCTCAGACACTAGAGATCAGGGAGGAAAAATTGTTAAAGGCCTGAGAGAGCACTGGGGACAAAATATGCACTTTCTGTGTGTAAAACTCATACATACTTTGATTTAAAAATGCAGCTTCTCCGACTGCTGGTATATAATAGAAGGAGGTTCTGTAACATTGCCATCACTTCAATTTATCTTCTCTGGAAGTCTGCCTGCTTCGCTTGCCTAGTTCTGTCTGCCAAAAATATGTGTAACTATTAGAATTAACATCTAAACAACTTGTTTGTTGAGAATTGAGCCAGGCACTTGGGAGTTGAAGAGATATGATATAGATATGGCTTTCTGGAAATACAAAGGCATGATTTATTTGGACAAAGTCACGGTGGATTTTAATAACCCGCATGCATACTCTGGATGGTGGAAAACTTGGAGTCGTTTCAATGAGATGCTGGTTGTCCTGTTGTTCTGTTATTTAGATATGCTGCATATATTTTCTCTGGCCTTTTAACAAACCTACTGTAGATGAACACAGTTGGTCTGAGGTGTCACATGCAAAGGTGACTTGGTCTAGGATTATCCCCTACTTATGCAACTAGTGGTTAAAGTGACCCTGTCACTTGTACACAATATCCAACCCATAAAAGAAATGATATGGGTCGCGAGGGCTTCAGACTTTGCCGCCCAGGTTTAAAATGCCAGCTTATCACCAATAAGGCTTGACAAACCAGTAGCCCTACTCTAGATACGGACCACAATGTTGGGTATTGTTAATGAGAGAATGAATCCTTGATTTCTCATTTTGTAGACACCTGTTGTTTATTTCGTTACCTTAATACTTGTAAAATCATTGTACATTCAATAAAGCTTTGTTTTGGAAAAAAAAAAAAAGTTGGCAATTGTCAAGAAAACTTGCAGGAAATGCAAGTCTGATAACATTAACATTACTGAGTTCTATGTTCCACAATTTCATGCTGTATGAGAAAATTAATATAGTCTAAATATGTAAAAAAAAAAAAAAATATATGATTTCCTGTCTGGTGGCTCATGTGTTCAAACTCTTTGCTACACCCTGGCAGGTATTGCACATTTTGATTGTACTGAATACCTGCTCCCCCTGCCACATGCTGTGCTTCCTCCCCCCAGCTTGTGCGTCCTGTAGCCCAGTATGAGTTGGACAAGGGAATCACAGCGTGTGGCAGGGGAGCAGATATTCCACACAGCAGGAAGCATGGAATACCTGAAGCAGCTGAAACAGTGGCATGTCAACACACAGCCCCCTGGAAAGGTAAGTACTGTATAGTAGGGGGGAATTTACTACCACTGGAGCGAACAGATTCTGCAGCAGCTGTGCATAGTAACCAATCAGCTTCCAGCTTGTTTAATTAAAGTAGATCTAAATCCTCTTATTCTTAAAGCAGTACTAAACCCAACTGTTTCCCAAAACAGTTACAATCAAGGCATGCCGTGAATGATTACTGTTACAGTGGCTTTACGCTCTCAACTGAACTGTCAAGCCATCAAATGGCTGGTGTCATAACTGATTACAAGTGCAGCATCATGGCATCTGCAGATCAAACAGAGACTAAGATGGCAACATCCCTCTCTGTAAAGAATAGTAGGATTTAGCCAAGGAAGCGGCCGACTTAGCTGCTGTTTGATCTGCAGTTGTCATGGTGCTGCCCATGTGATCAGTTATAAGACCCCCCACCATCTCTACCTAGTTAGGAGGGTGGACATTGTATTCTAACATTGGGACTCAATGGATGTAACTGATTGGCAGGCATGTCCCGGCCACACACTGATCGCAATGCAGCCAGTGTTTGGCCAGCTTAAGACACATAGCTTGACACTTTTATATACAAGGTCCATCATATCAATGTAGGCATTAATGCCAACTGAAGATATCTACAAGTAACTGTAAACAGATTCCATTATTACCATCACAGTGTGAACATCAGTAGGCTATGGGTACTGTTCTTTTTGGAGAGTCAAGTGTGTGTCTATAACCACACTAAATAGTCATAAGAACTAGTAGTGGGATAATTGTTGATTTCACCATTGTATTCAACCCACCTTGTGCAGAAATGCTTATTAAGCCATGGTATTAAGCGGGTTTAGTCACAAACTTTATATAGGCTTAGTGTGGGGTTTTTGGTAGGATTAGGATACAAGACTTACAGAGCTCTATATGGCAATAATTTTTGAAATGACTGACAATCAATGTAAAAATAGGATTGAAGCCATTTGTGATGAGATCTCCACTTTCTAGATATTTCCCCTCACCCCCACCTTCCCGTGCCCTTCCCCTGACTTCTCTATTGAGATTAATGGATCAACTGTTACTGCCTCCCCTCATGCTGGGGTGCTAGGTGTAATCCTGGACTCCCTCCTTTCATCCCCAAATCCAATTTCTGTCCAAATCTTGCCACCCTAAACTCTGTAACATATCCAAAATCCATGCCTTCTTAACCAATAACACACCGAAGCGTTCACTTTCTGGTTATCTCTCGCCTTAACTATTGCAACTCCATCCTCACTGGCCTACCTTTACATAGGCTATCCCCCCCCCTAAGTCCTTCATGAATGCTACTGTCAGACTCATCTATCTTACCAACCACTCAGTGTCCATCATGCCTTTATGCCAATCTCTCCAACTGGCTTATGATCGACCAGCAAAATTTCAAAATACTAATACAACACACATGGACATCCACAAGTCTGCCCCATCTATATCACCAACCTTGTCTCAAAACCAAATCATCCTATTTGCTCCACCAAGACCCCCTGCTGTCTAGCTCCCTTCTCACCTGCTGCTATGCTCACCTCCAGGATTTTTCTTAAGCTTGTCACTATCTCTGGAACTCAGTCTGACCTACTTTGTCTGCTTTTAGGCAATCCCTGGAAAGTCACCTCTTCATGGAGGACTATCCCCCCTTCAACTAAAAAACTGTACTTTTACCTTCTCCATCAGCTCATCCTTCACAATTATTAACTTTTGTATCACTTGACCCTCCCTTTCACATTATAAGCTCTCATGAACAAAGCCCTCTGACTCCTCTTGTACAGAATTGTATTGTATGAAATTGTATTCAATTATACTGTCTTTTATTTTGTAAAGTTGGAGAGTGGACCAAAACCCCAGATTTCTTGCTGAAGTAAGTACTGGCAGAATAGAATACTCTGAGTCCCAAGTGCTCCCATGAGGCTTTCTAAGCTAGCAGTACAACCAATCCATAAATGTACAACTGTCAAAAGAGAGAAAAGATGATACTGGATAGGTTTCTTTGGGCTTCTGCATTTTCTTATACTCATTGCAATTGCCATTTTTGTCTTTTTAAACCATGGGACAACACCTTTAAAATCTCTGATGTTTTGTTAGTTTATACCTTGGTAAAAATGAAATTCAATCCAAAGATTCACACATAGCATCCATCATGTCCAATTCCCAGGCCCAAAGGATCAATGTCATCTCTCTAAGACACAGACCCTTCAATATACACAAAGAAAGAATTTGACTTTTCAGACATGTCTGTTGGGATAGATAAAGAATGCGTCATTCTTTGCTTGCTCTGGTGGAAATTCCTCTCCATAGCTGAAGATGTTACATAATTGCTACCACAATCTTCCTGCTGTACATTGCCATATGATTGATAAACACAGTGAGGAATATAGGCACAGAGGCCCAGACCTTTCAACAGTTCATTGACCACTAGATAAGGGACAGCTGTCATAAAACATTTTTGCCTACACAAAAAATACATACAAATGTAATCACATTAAAATATATATACAAACGTTTATTATTTTTTAGTACAAATTTCCACCTCCTAAATGGAGACTATGATTTCTGATTTCTCACTCTACAAATTCTATTGCCTGACTGTGATGCTGACCCTCCCATTTTGATACTTCAAGCCACTATCCCAACATAACTATTCTGCCTTTCCTGGCTTGCATGTTTGTTCCAGGTTAGTGACTCAATTGAAGACAATAAAAGCTTGTGTTATTTGCCATGACTAAGCTCCAGTGGGTGAAGTGAAACACGTTGGGGGCATGGCCTGGCAGGGGTCCAGGCTGAGATTGCCATTCACTATCACACAGCAGGCTTTGACATGATGTGCAGCTCCTGGGACACCTACCACTCTCTACTAAAAGTTTGTGTTAACAACATCAATTTGACATCAGTTTGGGATTCTTCTACGATCCATCAGAATTCATTGACAAGTGCATCTGATCTGCAGTTAACCTGCAGTTGACTCCTTCTCACCTGCTTTTCATCTGCTTTGAGTGGGTTTGGCATACTCATAGTATTATATGTAAATGCAAAACCTGCTTGAAAGGAAAAAAAGCTTGTGGACACATGCCCTAATATAGTATAACTACCAGACCAGAATTTTAACCACAATTTTAACAGGAGGTCAGCGATGGCAGCCTCCATGTTTCACTTGGGAAATGTTTGCTTTAATCCTCCCTTCATAGCAGCCCATACTTAGTAGCTTTGCTCCCGTGTTGCTCTTTTCTTCTTCTGAGATCAAAGAATAACCTGGTACTTCCAGCATGGAAGAACATTTAGCTCACTCCATGTGACAGCACTAGGCCAATCAACAACAAAGTTGTAGCTAAGAAATAGCAGCATTTTCTAGGCCCAGCAACTGAATAGAGTGTCAGAGAACTGAAAAAAGGTGAGTATGGGCTAATATAGAGGAAGGGAATATAAAAGTGAACCTTTGGCTCTGCCTTGCTTGCGGAAAACACAGTACTGCTTTTACGTAGCAGTAAAGGGATGAGACATGGATTGCGCTAGTTTACAATGAGGGTGGTTTACTGGATTATCTTTAAATAAACAAAAATCCTCATTTAAAAAAAAAAAAAAATCGGTTTTGAAAAAACATGGTTTCTTTAGGTCCTTCTACAACATCCAGTGAATGGAAAGGCCCCAATGCAACACCTATGCCTGTCATGCTTAATGTATGTACCTAGTCACACCAGAGACTAGAGGGCAGTATTGTTCTGCCACAAACCACTGTAAGACCCCATACACACTATCCAACTTTTGTTGTCAAATTTTCATCAGATTTACCAATACTATGTAGTGCAAGGGCCTGTCTGATTACATAGAAATTGAAACTCTAAAGGTTTGACCTTATATTATACGGTTTTGGGAAATCTGAAGGAAAAAAAAAATCTATAGAAAATTGTATAGTGTGTATCCAGCTTTAGTCTGTGTGTGCTCTAAAAAAATTATAACAGGTCTTATCTACTTTCCATAATGCTTTCAGATATGTTTTTTTAAATATAGTACTTTCAATGAATATATATATAACAGAAGTGGAATTATCAGATGCATGTTACAATATTCATATACACGTTGGACTATGAATAAACATTGTAATAAGCTGATAATTAGATTATCCCACTTCTTTTTTAAATATATTCACTGTCAATTTTATCAGAAAGCATTATAATACATTCACATGCTTCTTTGTCCATTTCCATAACAGATGCACAGACCTATAGTGAATGTGCAGCTACCAAGCAGAAATGATTGCCCACAATGAAAGAATGACCTTACTTACTTTACAGAGCATGTGCTGATAGGCAAGTGTCATGAAACTTGCCCAACCTTCCACCTGCCAGCAACAGTGATCTTCTTCTTCCGTTTTGCTGAAAGCTGGGAAAGTACCAAAATCAGTCTTTCTCAACCAGATTTTGTGGAACTCTAGGGTTCCTTCAGAGGTTGCTAGGGGTTCCTTGAGCAATGAGCACTTTGTGACTCACTAGTAAGTTGCCACTGAACCAATAATTATTTTTTCTATTTGTAAATGGGGAGTATTTTCAATGACCACAAATTGAGGGGAGAATTCTTCCCAGTGACCATCACACTAATATCCTGTGAGGTATAGGTATAGTATTTATAGGCGTGGTTTTTGCTTGCTTTCCGTGGATATACACTATATTGCCAAAAGTATGCAAAAATGTAGAGACATAACTCACATAGTGCGGTACCACATCCACATTACAGTAGAAAAAAGGAGGAGAAAAAGTAAATGGACTTTGAAGGTAACAACTGTAATCCCAGGTTAAAAAAAGTGCTCACGTATATATAAATGTATAAAAATCACATTTTACTATGATAAATATAAAATCATCATAAAACATATGAACATCATGAAATTGTGCTTAAAAGTATGCATCTCTCCCATGTACAAAGAAAACGCAGACACATTTTACAGAGAAACCTATGCAAATTGGCCCATAGATTAAACACTAGTTGGTTACGTATGTGTAGTGGTCTTCCATGAGTAGGGGCCAATTTCGGGGTCACTGTATTCGTTCTACTGGATTACAACTCATTTCGTCAATAACTTCTTCAGGGGATCCTTTTAGCACTGGGAGATATACCGTAGCTAGCACCCAATTATTGATGTATCTATATATACATATAGCTCACATATAAACAAACATCTTATATTGAGCACTTAACATATCTGGAAAGAATAATATTTTTGGTGTCTATCTCAATGTTCATCTGATACATGCCAATATGTAAAATTTGTCTGTGTTATTTTGTACATGGGAGAGATGCATACTTCTAAGCACAATTTCACAATGTTCATATGTTTTATGATGATTTTATATTTATTCCAATAAAATGTGATTTTTCTACATTTATATATCTGTGAGCACTTTTTTTCAACCTGGGATCACAGTGGTTACCGTCAAAGTCCATTTACTTTTTCTCCTCCTTTTTTATATTGCCAAAAGTATTGAGATGCCTGCCTTTATGTGCACATGAACTGGCATCCTAGGCTTAGTCCGTAGGGTTCAATATTGAGTTGGCCCACAAGGTTTAGGAGTGTGTCTATGGGAATGTTTGACCATTCTACCATAAGCACATTTGTGAGGTCAGGCACTGATGTTTGATGAGAAGGCCTGGCTCACAGTCTCCACTCTAATTCACCTCAAAGGTGTTCTATCGGGTTGAGGTCAGGACTCTGTGCAGGCCAGTCAAGTTCCTCCACCCCACACTCACGCATACATGTCTTTATGGACCTTTCTTTGTGCACTGGTGTGCAATCATGTTGGAACAGGAAGGAGCCACCCCCAAACTGTTGGGAGCATGAAATTGTCCAAAATGTCTTGGTATGCTGATGCCTTAAGATTTCTCTTCACTGGAACTAAGGGGCTAAACCCAACCCCTAAAAAACAACCCCACATCATAACCCCACCTCCGACAAATAATTTGGTGGGGTGGCCCAATACTTTTAGCAATATAGTGTGGATGAGCGAGTTTGGGTTGGAGGAACTTGAGTGGCCCACTCAGAGTCCTGACCTCAACTCGATAGTACACCTTTGGGATGAATTAGAGAATAGACTGTGAGCCAGGCCTTCTTGTCCAAAATCAGTGCATGACCTGACAAATGCGCTTCCGGAAGAATGGTCGAACATTCCCATAGACACACTCCTAAACCTTGTGGACAGCTTTCCCAGAAGAGTTGAAACTGTTCTAGCTGCAAAAAGGGAGGGGGGGGCAACTCACTATTGAACCCTACAGACAAAGACTGGGATGCCATTAAAGTTCATGTGTGTGTAAAGACAGGCGTTCCAATACTTTTGGCAATATAGTGTATAATTTCTGTCCTTCCCTGGTGCTATTAGCAGCAGAATGCTGTCTGGTTTATATGAAGGGATACTTTTCAACTTTACAGAGCAGCAAACAACGGAAAGGAGAAATGGTTTTATGTTTTCTGAACCCTAAAGAGCCTTCTGACAGGAGATGAGATCAAGTTTGGTTCAACCTTGGGTTTAAACTGTACCTGTAAGGGTTCAGGTTGAGCCCAATCTTGGGTTCTGACTGAACCTAGAAAGAATCAGTCCATCCATCCCACCTCCATTTAATCAACGGTGGCAAGGGCATTTCCCCTCATTGACCTAATATGGCCATATGGAATGTGAATGCAATGACCGCAGTCAGTGAGACGTTCAGTCTGAACCCAAGCTTATCCCTACTTCTGACCCCTCTCAGCATCCTCTTTTCCTCCTACAGTTCCCTTACTGAATTTAGCCACAAGTGTCAAGTAGTACTCAAGGAACCAAAATAAGGATAAGGTTATTACTATTTTAATATAGCAATTTCTAATACTGAGAGAAAAGGCACATGACCAACAAAACCTTGTCTAAGGTCAGGGGCATTTCTTGAGTGGGTTTATAAGGCTATATTATATATAAATAGTCTTTTATAGAAACCAAGTTGGCTTGGTAATTGTATATGCAAGATGAAAATCGAATAGTAGCAGTCTTCTGTTCTGTATTATCTTGTGACTCAGAGTCATTGCGTCTAATAGACATTGCTACAGTAGGTGATTAGAAGCTTGGCACACAGAAGCGCAGATTACATTTCAGTTTGTTATTAATATTTAATCAGATTTCTTTTAATTAGGTTTCATTAGAGAAAATTGTGTGCTGATGGCCAGTGAGCAATCGAAACATGTTTCTGATTAGTGAAGATTTGAAAAATAAACCAGTGCAGATCAATATTCACAAGCGCTGCTGTTTCATAGTCACCATTTATTTTATTTCAGAGAGATGCGTCACTTTAACAAATAATAAATGGGAAGCGGAGCTCCAGTCTCTCAGGAGGTGCAGTGAGCTTTGCAGTTCAATAAAGACCGCTAGCTTTTGTCATGGTTGAAAAGCTGAGAGTTGCGTAACTGCAATAACTTAAACCTTTTTCCTCCGGCCGCAATTTACACCTGATGTCTCAGATGAAATTTAATTTAAGGTGGAATTCAAGTTTATACCATGTTGTTTTCAAACAGCACAGAAATATCAAAGGTATCACTATGCAATGTATGCATTGCTAAGCCAGTTACAGTATATTGGTACTCTCTGTAGTTGGTGACATGGAGGAAGAGAGGTTTCAATAGCGGGTAGGTGCCAAAACGAAGTGAACACCATAGTATGAAAAGGCGTACACATTGCAATCAAAATTAAATGTGTCATGTGCTTGAAATGATTGAGGAATGGGGTGCTTGCCATTGCTAAATTCCATTTTTTTTAACTAAAAGTCCATTTTAAATGATGCTTAGGGTGCATAAAGTGTATATTACCCAATTGCTTAGTAAAATATAAAAGATTAGACTGCACCAAGTAAATGGATACCCAACATGTCAAGCCTTGAAATTGAATGAAACTGTGACAAACTTTGGCACCCTGTATTTTCCATAGGCATCGTTTTAATCACTTGCTGACCATGCTAAAATAACATGACGGCTACAGCACAGTTGGCCAGTTCTGAAAGGGCATTATATGATGTCCTCCCGTAAACGTGCCCGCCGCACACCTGCTGCAGCACGCACCTGGCACGCTCTGTGATCAATGTGTCCTTTAGACACAGCTGATCACAGATCGGGGTAAAGAGCCAATCACAGTGGCTCTTTCCACGTGATCTGCTGTGTCCAATCACAGCTGATCATGATGTAAACACACTTGGCAGTTATAGGCATTCCTTTCCTCACACTGTAACTAGCTAGTGTGAAAGAGACATGTGCACTGATAATCAGGACACTCATCAGTGAAGGGAAAGGGAACAACAGTTCTTGGACATCTGGTCTGGGTGGATGTATTACTCCACGGAACTGGAGAAGTTGATTAATCACCCCTGTTGTATTAGAATCCCAGAATCAGCCATGATATAAATTGGTAACCTGGGAGGGCAACATTGCCCCTGTCTGCCTAGGGTCCCCCTATATACAGCTACACATATTGAGTCAGCATTTAGTTAGCTTGTTTTGTGACCCAGCCATTGGTTGGGACACCTGCACAGATTTTTTTTCCTCTTTTTAAGTTCCTAGGAATTATGGAGAGTTGCACTTATTTGCTGGAGGCTTCTTCCTTTATCCTTTTCTCCCCTTTTCCCTTTTTTGTTTCTTTCCTTTGTCTTGTTCCTACTTTCCTCTTTTTCTTTCTTTTTCTAACTGATTCTTCAGGGGTCTGGCCTCCTGTGGTGGTCAGAGAAATACATATTGAGCCAAGTTAGCATCACTTTTATTGTATTACGTGTAAACAGAAGTGTTCTTACCCTTGTCATCCAATCCTGTATGACCTGAGTTATGACTAATATTGCCAGAGCAGGATTTAACTATGGACCAACCGGAGGGGAGTGATTACTTTTTGTAACTACACTGAATGTAAAATATGGGGTTGGTATGATGGTTTTTGTTCTTATTAATGGGCTGTACTATTGTTAATGATGTTGCTCAGCATAGTTGTCTGTCTTATAGACGGAACGCACCCTTTATGTTTTTACTTTTATGCTCTTGTCTTCATTTCTGTGATCTTTATTCACTTTCTATGGCTTTTTGGAAATCTAATAACTACTGATTATACAAAAAAAAAGGTAATTAGTTTGGAGTTAACCATAAATAACGGGTCTAGAATTATTGAATCTTCAAATTTCACAACAGAGGTAATGGAATCGCAGCGCCTCTCCACTTTTTATTTCTATGGCAATAAAAACTTAGCATTCCTCTGAAGTTTCTAAAGTTAACAAACAAAGTGCCATAAACTTTTGGAAACCAACTGAAACCTGACTTTAGAGTCACTGTTGTGACCTTTTAGGATTAAATACTTTACAATACAAGCAGATGGAGAGGTCAGTGTAAATTGATCAGTGTAAAAGAGGTCAATGTAACTTTTTTTTAGTGTTTGTTAAGTATATGTAAATACTTTAAGATTTTTAGTGCTCATCCCCAAAAGGGTTTGCATATTTGTCCCAGGCTCCTTTCACAGATTAGTGCTATTGCAGTCAGGCAAACAGTCACTCTTCTGGCTCAATAAACAGACTATGGGTTGCCTTTTTTAAATAAATTGCTGAAAACTTGGATAGGACAAAGGGAGCTGTGAGATACTCCATGAAAGCTGAGGAGTAAATCGAGGACACTCTTCACTATGTTACTACTTCTCAGGACAGTTCCTCTAGCAAAGGCCCAAAAAGAAGTGGACATCACTAGTACTATTATTGACATGCCAGGGATAGTAGCAACAACATTCACTAGGATCCTTCATTCAGGTCTATACTCACAATGAGCAAAAAAGAACTACATTTAGTATTCCTAAGACCCGTGCCTGAGCCACCTGTACCAGATCATCCCCTGCAGCCATTACCTTTTGTATCACCTCCCCCTCCCTTTAGACTGTAAGCTCTACGAGCAGGGCCCTCCTATTCCTTCTGTATTGAACTGTATTGTAATTGTACTGTGTCCCTTCTTTATTGTAAAGCGCTGCGCAAACTGTTGGCGCTATATAAATCCTGTATAATAATAATAATAATAATAATATTCCTAACAACCTATTCAAGAGGGTGCTACTACATATACATAGCCCAGGCACTTTTAAGCTGAAATGTAATCTGCCTAAATGAAGTGACATGCTGCAGATTGTAACATACTGTCAGGGAAGTGACCGAAGAAAAGCTGGCAACCTTGCCAATACTAGTAAAGGGTGCTTCCATCGCATTCTCATGAATGGACACGCGCAGATTCACAGCGTAGGTGAACGCTCATGCGCATTACATGACAGATGCGGCCACTTGCTGGCCTATAAAAGACTGCTGCTGAGCCCATAAGATTGCTGGATTGTCGTCAGCCTTCTGGTGTTCCTGAGCCTCTGTGTATACTGATTGCATTTCCTGTTGTGACCTGGCTTGTTCCTGATCTGTTTTCTCTCTTCCCCTGGTTTGACCCCGGCTTGCCTCACGGACTTTACTACTTCTTATCTGATTGCCCTTCTGTGTATGACCTCAGCCAAGCCTCTGTTCTGTTGCCTGCCTCTGCCTCCTGATTGACCATCCGTGTTTGACCCTCGGCCTGGCTTCTACTCTGTTTCCTGTCTGCACTGATTGCCAAGTACTCCTGGAGCTTCCATGAGACTTCTGCCTTGCTGTGTAACCTGCTACCTTCAGCATTCACCAGGTGATCACCAGTCCAGCTCTCAGGGCAGGCCCTACCATGGGTCCCAGTGGGTCCATTGGACCCAGGCAGCACTTTGAGAGGGGCAGCAAATTGAACCACGGCTGCCTCTCCTTCTCTTATGACGACCAAGATTTTTTTTTTGTGTTTTTTGTGTCATGATGACAACTGCCCCCAGGGGCGCTTCGCCTGCTACTATATTACCCTAGCCCGCCCCTATACTACCCTAGACTGTCTATATACTACCCTAGCTTGCCCCTATACTACCCTAGACTGTCTATATACTACCCTAGCCTGTCTATATACTATCATAGCCTGCCCCTATATGGCCTTAACCTGCCCCTATACTGCCTTGACCTGTCCATATTAAACCCTGGCCTGTCCATATACTACCCCTAGCCTTGTCTATATACTACCCTTGCCTGTCCATTTACTACCCTAGCCTGTCCATATACTACCCTAGCCAGTCCATATACTACCCTAGTCTGTCTATATACTACGCTAGCCTGTCCATATACTACCCTAACCTGTCTATATACTACCCTTGTCTGCCCCTATACTACACTAGCCTGTCTATATACTACCCCATAGCTTTTCTATATACTACCCTGGCCTGCCCCTATACTACCCTAGCATGTCTATATACTGCCCTATAGCCTGTCTATATACTACCCTAGCCTGTTTATATACTACTCTAGCCTGTCTATGTACTGCCCTAGAATTGAACATAATGGTATGTCATATAATTTTGCATATAGACAAGGTGCTGGGGTGAAGAGGAGGCAGCATTTCATTTTAAGACCCAGGCAGCACAATGTCTTGGGCCAGCTCTGCCAGCTCACCAGTACCCAGTTGGCAACCTGTGCTTCTTTGGGCACTACACCTCCTGTACCACTTCCAGGGGTTTACCGCACTTAGCCACAAGGGGAGCCCTCTCAGCACCTTGGCCTCGGATCAGGTACATACACTGTAATAAGCAATTTCAGTACAGGAGAGGAGTCCTGTGTGTAGCACTACCCCCACAAGGGCTGCTGGTGAATGGTTCCTCTACTCCTGCACAGCCAGGCAACAAGTATTTTTCCACTCACATCCAGACACAAAAAACAGTCTTTAACCACTCCAGGTCCGCGCTATAGCCGAAATACGGCTCCTGCGCGGACCTGAAATGCCGGGAGGACGTCCATGGACGTCCTCCACTGCGCATGCTCCTGCGTGCCCCCTGGCGGCAGCGGCGGCGCGCGCGCCGCACGCTGCGCGAGCATGCCCGTGGGTCGGGCGGACTCGATGTCCGCCCGACACCCGTGATCACTTTCAGGAGCCTCAGAACGGGGAACCGCCGTTGTAAACACGGCAGTTCCCCGTTCTGTGACAGGGGACATAACAGATCTACTGATCCCTGTCACTGGGATCAGTTAGATCTGTTATGTCCCGGCCAGCCCTCCCCCCCACAGTTAGAACACAGCCAGGGAACATATTTAACCCCTTCCCTGCCCCCTGCTGGTTAACCCCTTCACTGCCAATGACATTTACACAGTAATCAGTGGACATTTAAATTTCTGATCACTGTATAAATGTCATTGGTCCCAAAAATGTGTAAAAATCCTGC
>BLSH010047373.1:460840-472845 GCA_018402905.1 Glandirana rugosa | reverse complement strand
GGAAATGGGGTAGGTTCAATGGTGGGGATTATTTTGTTGTTCTTGTTCGAATTGGGGAAGGAATGGCCCGTGAATTTGGGGGGAGGACGGGTCTGGTTAAAAACCGAAAGTCGCGACAACGTAAAACTTACTGTTAACGCGCCAGCACGCTGCAACATGGGTTTATTTTAAACAACGTCGCACGACCGCGCAATTGTCATTCAAAATGCAACAGCGCTGAAAGCCAAAAATTGGTCTGGGCAGGAGGGGGGTTTAAGTGCCCGGTAAGGAAGGGGTTAAGCTTGTTCTTGTTGTTTTATTAGGGGTGGTAACTTGGATGGGGTAAAGGGGTTATGGGATGCCCAACTTTACTGAAACGATAGATTATGATTATCATTATTATTATTATACAGGATTTATATAGCGCCAACAGCTTGCGCAGCGCTTTACAAAATGAGGTGGTACAATTACAATACACTTTAATACAGGAGGAATCAGAGGGCCCTGCTCGTTAGAGCTTACAATCTATGAGGGAGGGTCAAGTGATACGAAAGGGTAATAACTGTGGGTGATGAGCTGATGAAGAAAATAAAAGTGTAGTTGTTAGGTGGAGACAGGATAGGCTTTTCTGAAGAGAAACGTTTTTAGGGATCGCATAAAAGAGGATAGATTTGGAAACAGCCTGACAGATTTGGGTAGGAATTCCAGAGGATAGGAGAGGCTCGGGAGAAGTCCTGGATGCGAACATGGGAGGAGGTGATGAGGGAGCTAGAGAGCAGGAGGTCTTGGGAGGAACGAAGAGGATAATTAGGTTGGTATTTTGAGACTAGGCTAGTGATGTAGCTGGGGGCATAGTTGTGGATGGCTTTGTAACTTATTGTTAGTATTTTGAATTTAATTAGTTGGGTGAGTAGCAGCCAGTGGAGGGATTGGCAGAGAGGAGTAGCAGACGCTGAGCGGTTTGTAAGGTGGATGAGTCTGGCAGCAGCATTTGTGATGGACTGAAGGGGGGATAGTCTATTTAACCACTTCAATTCCAGGCACTTATACACCTTCCTGCCCAGACCAATTTTCAGCTTTCAGCACTGTCACACTTTGAATAACAATTGCGGGATCATGCGACATTGAACCCAAACAAAATTTTTATCATTTTGTTCCCAAAAATAGAGCTTTCTTTTGGTGGTATTTGATCACCTCTGGGGTTTTGATTGTTTGCGCTACAAATAAAAAACATGTTTGAAAAAAAAGTTTTTCTTTGTTTCTGTCACAAAACTTTGTAAATAAGTACGTTTTCTCACTCACTGATGAGGCTATACTGATGGGCACTGATGAGGTGGCACTGATGGACATTGATGATTAGGCACATATATGGAGTACAGAAGTACTGATAGGCGGCACTGATAAGCAGCACTGATTGGCACTGATGGGCACTCATAGGCGGCACTGATTGGCACTGATGGGCACTCATAGGTGGCACTGGAGGGCACTGATAGATGGCACTGGGCACTGATAAGTGGCACTGATGGGTGACACTGGTGGGCATTGATAGGTGACACTGGTGGGCACTGATAGGTGGCAATGCTAGATGGCACTTTGTTGGTTGTCCTTTCCTGGTGGTCCTGGGTGGCATCCAAGATGGCACTGAGTGCCATCCCTATTGGGCACTGTGGCCTTTACCTGGTGGTCCCTGGGTGGGCTCCCTGGTGGTCAGGGTGGGCTTCACTGGTTGTCTCCCTGGTAGTCCCTGTGGGCATTCCCTGGTGGCCCTAGCTGGGCTCCCTGGTGATCCTGGGTGGTGAACCTAGGGGGGGCTGCACTGATAAACAATCAGTGCAGACCCCCCTGTCAGGAGAGCCACCAATCAGCTCTCATCTAGTCGTGTCTGCAGACGCAAGTAGAGGAAAAGCCGATATACAGCTTTTCATGTTTACACTGTGATCAGTCATGATTCGTCACAGTTGATCACATAGTAAAGAGCTTCTGACAGAAGCTCTTTATGACAAACGGAGATGCGGTGTGTCAGACTGACACACCACCGATCGCCGTCCTGCGCCGGCTTGTTATCCTGCTGGACGTCATATGACGCCCAGTCAGGATAACTGAACCACTGCCCAGCCGTCATTCTGCATACGGCGGTAGGGAAGTGGTTAAAGGTAAGATGAGGAGGGAGTTGCAGTATTCAAGGCGAGAGTTAACCAGGGAGTGAATTAGGAGCTTTCATTGGTGAGGAAAGGGTGTGGTTTAGAGATGTTGCGTAGGTTGAGGCGGGCAAGCTTTGAAAAGTGATTGGATGTGGGGCCAAAAGGAGAGTTTGGAGTCCAGGATAATACCTAGCACCCTGGCATGTAGGGATGGGTGGATGGTTGTGCCATTGCTCTTGACAGAGAAGTCAGGGAAAGAGGCACATGGGGGAGGAAATATTATGAGCTCAGTTTTGGACAAGTTGAGTTTGAGGAAGTGGTGTGACATCCAGACAGATATGTCCGTTAGTAAGTTGGTGATGCGTGAGGAGACTGATGGAGTGAGCTGAGGGGTGGAGAGATAGATTTGGGTGTCGTCAGCGTAGAAATGATATTGAAAGCCGTGGGAGGCTATCAGCTGACCCAGGAAAGAGGTGTAGATTGAAAATAAGAGTGGTCCAAGAACAGAACCTTGGGGGACCCCTACAGAGAAGGGAAGAGGAAAGGAGGAAGTAGAATTGTAAGTGAAGCTGAAGGTGTGTTGGGATAGGTAGGATGAGAGCCACTGAAGAGCACAGTCACGGAGACCGAGGGAGTAAAGTTTTTTGAGGAGGAGGGGGTGGTCAACCGTATCAAAGGCAGCCAAAAGTTCCAGAAGTAGGAATACAGAATAGTGTCCATTGGTTTTTGCAGTTATTAGGTCATTTCTGAGTTTTAGAAGAGCAGTTTCTGTAGAGTGTTGAGGGCAAAAAAACAGATTGTAGGGGATCAAGAAGGTTGTTCTTAATGAGGTGATAGATGGGGACAACTTACTCCCTATGTACAAAAATCCTGCATTCTGCCCAGAGATTGGCCAAGTTCCCTCAAATATGCAGCTCTGTCCTCCTGGCCTCCGCCTACTAACTCCTAGAAGTTTCTACAAACTTCCAGATCCAGGGGGAGGTACCAGAGACCTGCCTCTGTGAGTCATTCACCCTGACCTGTAGTAAACCCAATTTCAACCTCACAAACTAACCATGAGTCTTAACATAAATGTGCCTGCACTAACACTAGTAGCACACTAGAGGGTGCTACATGTGTAAAACTGAAAGGGAAGACTGGAGTTTAGCTTTATGCAGAGTGGAGTGCTTTAAGAGGAAAATGGCATAGTGAGCTGATGCTAGCTTATCATATGTGCTGAATTTTTGTGGCTGGGCACACAATACATTTTTTTGGAATGTTCACAGTTGGTGAGGCACTCCTTCTATCCAAATTAGCAATAAAATCTAACAGAGGTTCTAACCCTTTGCTACTTTATCCAAAGCATAAATAAATTTGTCTGGAGTGAGCTTTAAATGAAGGTGGTGCCGTTAAATTAACTTCATATGTACGCGTAAAATGTTAGTAAAGGCTAACTATAACTATTCCTAAAAATGATCCCTCCCCCCTCCTACCTATGCTCCATACCCTATATAAAAAAGATCTGTGTACTTACTTTAATCTGGTCACACATAGGCTCCCATTGCCCTGCTATTATTGGCACTCCCTCCTCTCCCCTGCAGCATCTTTTCACTGACACAGAACAATATTGGACCGGAACCGATTAAAAAAATGTATACAAGATTAAAAGTACACAGTTCTTTTTTTAACAGGACATCCAGGAAAGGTAAGAGAAGGGGGAGGGAACGTTATTAAGACTAGTTACAGTTAGCCTTATCTTCCACTGTAAGGTTACACATCAGAACTATGATGTTGATTGGCTTTTATAACACAACCTATCGGCAATCCAGTATAAGAATTGAAGACTGGACTGTGGTAATTTCTCCGAGCACATTGCTTTGGAATGCATGGTACTTAAAACATGCAGCCAGCGTTGATATTGCAAAGTAAAAATAGGCTAAATGCGCATAGACTAAGATAGCAATTACGGAATGTTTGTCAGACAAAGACGCTGAGGGTTTGGATAAACTAGATATGACAATTTCAGATAAAGGTATTGCTTCTCTAAAAGTACAAGGCACTGACATGAACACAAAAGATATGACCCAGATTTAATAAGAAGAGCAGTGCATACATTGACCTGCCCAGGGCAAAATAGCTGGGCATAGTTCAATAGATCGAGAATATTAAGTTCTGCTTTCGATTTCTACTCTAAATTTGTAATTAAAATTTGTAGTTCTGTTGTTACATTAACTGGCTTAACGGAAGTACAGCTAAAGGCCACAGAGCACTGGTGCAAAACTTGGACTTATGTCTGATATCTCATGCAAGAACATTGTCTTTCCTATTGAATCTTTGGAGTGCTTAATATTGATAACATTTAGTGAAATGGCCAATTTTTAAATCTTTAAATGCATAAAGACAGAGGTTTGCCAAAATGACTGATAGATTCAGAGATATAAGCAAAACTTGACGTGTACTATTATGCTAAGCCCCCATCCCTGCACCCTTATTAACTGACCAATAGGAAGAGGAATAGGAAGAAATGGGATGAAAAGGAGGAGATGGTTGACGTGAAAGGGCTAGCCTTGATCTTTACATTAAAACCGAGGTTTACATAAAACTTCAGCTGTCTTTTGATGTATTAGACCCAAGAGTCTTGTTTTTTTTTTTTTTTTCTTATTTTTTTGTGTTTTTTACATTAAGTAACTTTTGTTTGCGTAAAAAATGTTCTATCTGAATGGCCCAGATTTTTGTCAAGTTTACTTTAATTTGCCAAGTGCTCCCCTGAAACTTCTTCCTTTATCACAGCTGGTAAATCTAGCGCTTCCAAGTTGGTGACTTCCTGCCCTATGACAGTGCTATGGCCTAGCAGCCAATCACTAAGACCCAGCATTTTCACATGACCGAGGGTGTGACTTTGGCCATTGGTTACCAACACTGCTGATATGAATGTTGACAGACAGAAAGGGACAAGCCACGAGTATATGCAGGCAAGATGAGTATAGTGATCTCTCTAGACCAGTGGTTTCCAAACTTCTCAAACAAAGGTCCAGTTTACCATCCTTCAGACTTTAGAAGTAAGTTTAGGGTAGAAACTACCCTAAATATGGCCTCAGGTTTGGAGGTCAGTAGGAAAGTATCCCATTATTGGTATCAGTGGAAGAAATAGTGTTCCATTGTTGGTGTCAGAGGGAGGAATAGTGCCTCATATCACAGGGAGGAATAGTGATCCAAGGGCTGGATAAAGGCTAGAAAAGGGCCACATCTGGCCCTCAGGCCGCAGTTTGGAGACCCCTGCTCTAGACCCCTTTCATTTCACCCTGAATATCCAATTAACAGTGTCTCTTTGCTAAGTTGAATCTCTGACGCAGCTGGAGTGGATCAGTGAAACCAGTCAGGTGTGGATTTTACACCCCACTTATTCATCTCCCACACCAACGGACACCACCTTGAGGGGAAAGGGATTCCCAGGTCATGATGAGTATGGTTTATTGATGGCACTGACTGTTATGCATGCATGATAGCTCCTTATGATTTGAATACATGCACTGTCTATGCCTATGAGGTGTTATGAACCTAAAGTGTCATTAAACTTACACTATGAAAAAGTCTCATTAAATGCTATGTAACAGAGTGTGCATACTCAAAGCCAGTAAGGCATTTGCTTTGTGTACAGGGAAATATACCTGGTTGATCCTGCATTCAGCTGCTCCTCCTATCTTAAAATACTGCTGCTATATACCTTTTCGCTGATCTGTATACCACGATCACATGATAAACTGCATAGTTTGTCCATAGCTGTGTGTTCAGGTAAGAGGAGTTTTCCACTACAGCCTCTATACACGCCCACATGTGTGATGTCAATATCATGTGACCTGAACAGTTCAACTGAAACAGGAAATGTTCTCTCCAGCAATAGAGACTAAACTGAGTATGTGCAGGACAGCTACCCTCACTGTGTTATATGGCCTTGCCAAGATAGGCAGTGCAGGAGGGGAAGGATCTGTCCATATAGTGTCAAAAAGCCTTTTTACACAATGCAGAGGATTAACTCCTTAAGTTCTACAGTGAGTATAACAAGCATGCTATGCTGCACATACAGATAGATTTTATTGTTGTGGGTTTAGTAACACTTTAAGTTTGAGCTTATGCCCTAGTATCTACGTGTGGCAGACACCAATTAGATCTACAGCACAGCACTACAAAATTGTAGGTGTGTAATCTGAGTGAATGTATTGTTTGCTCCTTGAGTGTGGGACAGTATTTTTTTGCATGGTGTGTAGGACCCGTCTTGGCAGGTACTATACAGGTATGTCTGAAGGGTCCTAATAGTAATAGCTTTTACAATCCGGAAAATAGAAGTAGGAAGTGGGGGACAAGATTTGGCATGTAGGAGCGAAGCACAGCTCTTTGTACTCTACACAGACAATTTTCACAATATCCCTGGAGGGAGGAAGGCAAATACTTCTCTGGCTTTGTGACTTGTATACTGTCGTTATGATAGGAGCCATGCTACTTTTGGAATTACAAGTATGGACAATTATTGCACCATTGATTATGAGCTTCATTTATTAACGTAGACATACTTATGTGTCCTGGGGTACAGCAATGGCAAGTGATAAGAGAAATTCTATTTTTTTAAGTATAGCTAAGGGTAATTGCTGCAGTTTAGTGCAACTGACACTGGATCATTTTGAAGGTCTGGGACGTGCATTGGGCATAGACCTGTGGAAATCTAAATGATCAATATTGCTATTGGGACACACATCTATGATGCATCAACCAGCTTGAAATTTATGTGATGAATTCAAATATAGGATACCAATGGGATAAATATATGGAGCTAGGGATGCCATCAGATGTGGGAATCTAGGGCAGTACAGAAAGACATCCTATCCTATTTGTGCCTGGACACAAAACAAATATTTGTCCTTTCATCAAACTGCTGAGTGCTAATATATATTATTTATTTGGGATAGCTGTAAATTGGTTCTTGGGTTGTTGATTCTGCAGAATAAGTAACCTGTGTATTAGAGGAGCTATTACAGTATATGGTACCAGAGACTTCAAATCCTTTCACATATAGTGATGTAGTGATGTTGTTGACTTCTTGCCTTGAGAGATCTGGCGTCAGCATAAGAAATACGTGTGAAAATGATCTCTTTATAGAAACAAATTTTGTACCAAGTTGCAGGTTGAAGCATAGAAAACTCATACATTCTAAATGCTTATGTAGACAGGTGCTACATATCTGAACCAGATCTACCTTGCACCTGTGTCAAGACTATGCAGTACTGTGCCTATACTGCATGCAGGTTAACTTCTCGATAGAGCACCATGGGGCAGTGTGAGTGGATTGCCACCTTCCCGATCCATTAATCACTGGGTGGGGTAGGTTTAGTGTGAGTGAGGGGGCCAGGTTTGTTTGCCACCCCCCCAAATATTGAGCACCAGACGCCACTGCTTAGCATATATTTACCTTTCCTTGTCTCCCCATATAAGCACATAAAAATATGTTGCTGGGGAAAGTGCATTAACGTTAAACTGTATCTTTGCCCTGCGTGGCCAAAGCCCAGGTTCACTTTGAAGACACACTTGCAAATATGTTAAAGCGATTCCCAGGGGCACTTTGCTGCACAGATGTTTTATCAGTTCAGGTCAAGGATAATATTGTTTCAGAACACCATAGATTAATATATAACCAATTATGACATGTTAATTAAATTGATGCAGATACATTTCTGAATTTTAAAATCTGTTTTGCAATCCATTTTACTGTAATAGGTCAATTTAACATTAGATGATACAGTAAGAATTTAATTCAACATTTAGAAAAATAAGGCTTTTATAGTATGCCCAGTCAGTGTTGAAAACTAAGGAACATTCCTGGGTCAGAGGTTCATAATTAGAGAAGAACTTGACCTGTTTTCTCCTTTGTGTGCCGCTCAGGCTCGGTGGATAAGGGGTATACAGGTGGGTAACTCCGCATCTGCTGCTGAGAGTGCTGGCAAGGGATGAAGCCCGTCCTGCAATGGCTGAAAAAGGAAAGAGGTGATGCCTCACATCTGAGAAATCCTATGGAATAAGATAGAGTGGCAACCTCAGCCTGGGCTCTGATCAGGCCACCTCCAACGCATTTCGCTCTGCTCCCTGCAGCTTAGTCACAGGGAACAGAGTGGGATGAACTTGAGTTAGTTATACTTGCTTGGCTAATGTGCTGCTGGCGGGGGATTTCTCGTTCAGGGATTCTTGTAACATCATTGACCTAATATAGTTACAAGACTATTTTAGGTCAACGACATGGTCCTAATATGACCATGTGCTCATATTAGGTCAATGACTTACCGAGCATTCCTACCCCTTCACACACATCAGCTGTGGGGCCAGCAGTTCATTGGCCCAGTTAACCTACAACTTCAACAGAACTTGGGTTCAGACCAAAGACCCAAGCCTGAGCCCAAGCTCAAAAGCGTTCAAGGATCTGCCCCTAAACATCAAACACAGTTGACTATGTTAATGGTTCAAATGGTGATGCTTCATCCAGTGCAGACTGTAATGCATTAAAGTGGTTGTAAACTGCGGCTGGTGAAAAAAAAAACCACACCTGTAAGGCAATTGCATAATGTGCTAGTATGTATCGCATACTAGCACAGTATGGAATACTCACCTTAGAACAAAGCCCCCCGGCTGCACTCTGTCACCGCTGAGAGGGCTGACATCTGCCCCCGTTCTTTCTTCCGTGTTCGCGCGCTCCAGCTGTGTGATTGGCCAGAGCCGCGATGACGTCATTCCCACATATATGCGCGGGAGCCCTCAGTTCCCGGCACAAAGCTCTGAAGTTCTGAAGAGCGCATGCGCCAGTGATGTTACTGGCTGCATGCAGGGTGAATATCTCCTAAACAGTGCACAGTTCATTTTACCTACAGGTAAGCTTTATTAGAGGCTTACCTGTAGGTAAAAATAACAAAGCGGGCTTTACTACCGCTTTAAGCAGAAAGAAGCAGCCTTTGTCTATGGATGTCCTATGCTCTCCTTCTAGTTACACTCCAGGGTCCAGTGACACTAACATTTACAGATATAGTGGTGATATTTTTCAGTGATATTTTCAGGACCTTATTCAAGCTGGTGATAATAACTATACAATATTGTAGGGAGAGACATATTTTGTATATTGCTGCCTTCCTTTGAAGCCTGAAATAGTCACAGATATGCAATAAGCTGCATAGATTTACAGCAAATAAAAGGATGCAATGCTAAAAATTTTACGCCTTGTGGAACATCAACATAAATATTTAGCAATCATATTGGAGGCACTATTGTATGGAAGATTTATTGTTAACCACTTCAGCTCCAGAAGTTTGACCCCCTTCATGACAGGCCATATGTTGTGATACGGCACTGCATTACTTTAGCTGACAATTGCGCGGTCGTGCAACGTTGTACCCAAATAAAGTTGATGTCTTTTTTTCCCCCACAAATAGAGCTTTCTTTTGGGGGTATTTGATCACCTCTGCGCTTTTTATTTTTTGCACTATAAACAAAAAAAGACCGACAATTTTGAAAAAAAAAAATTTTTTTACTTTCTGCTATAAATCATATAAAAAAATCAAATACCTTCATAAATTTAGGCCAATATTTATTCTGCTACATGTTTTTGGTTAAAAAAAAATGTAATCAATAATATTGATTGGTTTCCGCAAACGTTATAGCGCCTAGAAACCATGGGATAGATTTATGGAATTTTTATTTATTTATTTATTTATTTATTTATTACTAGTAATGGCGGCAATAAGCAATTTTAGCAAAACTGCATCATTGCGGCAGACAAATTGGACTTGAAGTGACACTTTTTGGGAACCAGTGACATCAGTACAGTGATCAGTGCTAAAAAAATGCACTGTCACTGTACCAATGACACTAGCAGGGAAGGGTTAACATCAGGGGGGATCAAAGGGTTAAATGAGCTCCTAGGGAGTGCTTTCAAACTGTGTGTGTGTGTTGGGGGGGTTGGCTGAGACAGAGATCCATGTTCCTGCTTAACAGAAATACAAGATTTCTGTCTCCCCTACTAACACAATGGCAATCTGCCTTGTTCACATAGGCAGACTGCCGTTCTGCACCGCCGGACCCGCTGATTGGCTCCCGCTGTGTCTAATCACAATCCAATCCTAGTACGTGATCTGGCACAGAGCAGCCGCCCTGCCGCAGTAAATCTGTGCGGCGCAGTCGCAAACCGGTTAAAGCAGATGATAACTCAAACTAAATGACATTTGATAAAGCACTGTGTTATTACAGGTACAGGCACTTCTATAGGGCTGTCAATTTGTCAGTGCTTTACATTTATACTGTATATATTGTACATTCACATCAGTGTATCATAAATGACAGCTATATTTTTTTATTTTAATAGATAACTTTTTTTAATCTTTTTTTCACATCCTTTTTTGCATTTCAGTGTTGCTAAATACCTGTAACTTTTTTGTAGCCAATTCCTGTCTACATTCACTCTAGCGATGGCTGCAAGGCATTTCTCAAGACGGATTACCTGATCATAAAAACAATGGACCCTGAGTGTGTAATGTGTTATAAAACAGTGCCTTGCAGTCCCCATTGTATACAAGGGTGACAATGCAGGAGCATTATTGGGAGACAGAGACAGAGCGTTGTCACCCTGTAACAAGCAGTGCCAAAACAAGGACCTTCATTGCAGGGACACCAGGTATTATTATAATAAAAGATGCAGTCTGCCATCACCCCAGCAAAGAATGACACAGTTCACCCTCTGGCGCTAGGGCAGCATTGGTTGTTATGGTGCTGACAACTGGCCCATCCACACCATGGAACTCATAACGCTGATTCAGGACAAACTGGTTCCCATGCTCAGGGGACCCTGGGGAAACCCAGACAACACCTTAGTTCAGAAATGTTTGTATTTTTTTTTTTTCACAGCAATTTTTTTGATTAGACCTCATTCAGATGGGCATTGGCATCCATACTGCATGCAGGCTGTGTTTTTTTGGGGGGGCCTGCATTCATCCCAAGCTGCATACAGGTAGCTTAAGAGCTGGATGTAGATGCAACAGTTGCATGGACACAGTTGCATGTCAAAATTTGACAGCCATGCAGGAGCATTGTGCGTGCAAGGGCATGCAACCCTCACACATTTTGAAATGTGGCTATGTCTACATGGGGAGATGCAGACATTAAAAGGCCTGCATCCGTTTGAGGAGGCCTTGCAGTTCTCTGCATTCAGAAGAGGAACAGTACAGGGGAGGCTTCTACAGCTAGGGTTCCCTGCGATCACTAACCAGCGATCACGTGATTGGGGGCTCCCAATCATTAGTAAGAGACCCGGAGATGTAGGTGACATCTTGGTCTCCATGTTGGGGACACATGATGGAATACAGGTACTGATATACAGGGCTTTTTTTCCCTCAAAGAATAGGTGCAGGTACACCCCCCTTCTGAGTCACCTCTTGTCTTCGCCCCCTATCCATTACCGAGCAGTGCCCCTTGGTTTTACCCTCTACCCACCTCCTAGTACTGCCCCTTTTAGAGAAACAAAAGTGAAGTATCATTTTGCGGTGCTACATAATTTGTATAGAATTTGGTAATGATAACAAGAAAAGCATTAAACTAGATCCCTGGCAGCCAGCAACAATAGACCCCCTCCAGCAACAATAGACCCCCCCCCCAAAAAAATAGAACTGCAGCAACAAAATACCCATCCCCCAATAATAGGCCCCTAAGCAACATAAACCCCCCCCCATTCCCCGGATAACAACCCCCTACCCATAAAACAACGACCTCAAGATAAAAAAAAACCCCCCCCAGATAACAACGACCTCCCCCTGATAACAACGACCGACGGTCCCTAGATCAAATTACGAAAAGAACAATAGTAATGGTTTAAGATATGTTTAA
>BLSH010047373.1:449615-460829 GCA_018402905.1 Glandirana rugosa | reverse complement strand
ATAAAAAGTTCGAATAAGACCCCCCCAGTACCAATAGACATCCCCAGCAACAATGAAGCCCCTTGAAAAATAGATCTCCAGCAGTAGGGATGGGCCGAACACCCCCTGGTTCAGTTTGCATCAGAACTTGCAAACAGGCAAAACATTTGTTCGAACATGCGAACTCTATTAAAGTCTATGGGACACGAACATGAAAAAAGGTGCTCATTTTAAAGGCTTATATGAAAGTTATTGCCATAAAAAGTGTATGGGGACCCGGGCACTGCCCTAGGGGACATGTATCAATGCAAAAAATGTTTTTAAATCGATCATTTTCTCAGGAGCAGTGATTTTAATAATGATTAAAGTGAAAAAATAAAAATGAAATATTCCTTTAATTATCGTGCCTGGGGGGTCCCCTTAGTATGCCTGTAAAGTGGCGCACCTGTGTGATGTTTAGAACAGAGCCACCGAAAATTACATTTCTAAAGGAAAAATTGTCATTTAAAATTGCTCGCAGCTGTAATGTATTGCCGGCTCCCGGCAATATAGATAAAAATCATTGCGAAAAATTGTGTGGGGTCCCCCCCCCAGTCCATACCAGGCCCTTGGGGTCTGGTATGGATTTTAAGGGGAACTTCACACCAAAATTTTAAAAATATTGACGTGGCCCCCCCCCCCAAAATCCATACCAAACCCTTATATGAGGATGCAACCTGGCCGGGCGGGATGCCCCGTACCAGGCTACATGCCGTCAACATGGTAGGTGGGTGCTTTGAGGCAGGAGGGGCTCTATGGTCCCCACCCCAAAGCACCTTGGGTACAAGAGCCTCTTCATGACAACCCTGGGCTGTGGTTGTCGGGGTCTGCGGGTGGGGGGCTTAATGAAATCTGGAAGCCCCCTTTAACAAGGGGGCCTCCAGATCCTGCCCCCTCATGTGAATGATTATCGGGTACATTGTACCCCTACTCATTCACCAAAAAAGTGCCAAAAAAGAAAAAAATACAAGAGACAGTTTGGGACAAGTCCTTTATTAAAAAAGAAGAAAAAAAGTGTCCCCCGATGTACATCCATCATCAATCACGGTGCTCGATGACCCAAAAAATAAGAAAGAACAAACTGAAACAGCTTCTCCCTAATGGGAGGCTCCCGCCCACTGACCTATATTTGCTTTGGCAGTTTATTTATACTCAAGAGTGGGGCCACCCGGTGACGTAACTGAGTGACTCCACCCCCTCTGATATCAGAAGGGGGTGGGGTCACCAGCTTACATCACTGGGTGGACCTGCCCTAGCCTTTATAAGAGCTGTCAAATGGAAAAAGACAGCAGTCAGCGGTGGCCTCCCATTGAGGAGGAGCTTTTTCGGGAATTTTTTATTTCGTCCATCGCGCACCATGATGGACCTGGATGTACATCGTGGGACACTTTTTTTTTTTTTTAATAAAGGACTTGTCCCTGAATGTCTCCTGTGTTTATTTTTCTTTTTTGATACTTTTTTGGTGAATGAATAGGGGTTGAATGTACCCGATACTCATTCACATATGGGGGCCAGGATCTGGGGGCCCCCTTATTAAAGGGGCTTCCGGATTCCAATAAGCCCCCTCGCCCGCAGACCCTCAAAACCACCGGCAAGGGTCGTGGGGAAGAGATTAGTTTGAAGAGAGACAGCGCACACAATGGGGACCTCCCAGTCCGATTTGCAAGATCCTCTTTCAGGTGCTCAGGCTCAGTGTGTCCTTACACACCACAGCACAAACAAGTAAAAAGATTGAGCCGGCAATTCTGTAGTCCATATAGCAATTTTAATGGTTGGTTACATGAAGTGATAAGCAAAACAGTTGACGTGTTTCAGCAACAGTCATAGCATGACTTGTCAGCTCAATCTTTTTACTTGTTTGTGGGGAAGAGGCCCTTCTCCCCATCAACATGGGGACAAGGTGCTTTGGGGGGGAACCCAAAGCACCCTCCCCATGTTCAGGGCATGTGGCCTGGTATGGTTTGGAGGGGGGGCACTTGTGGGGCATGGACTGAGACCCCTGAGCCATGATTGGCCAAAGGCACCCTGCCTTAGGACAATCATGGCTCTCACAGCAGAGCGCACAGTGATTGGCCAAAGCATGCAGGTCATGTGCGTCCTTTGGCCAATCAGCGGGTGTTATTTCCCCGCGATCTTGCAGTGCATTATCGGGCGTTCAGCGGCACTCAAATTTGCCACGAACCCCCCCATAATGTTCTAAATTCGGTGAACGGGTGAATGCCCGATGTTTGAGTCGAACGTAACATCGGCTCCATCCTTATCCAGCACTGACAATAGACCCCCAAGGAGCCAGCATAATTGGTCCTTCTGCACACCCCTGCACCCCTTGCCATTACATATATTCAGTGCTGGAGGTGGCGGAACTGTGTTCCCCTGTGTTCCTGCTGAAAAAATGTGCTGGTGACACAGTGCCTTGAAAAAGTATTCATACCCCTTGAAATTTTCCACATTTTGTCATGTTACAACCAAAAATGTAAATGTATTTTATTGTGATTTTATGTGATAGACCAACACAAAGTGGCAGATAATTGAATGAAGTTGGAAGGAAAATGATAAATGGCTTTCAAATTTTACAAATAAATGTGTTAAAGGTGGGGTGTGCATTTGTATTTTTACACCTAGAAAGGACATTTTTGCTCATTATTAAAATATCTCAAGCTCTGTCAGATTGGATGGAGAGCGTCTGTGAACAGCTATTTTCAAGTCTTGCCACAGATTCTCGATTGGATTTACAGTAGGTCTGGACTTTGACTGGGCCATTCTAACACACAAATATGCTTTTGATCTAAACCATTCCATTGTAGCTCTGGCTGTATGTTTAGGGTTGTTGTACTGCTGGAAGGCGAATCTCCCAGTCTCAAATCTTTTGCAGACTCTAACATGTTTTCTTCTAAGATTTCTCTGTATTTGGCTCCATCCATCTCCCCATCAACTTTTACCAGATTCCCTATCCCTGCTGAAGAAAAGGATCCCCACACCATAATGCTGCCTCCACCACGTTTCACAGTGGGGATGGTGCGATCAGGGTGATGTGCAGTGTTAGTTTTCCGCCACACATAGTGTTTTGCTTTTAGGCCATTTTCCTTCCGTTTCAGAATTCCGTGCCACTTTGTGTTGGTCTATCACATAAAATCCCAATAAAATACATTTTTGGTTGTAACATGACATAATGTGTAAAATGTCAAGGGGTATGAATACTTTTTCAAGGCACTGCATATGTCGGGCTACTGGAGACCCACCTCCATGCCGCATATATGTGTGATGTCAGTGAGAACTGATTAAGGTTTGCAAGTCTTTTAATAATATTAACCAACAAGAAAAGAAAAGAAAGTAAGAAAAGAAAATTTTGATCAAAGGCTGATACATTTTATTTAGACCTACATTTAGTTTTCAGCATATCTCATTCTTTCTGATTTCATATAACACACGCTAAGGAGCTTACAATCTTCTCTGATTCCGTTATGTGATCAGGTGTACTAAGAGTGTATTTGATTCATCTCATCTAAAGTTTCTGTGACCTGCACTTTGAAAGACTGGCAGTTAAAGTGAGAGAAGGGTGATTCCGGAACGCATTTCGTCTGTCAGCGTAGGGTCCCCAGATGTTGACAGAGCAACCATGGCAACCGCCAAAAGTTGGAATAAAGCCACAGCAAAGTGAAGCAGAAAGAAAGGTAATTAAATATAACCGAGAGAACGAAGAACGCATGGCAAATATGTTTTTAGGGAGAAAATGTTCCAGGTTTTAAAGATTTAAAAATACTTAAGGCATTTTAGCTGCTATGAATATTTTAATAGTTCTGGGAGAAATGGTTTACACCTCATTTCTATTGACTATTGTTCTGTGTGATCAGCTATTTTAGTCTAGAGTGAACTTACATACCCCTTCACACCTATACGCCTGCTTTTGTGTGTACGTTAACATGCTTTTTTTTTTTTCAATGATGTGCATTGCAGTAAGGGCGGGGCACGTATCTTTGCACTGTATTTGTGCAATGGAGTGGCATCCAGAACTAAATAAAATGTACTGCATGCAGTAATATTGCACATGCATCATAATACAGTAAAACCTTGCGAGTAACTTGGTCTGCGAGTGTTTTACAAGATGAGCAAAATCTTCTTATACATTTTATTTTGATACACAAGAAAATGTTCCTGTACTACTTCAAGGCGACTTCTATCCAGCTTGTGCTCATAGACTTTAAGGAGGGTTTGTGAAAAAAAACTCTTATGCTCAAAAAAGCTCAAAGGAGCTCAAAGAAGTGCAATAAAATTGTGCACAAGAGCACAAAAAAGCACAAGCTTCTTCAAGCTGAAATAAAAGCTCAATTGCCTGTAAAAGCTGCCAAGTGCATGATCCCTAAATTGGATCCTCATCTTAATTGATGTGGTTTGGATCGGACATTGCAGGAAGATTTCCCGGGCATTCCCTGAAGTTGCCTTGATGTTGCCTTGAAGTCAAATTGATATAATCTTTTTTATATGGATTATAGACTGAAGGATCAATAAATAAATGGTTGTGGAGCGAATCATCTGAGTTTCCATTAATTCTTATGGGGAAATTTGCTTTGATATACAAGTGCTTTGGATTACAAGCATGTTTCCGAAACAAATTATGCTCGCAATCCAAGGTTCATCCTTATGTACAAATATTTTAACCAATAAAATTTACTTTTAATGTCTTTAATTCTGCAAAACTGAACTCCCGGTATGGATTTTATACATAGTATAGGTACAGTAGTCAAGCTTGGACCAATGTAATTATGCATATGTCATACCTGTGGGATCCGTGTGGAAGCTGGAATTTACAGTAGTGGTCTTTGCTACTACAGTGAGCAGCACTATTTTTCTGGTCCTGTGCTGAGCAAGGAGGAGGAGCACAGGTGTCATTCACAGAACTCCTTACAATTCTCTGAAAGAATACAAGGCATTCTCTGATTGGACGAAGTGGAGAGGAGGGGTGGTGAGGTCTCGGTCTCCACCTAGTCCAATAAGAGAACGTCTTGCATTGAGTTATTGATCCACTTCCACAGGGATCCCACGGCTTTGAAATATGCATACATACATACATTGGTCCAAGCTGGACTGTGCTATAGAATCCATACCAGGAGTTTGGCCTTAAAGCAGACCTTCCAGGCCAATCAAAAGGTCCACTTTTTGGCAAGCCCCCTGCCCCCAACTACAGCACAAATGGTTTAAAAAATCCATTTGTAAATAGATCACACAAAAAAAGAATTTGCTTACCTTTAATGCTTGCAGGAGGCATTCCGAAAGCTTGAAATCCCTTGAGAATGTACTCAAGCCCTTTAGCAAAAGTGGCTTTTTGTAGGAGTGCCCAGCTAACCCAGGAGGCAGTGGTGAGGACCAGTGACTGTCACCTATGTCTTTTGAAGGCATCAGAAGCCAGGGTCAGGGTAAGAAGCTTTTTTCTGAGTGATCTGTGTTTTTAAATGTCTCTCTTTAAAGCCCTTTGTGTTGGGGAGAGGGGGGCAGGGAGCTTGCAAAAAAGTGGACCTTCCATTTGACATAACTTCACAACAGGGTATGACATCTGTACAAAAAGACCTTGATAAAATAGAGGGATGGGCAGCTATTTGGCAAATTAGATTCAAGGTGAGAATAAAATGTAAAGTAATGCATATGGGGGGGGTAAAAATACGTACCCATGTTACATACTAAGGGAATTGAGGATGGAAAAGGATCAAATGGTCCTGGGCTGTGAAAAGGGCAGGAGCAGCTGGCTAAGGCTCTCAGTTGCTCGCTGAGAGGCTGAGCCAGGTGTCATCAGAGGCATCTGGTTGGATCCCGAACATATGGTCTGGATCTTTCCTGATTCTGGACCAGCTGAGTGACATCAGCCAGCAGCCGGCTTTAGCCCACTGTCAGTGGAAAATGGGCGACAGGAGTGACCTACAGAGAAGTATAGCCAAAATAGCTTCTCCTTTAATGAAGTTGGAAAAGAACTGGTTTAACCTTAGACTGTGCATGGGGTTCTTTACAGTTAGAGCAATAAGAATGGGGAACTCCCTTCCACAATTGGTGGTGTCAGCGGAAATTGTTGATAATTAAAAAAAAGAAATAGATGGGCATCTTAATGAATACAATATATAGGGATATGGGCAGTGGTAGAAACAAAATACAAACACACACCCTCACAGGTTGAACTGGATGGACTGGTGTCTTTATTCAACCTTATCAACTATGTATAAACGGTCCACTTTATGAAGATTTTAAATGAATTACTCTTTGATATTAAGGTTTGCCACCTCAGATCACAAAGCTTTTTTTTTAACCAGAAGCAAGTTCAAGTCTACTTTTCTGTTAAATACATTTAATTTTCAGGCAACTTTGTTGTCTCCAGTGAATGACTTAAAATCTGGTATTTCTTATCTCATTTATCATCTTGTTTTTCTTGATACATCGCCTGGCTCTGCATAGTTTTGCGGTAGAATACTCACACAGCACTTTACACTAGGCTGCTTTGATTAGGTAAGTTAAGGTTGACTTCTATTGAATAAGTCTGGATTCCAAGTAGCCACTGAGGTCTCTTTCAGGTTATGGTGTCTGTTAAATTGAACCAGATAGGGGATCTGAGTCTAATTTATCTGCTAACATGAAATTGCTCTTTTACAAGACAGGCAAGAGCAAACATCAGCCTAACATCCAGCAGAATGTAAAGAGGTTTTCCAGGTGCAGCTATTGTCTTTACCTATTGTCACAGGAAGCCAGGAAAATCTATGAGTTGTGTCCAGGATGGGAGATATATTTGTCCAGGTTTATGCTGTACACTGATTGCTTTTGGGTTTCTGCTGTGTAGTGAGCCTGTTTGGGCTCAATGAGGGTTAACAAGCTCAGATAAGGGCTCTTTCACAGGAGCGGAGCCCATTTTGATGGGCTCCACTGCTCAGCGGGGATCCATCCGTTGATCCCCGCTGAGCTGGCGGATGACAGGACAGTCCCTGCACTCCGCGCAGAGACTGACCTGTCACAGCTCCATTCTCCTCTATGGAGGATCGGATGAATACGGACCTTCTGTCCGTGTTCATCCGATCCGATCCGCCAGGCGGATGGAAAATAGGGTTTCCATCCGTCTGTTTTTGGCGGATCGGAGCGGATCGGGTGTCAGCGGACATGTCACCGTTGACATCCGTCGCTCCATAGAGGACAATGGAGCGTCCGTTCGGGTCCGCCTGAAAAACTGACAGGTGAACCAAAATGATCCGCTTCAACAAGGTGCTCCACCCTGGAACCAGATTCCTGTGTAGGACTGGGGAGCAGCTTCTACTGAGTGGTGAGATTAATTCTGTATGACTAAAATACTGTTTTTCTTTGTGTCAGACAGGTTTTTGGGCAGTGGTAGGATGTTCCAAACCAGATAGGTTCCTGTGTTTTGCAGTTAGATGCCCAAAGTGGCAAGTGGGCAAGTGTTTATTTTCTGTTTTGTTTTATTTTTGCTGTTTTTAATACCTGCACCTTGTAACCACAGACTTGGAAATAAACCACAGATCCTGCTGTCTTTCCATGCCTACTTCACTGTGCTGTGACCCATCCAGGGGGTCCTGCACACCCTGCTACTGAGCTAATCCCTTACACAATACATAAATGTACCACCCCAGGCTGTCTCCGGTTAATGTATACCTACATTTAAAAAGAATAATATAATCATTTGCAGCCTTCAAGTCCTTAGACATAGTGGTTGCTTTAGTTTTCTATTTTCAGAGTAAGTTTTTTTTTTTAACCTGTAAGTACAGAAAAATATCTGTTGATCCCGACAGAACTCCAGTGTTTTTGTGACTGCTACAGATGAAAACAAAGGAAAAAAGTTATATTGTAGAAAGTTTCAACACAACTTATACAGGCCTGGCAGGTAGGCACACCCATCCAGAGCCACTTATGAACTGTGACAGTGGTATGAAGACTTGAGAATGTCTGCAACGAGGCCTGGGTGGTCCCCACATATAAAGGGGAGGCTTCCTCAAGAGAGATAGACATAGTTCCTGCACTGTCCCTACTCCTCTGGAACCTCTAAGCCTTGTCCCTGCCAGATGGGAAACATAACCCTACACCAGCCACTTACATAAAACGCACCAAACCCAAGAGCCGTAGTCTTAAATATACTCTACCTGGCCCAAGATGGCTGCTGAAGTCACATGGGGCACCAGCGTCCAATTGGCCAGCTGTCCCCTTGTGAAAGGGGAACTAAGTACCTCTCAACTCCCTTCCCCTCTTGGATTGCCACTTCAGTCGTGTGCCACCCACAGTGGGGACTAGAGACTGCACTTGCCTAGACATGGACTGTTCATGGAGCTTACAGAGAGGTGAGGACTTTCTCCCTACCCCAATGTGATGCTGCTAGATGCCTGAGTGTCCAATCATCAAACACCACTGCTGTCGCGTCAAGTGAGTCACATGCTCTCCATACCCTGACGTACTAGGTATTTCTCATTGCTCCTGGTGGCCAAAGTAGGAGTAGAATTAATCATTACATTTTATGAATTGTTTTTTTTTAGGATGACAGTCTCTAAAACTGAAACAGCCCTAGTTTGATAATGGGTTTGACTTACTAAACATATAAAGATTGTTCACTTAGAAAAGTGAAATCCTAATTATTTTCCCTTACACTTGATCGAGGATTTAAAAATGTACATTGCTTCACTCTAAATCAAATGAACATTCGTGAACAGTCCTAAGTGAACAGTCCTGATGTGTTACTTTATACCCTGTGAGAACACCACTTACCCTACACATGTACAGATAATCTGCTGGTTCACTAATGATGTAAAGAAGAAAGTCGGTTATAAAGGATTTCATTCTTTCTGCAATAATGACACCTTCGCTTAAGTTTTATACTTTTTTAGAAAATCGCATGAGTTTTCCCAAAGTGCTATTTATTTTTCCCTACGCTTTTGAAAATAGGCATGCTTGAAATATATCTTTATTTGTCACCCTTCTTTTAATGTTCTCTGGATGACACAAAGGGGCTTTTCTTAGGCACAGCTTGATTGAAAGTGAAAAGATGCTAAAAGTACACCTCCACCTCCGCTTAAAATCCCTTTGCCCCCATTACATACACAAAGGTTATCACTGTTTTGTCAGGAGGTTTGGAGTAAACTATAGGCTGCAAAGAAGACTCTTAACTCCTTAAAGCGGTATTAAACCCAAAAGCAAACACATATATTAGCTTTTCTATTATTCTTAGATGTGATGGCTGTATTTGTTTTCTTTTTAGGCTTTCTTTCTTTTATTTTCATCTGATGATCCAGCCAGTATGTTTGTTGCTTTTTAAAAGAACAAGTTCTCCTGCAGATGTATCACTTTACAGGTATAAGACAAACCATTTAACACTGACATGGGTGCTTATAATGATCAGCTTTTATTTATTCATGTAAAACCTTTATCCCCAAAGTAAACAACTTTTTGCTGTAATTACTGCTACTAAAGTGTTACCTGGAGGTTGACCTCAATTTGTTAGTGTATTCAATTGGCTAGTATATTTAACACTACCCCCCTCCCCCCTCCAGACTGATGATACTGCTGTCCAAAGGTGCCCCCTGTGCTCCTTCATTCAGAGTGGGGGCACATTAATGTGGAAGGTGTGTTACTGGCCAGATCACCAGGTGAAAACAGAGGGAAAAAGCCAACAAAAAAGAAAACAAATTAAGCCACCACATATAATGATTGTTAAGTTGCTATATATTACATTTTTGGTTTTGGGTTTAATACTGACTTAATGCCTCTTGGTGGCCATTTAAGTGGGCTTTAATGCCCAGGAGAAGGTGTGGCTTCCGGATAATGTGGCTTCTGTGATTGGCTCTTACAGCGGTCACATGATCAGGAGCTGCCCTATTAGCCCCTGATCAGAAGCCTTGACTGACTGACAGCTTGGCCAGTGTTCTGTGAGAGCACTCTCAGCATACAACCTCCTGCCACCATAAGTGTATGTGTGCATCACATATATGCATTACATGGTTGACAAAAGTTTAAATCGTATCAAGTGTTGAGAAAAAAAATATTATTTTGCATCTTTCCTGTCTTTAGATGTGGTAACTGCATTAGTTTCCTTTTTTCCTGGCTATTCTGTTGTTAGCACACTTCCAGTCTAAAGATAACACTCACTCACTGCTCTGCATTGGGACAACAGAAACCAGATAGGACTACCATCCTAACACGTAAGTCTTGGTCCATGAAACACAGTTCACCCCACCCACAGTCAACCTCGGGTCTGCCCAGTGACCTGGAGGTCCTGCCCAAGACATCACCCACTTACCGAAGTGGCTTATCCAAGCCCTACCTCTGATTATACAGGGACGGCCCCTAATAATCATAATGAATGCCGTATTCCATGTGTATAATAAAGGTGGCACCATGATCCTAGGACATTGCCCAGGACACAGCATCAATAGGACTGTGATCTGAGATGCTGGACTATCCTTGCAAATCCGAAACAGTTATCTATAGACTTTGGAACCTGGCTTCTCTCCTATTGTCCATAACACAGAGGGCATGGTTCTGAGGTCCTCTGAGAACAATGTACATGATAACAGTCAAAACAGGCAGAAAGCACAGAAAGTTTCAGCTCACAATCTTTCAGGCAAGATTCATTTGGGTGATACTTTGACCCAGGATACAGCATCATCAGCTCTGAGATGCTGGACTATCTAGGCAAATCCGGGGCATTTGTTGGACTTTGGAACCTTACCCCTTTCCTATTATCTATAACATAGAGGGCATGGTTCTGAAGTCCTCTGAGAATACTGTAATTGATAACAGTCAGCACAGGTAGAAATACTACGACATAGGACCCAGTTTCATAGTGGGTTTACTTAGAACGGACTTTCTAACACTCGACTTTGAAAGACACGAAAGACGGACAAAACTGACAATAGTACATGTAACAAGAGTCTCCTGGAGTCTTGGTACGGGAGACACAATACCTGTTATCCTCTCTTCGGTCCAAGGTTTCAGATATCTATTGACAAAGCCTAAACGTTCCTATCAGGTCGTAGAGTCTAGTGTCAGGATAACTACGACACAGGACCCGTTACAGGATCCTAGTACCACGGTGGAAATAATATGTGTACCTTATACCGTAAGTAATACTAATAATCCCCGACAGGGACATATTAGTCTCCATCCCGAACCTATTCGGTGAAGTCATTCACCCACTACAGAACCCGTCCTGGAGGTCTAGTGACCCGT
>BLSH010047373.1:392332-449110 GCA_018402905.1 Glandirana rugosa | reverse complement strand
GGTCTTCAACAGTTAGACAAGTCACTAAACTGAAAGGACTGGTCCCTCCGTCGTCGGATCCGGGACTTGCCCCATGGATAGAACTGATAATTGTTTTGTTCCTTTCGGGTGAAATAAAGCTAACTAAACTTAATAAGAAAAAAGTGTAATCAGTTCACATTACCGTGTGGATAGTTTTTTATTTTTGACGTTCCTAAAATGTTCGAAATAGGTTCTGAAAGATTGCTGACCTCAACACGAAATCCGGAGTACGTGTGTCCTGCAAAAAAACTGACAAAATGTCGACGACAAAAATCGACGTCTACAAAAAAAGATGTCCGTTATTTGGGAGTTACAATAGGATACACAAGTACAATAGGAAAGTGGGCTTTCCTTGTTTTGTTAATAGTCAAGATAGGTACCCCGTTCAGGGCCTAGGCTGCTGCCTCCCTGGTCAGGAAAGTCAAATCACTGAACAGATTGACAACTTCTGGGTATGAGGATAGGTGTGCCTAGTACAAGCTTTCATCTTGCTTTAAATTAGTTTAAAATGTATATTTGTTAAGATCGTAGATACAACCATTGCGTTTCAGGGAAAAGAAGTCTCCCTTCTTCAGGGCTTGAACAAGGATTTGTAATACAATCTGCATGAGAAGGCCTGAACTGAGGCTGGACTGAGGTTGACGTGTCCTATCAGTAACATAAACAGCTGGCTGGACCAAGCTTGCTAGCCTCAATCCAAAAGCCTATTAAACCATTTTGTCTGGAGTTGGTCTTCTAGATCAAGGGATCTCCAAACTACAGCCCTCCAGCTGTTGCGGAACTACACGTCCCATGAGGCATTGTAAAAACTCTGACATTCACAGACATAACTCGGCATGCTGGGAAGTGTAGTTCCTAAACAACAGGAGGGCCATAGTTTGGAGACCCCCTACCCTAGATAACTGAGTGGATTGGTCTGAGCAAATTCATTAACCACTTCAGCTCATTTTTTGCAATATAAACAATTTTGAAATAAAAAAAACAATATTTTCTACTTTCTGTTAAAAAAAAAATATTCAATACAAAAAAAGATAAAAAATCAAATTTCTTCAAAAATTTTAGGCCAAAATGTATTTTGCTACACATCATATTTTTCACACAAATAGAGCTTTCTTTTGGTAGTATTTGTTCACCACTGTACTTTTTTTTATTTTTTTTTATATAAATGAAAAAAGAAACAATATTTTTTACTTTCTGCTATAAGGGCTGGTTCACACAACAAAAACACACTCCAGATTCGTTCCGGATGCGTATCTGCATGCACGTTTTTACCACGTTTTTGGCACATTTCGGTGCATTTTTTATGCGTTTCCGATGCATTACAAATCCTTTTTTCACCTTTTTTCCCTGTTTTTTTTTTTTTCACTGTACTGGGGACGGTGCATTTTTGGTGGGTTCCAGTGCATTTTTAATGTGTTTTACTGTGTTCCAGTACAGGAACAGCAGCATGTTCTTCTTTTTTTTTCTGGAACTGGAAAGCCCTGGAACTGACTGCACTGGTTTGAACTATGCCATTGGAAACCATATAACCTACTTTCCATGCGTTTTTAATGCAAAAAAAAAAAAATGCACTGTAATGCATGTGGTGTGAACTCGCCCTAAAATATGTTCAATAAAAAAAATAATAAATCGAATGCCTTCATAAATGTATTCTGCTAAATGTCTTTGGTAAAAATAAAATCCCCATAGGAGTATAATAATTGGTTTGCTGGAAATATATATACTGGAATGTTTATTTATCTATTTTTTATGCCAGTAATGCCAGTGATCAGTGACTTATAGTGGGACAGTGATAGTCCGGTGGAAAATCTGACAATAACTGACACTTTGTGGGAACTGACTAACTGCCACTTCCAGTGATATAAATACAGTGATCAGTGCTAATAATATACATTCTCACTGTACTCATGACACTGATTTGGAAGGAGTTAACATCTAGGGGCAATCAAGATGTTAATTGTGTGCCTAACAATGTGCTGCTGTTCACTACAGATTGATTTGTAAAGAAACAATTGTCAACATAGAGCTCTGGACTGTGATATGACACAGCCGGTCTGCTAACAAACTCCCACTGTGTCAAATCACACGGGAGTAGGTGGGATTGGGCGTGCGCCCGAAACCCAGAGACAAGCAGCAACGTACAGGTAAGTTTCTGTGCCTTTAGGCAGGGCCTTAGATAAGGGGGTACCACCAACCCTCTTGTACGGGACCCAGGCCAACAGGGGGGCCCAGGCAGCAGGGCGAATGGGATGTAGGCAGGGAAGGTGATCGGTGCAGCAGGGGGGCAATTACTGGAACCGATCCCCTGCATGGCTCTCTCTGCAGCAGCTGAAAGCCTGCTTCTTCTCCTCTACCTCCCGCCAGCTTTCAGTTGCTGCAGAGAAAGCCATACAGAGCATTGGTTCCAGTAATTGCCCTCCCACCACACCAATCACCCTCCCTGTGTGCCAAACGTTTCCCCCTGCTACTCAAGCCCTCCTGTGTGGCTGCCTACCCCTGCAATGCTGCCAGCTTCCCTCCTCTCCTTCCCGCCAGCAGCTGCAAGCACACAACAGGATCGTTCAAGATTGAGAGTGGGGGAAGAGTCTGGTAAATATACCATAATTACCAGCCCCTTCCTCTCCCGAATGAACACAAAGAGTGATTGGTACCGATCACTCACTGTGTTCATTCATAAATGAAGCATTGTCTGTATGGGGCCCATGTCAAGTTGTCTGTATAGGTGCCCATTTCAGGTTGTCTGTATGGGCCCCGTGGATTCTAACAGTAGCTCTGCCTGTAGAGGCCACCTCGTCGCAGTTTATGTACTGCAACGGGGCAGCAAGCGGTTAAATATGGCAAAAAGCTGGGAAAAAGGTAGGTAATTTCAGAATGCCAAACATCGGTTGCTCCTAACCTGCCCATGAGCTACTATTGAGACAGTGCTATTGAAGAACAAGTTAGAATTCCATTTCAGAACTTCAGATGCATTAGGTGCGCTAGATAAACCACAATTCAAATATAATAAGCAGCTAGGGAACATCTATATTAATGCCAAATAAGCCATATTGTGATAACAAAACCTGATTCATTTTCTATACAGATACGGCTTAGGAAACAACACAATGGTTTAATCTTTTTTGCTTTCCTTATCAATGTATCGGGTGCTGCGCTGATACAGTAATGTGCTCTAGGGTAAATGAATAGAGCAGCTGGAGATAATACATTAGAATCTCTGCAAGGCACAGTAGAATGTACAATCTTCAGCACCTAATGTCTACCTAAGCCTAATGGAATCAAGCTTGTAAGTATCCGGTAGGTATGCACAATCAAACAACCTGTCTGGTCAAAACAAAGTATATCCTATTATTTTATTTCCCAGAAATGTTTGTTTTCTCCTTTCCTATCATGTCTGCAAAGATAATAGCAAAATTTAAATTATGTAGCTGAAAAACAAGTGATAAAATGCCTAGGGAGCTATTGAAATAGAATTGTCGGTGATAAGATTAGGAATACATCGCTTTTCTAGGTGCTGTGATCAGAAACTTAACTTACAGGAAAGTTAAAAATAAAAGTAAAGATCTACAATAGGACTTAAGTTACCCATGTGGACAAGAAACAATCACCACCAATATAGGCGCTTTGGGTCATTGAATCCTTACAGTTGAACTGGGCCAAGCATTGCTACCATCTTTGTTAAACCATGAATGGGAATATGTGGAATTGGACAAAATATTTGTATGCTGGAAGTAGCTTCTGATGGCAAAGACATTGATCTCTTTGTGTGCACATCATACGATTGTGCTATTGAGAAGTCTAGTCATTGGAGTACCATGGCCCTCCATTTCAAATCTTATGGCCCTAATTCATAAATTTGAATCCTTCTCTGGCTTCTCAATTAATTCGGACAAGTCCACCCTATTGCCATTAGACCCGATACTAACGCCTTTTCCCCAGACAGTAACACAAATCAAGGTGGTGGACTCGTTCTGATATTTAGGAATTGATATACATCCAAATTTAGCGGACTATTCCAAATTAAATCTACTCTCGTTGCTTCATAAGATTCAACAAAAAACTAATATTTGGATGAAATTGCCTGGCTCTGTAGTTGGCAGATGAAACCTTATAAAGATGATATGGGCCCCTCAACACGTATACGCATTACACAACGCACCAGTCTGGATCCCTCTACACATATTAAAAAGATGTAATACTCTATTTGAAACACTCATTTGGAAAAAACAAATCCCTCGCATTAAGCTGGAAACACCACAGGAATCAAAAGACGCTGGAGGTATAGCGGTGCCTAATTCACAATATTATTACCTGGCTTCACAAATACAACAGCTTATGGCATGGCAGGATTCATCCACCCTTGACCCCATAAAAAGCTTACTAGCGGACATACTCTCCAACACTAATCTTTTGGAATTTTTAGAAGCTGGGGAATTTAGAAGCGATTCTCAATACCCCACCTTTACTTTGATTGATAAAATCTGGTGTAAAGCCAAGCAGCATTTTGATTTTATGGGATCTACTTCTTTTACCCGTATCTTTAACAATAACTATATTGAACTCCAGAAATTGCAGGGATTTAGCGAGTGGTCTATGTGTGGTCACAGATACATCTCATAGCTCTATCATGGTTCCGTTTTTAAAGACTTAAAGACCTCCAGACATTAAAAGAGGAGTATGGTCAAATAAGGTGTTCTACCAATACTTACAACTTCGGCATGCTATTACCTCCCAAGATAAACTCTCCAAGTGGGTATTGATTGATCCTAAAATACTTACGCAAGTAGTAACCTCTACTACTAGAAAGGGAAAATCTCGTCTTTATATGGCTCATTCATGGCTGGGATAGCGACTGCTATGTCCTTTAACAGTAGAGCTCAATGGACAGAGGACCTGGGTCATATCTCAGACGAGGAATGGTTCACAATGCTTGACAATGTAACTAAGATCTCTTTATCGACAACTCCTAAGCTCACGCAGATTTTTATCATACATCGCACATATTGCACCCCTAAAAACTATATACATGGTAGAAAAGAGACTCCCCCTGTGTACGAGATGTAAAATACACAACGGTATTCTTATTCATATGTTTTGCAAATGTCCGAAATTGACAAGATACTGGACCAATATTATCAATTCTATCAACCATATATGGAACCTCACTCTTCCCGTAGACCCTAAACTCTGTTTATTAGGTTGGCTAGATGAAGAAATATACACTCCTAATACATATCTCGCTATCATTAGAGCCCTTTTTATTGCGCTAAAACTTATAGCACAAAAATGGCTCTCTTCAACACCACCTTCTCATAAAGAATGGGTCAACAGGGTTAATAATACCTTGATAAGGGAAAAGTTGGTGTATCAACATAGAGGAATTCCTATGAAATTTGCACGCATATGGGATGAATGGTTGAGTATCCCAGGACTAGCTCCAGTCCAACTAGTCAAAGATAGAATTCTAAGTGGAGGTGTATCTGCTGCACTGATATAGGATATCTACACACTAAGGCTTGTTGGGTACCTTAGGAGTCTTTGCAAATAGTAAGGTATTTCCGAAGTCTTATCCACTTGTTGACCTCGACCACTAAATAGTTGTATAAGGAGGCATAAAAGGTTTATTTTGCTCTGTTGTTTTAAAGAGCGCATCCCCCCTCTTTTTTTTCTTCCCCCCTTTATACCTCATGCCTTTTTGCCCCTTCTCCCGATCACGGGGACTCAGGAAGTTGGATATGACCTTGCCAAATGCAAGCTCTTAGAGCAAGGTATCCCTCCTGTTCTGTTATATGTTCAGTGAACAATACACCCTACACGGGACTATATATGGTTATGCTGACAAGAATAAATGTTTGTCTGCCTGGAATAGTACAGGTACTTGATTCTCATGAGTATGGATATATCTTTGAACTATTTGTATATCACTACACTTCTATGTACGCCATACCCTCTGTAATATGTACAAATTATCGTACTCTATTTTTGATTTCGCCTTGTTTTTCTTATCGTTTTTATTGTTCTTTTTGAAAATAACCAATAAAAATATTCTGATTTAAAAAAAAAAAAAAGAGTACCATGGCCCAGTAACAGAAACCACATGGACTATAAAGAGGACTCAACGCTATACCATCTCTATTTTTTGTGCTCAACACACTCTACTATCTATCAATCTAGTTACCATTTTCTATCTAGTAGTCTCTCTCAATTAAAATTATGTAAATTATATAAAAAATAAAAAGTAATGTCAGTGATGGAACTACCAGGCATGCAAATGTCACCCTTGTGACTCTGTCTTGGCATTCTGACACTTTTGGGGACTGCTGCGGGACTGTAAGGCTCCGTTCACAATGCTGGAACCCCAAAGTCGTGCAACTTACTGGTGACTTGCTGGTGACTTTTACAGTCTATGGCAATCAAATTGCACCAAAGTTGCAGAAAAGTAATTCAGGAACCTTTTTTTTAATCGCTTGAGCTTGAGTCGCATTGATTAAGATGGCACCAATTGAAATTAATGTTTTGATTGCCATGCGATTTTATGTGTCACAGGGTAAACCAGGGCTTATAAAGGGCCCCGGGATCGGTGGGGAAGGCAACGGGCCTGGAGGGAATGGTCCCAGGCTCAGATCGAAGGGTCCCAAGACCAGACAAAAGGGCCTGGGACCATGGAAAGAGCCCTGGCGGTCAGGAGGGCCCTTAATGGTTTCTTGCACTATGGCCCTGAGAGTTATGCCTCTGAGTGATGTCCTTTGTGGATCCTATTCTTTTATCTATCTATCTATCTATCTATCTATCTATCTATCTACCTATCTCTAGCAATCCCTCTCTGGTCCAATGACAGAATCCACGTAGATTCTAAACACAAAGTTATAACCCTTCTGTTTTCTTTCTTTATATAATTGATTTTTCTCTATCTATCTATCTATCTATCTATCTATCTATCTATCTATCTATCTATCTATCTATCTATCGTAACAAAAGTGGGCCATATTATACAATTTTCTTATTCAATTTCCTTTAGATTTACCTTCAACTGTGTAGTGCAACCTGTTTGCATACAAATTGAGTGTTTAGGTTTACCCTCATATTATATGGTTTTGGTAAATGTAAAGGAAAATGGTTCAAGAAAATTGTATAACGTATGGCCAGCCTTAGTAGCTAACTACCACTTTCTATCTAAAAGTCTCTATTTACTTTACCTAACATAAAAAAACTCCTATCCTTTCTGGATCCTCTAATCAAAATCATGAAATGATCAGGGTAGTTTTATCTACGTATCTATCTGACGACCCTTATTTTATTTTTTAAAAGTAACAGTTATTTTTTGATGAGTCAATGACATTTTCACATTACAATCACATGGCTGAAAATAAAGATCCTTATGCTTGTGCAAATTTAGTCTATCGTGTCTATTTAATCTATCTATCTATCTATCTATCTATCTATCTATCTATTTCCTGAATACATTATCGCCCCTCATAAAAGAAAACATATCCCTGCGAGGTATCCTGATGCTATTTGTGGTCCTCTGTGTTTTATTCCATGTGTATAGCAGCAAGCAGCATGCCCGGTGGCTAGCTAAATTCACGGAGTCCTATAGAGCAATGCTGTCATGTAGTTAGTCCTTAATGCTCAGAGCCAGTTTATAAGTGACTCAAATGGGTTATGCCTCTTCCAATTTCCTGTTGACACATTCAAGAAGAAAATATTTAGGTCAATCATGGAAAATCCCTGAGGGAGTGCAGGAAACAATGTAATTGTTAAAATGAAGTTGGTTATTAGGGCTATGAATATTATATTACATTGTAATTAAGACGCGGATCACTGACACACTTTCTGTGTAAATAGTTTGCTAGATGCCTGTAAATATTAGATTTAGCTAATTAAACGCGTCAAAAAATGTACGTTGTGTAGTACCTAGCGTTCATGAAGGTAGGCCAGTACAAGCACAGCTTGATTGATTTTTAAATGTACTTACAGCTGTACTTGGAGAAAAAAGAAAGCTATCATTTTGCATAAATGATTTAGAGCTGTCATTAGTCAAAACGTCTCAACAGCCCAAATGATCTGCATGCATCAGAAAATTCCACTCGCATCTTTCTTATGAGATTTATATATATTATACATTCAGGAAAGCCTTCCGCACCAAGCCGAATCCTGAAAATAAATGATCGCCTGATATGTGGCAACAAATATGTCGGCTGAGAGTCAATCTACTTAAGACACTTCATGCAGGGTTTTTGCAAGTTCAAGTGCAGAATATTCAGGGTGGGTTTAACTGCTCGTGAGACAGATATGTGCCTCCGCCACTGTGAACGTTTTAGGAATATTCAAAGGGGGGGATTTGCATTTGACAGTAATCTTCACACTCATATTTACAGGACAAGGCGAATTTATTATTTTTAAGCTAAGCTGCATGAAAATGTTGTGCTTTTACTGATTCACAGGCCATAGCTTACTTGCTAAGGGACAATTCTGACTGCTCCAATGGGGTTGATTTACTAAAACTGGAGAGTTCAAAATTAGGTGCAGCTCTGCATAGAAACCAATCAGCTTCCAGTTTTTTTTTATTGTCAAAGTTTAAAGAGATAATAAAGCTTTTTTTTTTCTTTTTTTTTTAGTAAAAATAACAAACATGTTCTACTTACCTGCTCTGTGTAATAGTTTTGCACAGAGCAGCCCGGATTCTCCTCTTCTAGTGTCCCTCACTGGCTCTCCTGGTTCCTTCCTCCTGCCGGTTGCCCCCACAGCAAGTGGCCTTGCTCTGAGGGCACCCAAGCAGGAATGCTCCCGTCCAGTTTGGCTCCACCCCCTCCGTCTCCGATTTGGCTTGCTGGTTGTGATTGACAACAGAGGGAGCCAATGGCTGCCAAAAGCCAATCAGGAGTGCGAGTTCCCAGAGAGGCAAGGCTCTCATGAATGTCACCAGATCCACAGCGGGCTCAGTATTAGGGGGGGCTGGGGGATGTGCTGCCCACAGAAGGTGTTTTACCTTCATGCATAGAAGGTATGGAAGGGATGGATTTTGTGTTCCTGCAAAGCAGGGGCTAAAATCCATCTCTTCCCTAATACAAGCAGCACATACAGTACACAAAAACACCGGTTAGGCACACAGTTAACCCATTGATTGCTCTAGAAGTTTAATCCCTTCCCAGCCAGTGTCATTAGTACAGTGACAGTGCATATTTTTAGCATTGATCATTGTATTAGTGTCACTGGTTCCTGCAAAGTGCCAAACATGTCAGTTAGTGTGCAATTGGCCGACGCAATATCGCAGTCCCAATATAAATCACTGATTGCCACCATTACTAGTATAAAAAAAACATTCCATAAATATATACCATAGTTTGTAGATGCTATAACGTTTGCGTAAACCAATTAATATACGCTTATTGGGATTTTTTTATCAAAAACATAGCAGGATACATATTAGCCTAAATTTATGAAGAAATTGAATTTTATTATTGGATACGTTTTATAGCAAAAAGATAAAAATTTTGTTTTGTTTTTTTTACATTGTCAGTCTTTTTTTGTTTATAGTGCAAAAAAATAAAGAAACTCAGTAATGATCAAATACCACCAAAGGAAAGCTCTATTGATGGGAAGAAAATGACAATAATTTTGTTTGGGTACAGCCTTGCACGACCGAGCAATTGTCAGTTATAGTAACGCAGTGCCGTATCGCAAAAAGTGGACTGGTCATGAAGGGGGGTAAATCTTTCGGAGGTCAAGTGGCTTGCAAACTCAATTTTTTTCAGTTAGGATTTATATATAATAATAGGTGTTATCTACTTATAATATTTTTATATTTAGTGATCTGAACTGCTCTTCATTAAAGAGAAAAAAAATGTTTTCCTTTAAGTTAAAGAAGAGTTCTTCTTTATCAACAGCTTGAAAGAAAATGTATTGCAGCAGTTTAAGTAAGAGTGGATGACTAATCATAAGAAGGAAGCTGGGTCAGATGCGATTCTAATTACATTTGTTGGATGCTAGTTATACAGAAAAACAAAGCCAAACCGAGAACGGAGAAAATTGTTGAATTGCTGTTGTTCCCAAGTCTCCTATTTTGTCTTAGGGTGAATCAGTGTTTTGACTTTTAGAAACTTATGTCAAATTTAATTACAATCATTTCATGTCACGCCCAAAATGCTGCTTATCCTACGTGATTACATAAACAGCCCCTTTTTTTAATTACCTATTCCACGCTTTGCAGTTCAGAAGGCTTTCAGCAGACTGTTATCTTTGTCTATTCTATAATGCCATTAATACATACCAAAAAGTGGGGTTATTAAAGGCTATGTGCACTTTAGTGATATCTAGTTGTGAAGACTAAAGTAATAAAGATCTTTGATCTTGATCTTCCAATGATGAAAGTTTTGGTATGTTTTGGAAATGTCATGTTAAGGCTCAGTTCGCGTGATTTTCAGTGCGACTTTGGAGTCCGACTTTGATACGACTTTGATGTGACTTTTTATGCTCTGTGGCATTGAAGTCGGACCAAAGTAGTGCAGGAACCTTTTCTAAAATCGGACAGACTTGTGTAGTATAGGTTAAGACAGCTCTCATAAGGAAACATTGAATTCCACATGTCATCCAACTTGGGGTCTCACAAGACAGATCCTATGTCACATCAGTGTGTTCCGAGCCTTAGAGCCAAACAAAGAACTTTGCAGCCTTTGCCAATGACAACATCCTTTTTTTTTTACAACCACGACTCTTCATCCTGTTCGCGCTCAAGGAACTAGAGGTGTTTGGCAGAATCTCAGCTTCTTTACTTCACTTCACATCACCACTTAACTTCCAGTTCAGCCTCAATAAGACTGGGAATATGAATGTTTCAGTTTTAAGCACTGAAGTGGAGGGCAACAACTTCTTACTACCATTCTTCTTGCACAGCCAGCACCAAATTGAAATACCTTGGCATCTACCTAACTCCCAAATATCAAAAGAAAGGTTATTGGTATTTGGGGCTGGGTGCCTAGAACTGCCAACATCCAAAAAGCATGTTGCAACATCCCATAATACAAAAATATCATCTATGTATCGGTACCAAGTCAGTACATGGTCCACACACATAGAGAGAGTTTCATCAGATAACAATGTACATTCCCACTCCCCAAGTAAGCCAGGGAGCAAGATGTCCCCATGGCTGTGTCCTGTACCTGGAGGAAGTGGGAATCATTACATGAGAATATGTTATGTCTGAGGTTAAAGTCAAGGGCAAGTAAAATAAATTCATTGTACTGCTATTATTCCTGCTGTCCAGTTTATAAGAGAACATGATGTATGGCCACAAGGCCTTTGTCATGCAGAATAGTACTATAAAGGGCCTCTACGTCTATAGCAACAAGGTATGTGTGTTCAGTCACATGTATTTCCTCAATCAGTTGTAGCAAATTAATTGTATCATGTACATAAGATGACAGGCTCAATACAGATGGCCTGAAATGACTGTCAACCATCTGGCTGATATTTTCAGTGAGTCCTCCCTGGCCGGATATAATAGGTCTGTCAGGAGGATAGAAAGAATCTTTGTGTAACTTGGGGAGAGCATAAAAGGTTGCTTCCCGTGGGAAGCTAGTTCTGATAAATTCCCAAGTATGTTTGGGGGTAACATGATAGTAGTATGCTTCATAAACTGAAAGATAGAATTCTTGAGTAAATGTGTCCAGTAAGGATTTGGATATTGGGCGATACCATTCAGAGTTAGATAAAATTTTATTGCACATCTGTATATATTGAGTGTTATCCATGACCACAATATTCCCCCCCTTATCGGAGGACTTGATGGTAACATTGTGGTTCTGGGTTAAAGATCTCAATGCCAGTTTCTCATTGTGAGTGAGATTACTGTGTGGGTTATGTGAGATTTTAAGATTTTGGATGTCCTTAGACACCAGTTTGAGAAATGCAGCTGCATTTTGGTTGGAGCTCGTGGGGGATACAGGGTAGACTTCTTTTTCAAGGGGTTGATATGTACATCTTTAGCAACTACTAATATGTCTATCATACTATACACCTGTAAAACTGTTTGTCTCTCAGCCAGTAATTTTTATCTCCAGGCTGGATAATGGTGTAGGCTTTTTGTGGTATTACTGTATCCTTATATTTATCATTATATTATGCCCACTCTAGACATGTTTTTCCACATATTCTATGCTGGTCACTCATGATTGGTGGTCTTGTGGTTACACGGGGGTCTACTCTGTCTTGCCCAGCCCTGGGAGGGGATGCATCTGTCAGCTCCATCCTTCAGGATCCCTCCATCGATCCATGCTGTTTTGTGTCTGTGTGTTTTCTCTGCCTTGTGTAAGTATCTCAAAACAGTTATGTTTGCTGGTTAAATACTCTATATACCACTGTATACTGCATAAAATATGCCTTTATGCATTTGTCTATACTTTACTGATTGATGCACAATTGTATTAGTATTTTAGAAAGGATCTAGTGCTCAAGTCTCCCCCGAAGAAGGAATATAACTCCGAAACATGTTGGGAATCAATTCAGCAACTCATGTGGACTGACCATAGTGTCTCTCTCTGGCAGTACCCAGAGCATCTTATTGATTTTGAGTACTTGTTATGTATATACTTGTTGCCATGACATATATGTATGTTGGTAATGTTTACTGTTTTCTTGGCTCATTTCACCCTTATGTTTATCTTATTTTAATTTTTGTACTAATAAAAGTGGCTTGTTGCCTTTTAACGTATTCATGCTTTTATCCCATTTTTCTGCCTAAAAAGTCCAAAGGAGTTACATCCTGTTGCACTTTTTGCACATTATATAGACATAAGTCCCAAACATCTGACCTTTAAAAAAAAAAAAAAAAACTTACATTCCCAGTGCCTACCAATGATAAAAGGCTAAAGAAATGGACAGACTCTAAATCTTGCATCTCCTGGTTAGGAAAAAATCTAGAGTCATATGCATATTCCAGACAATCCCCATACACCTAATGCCAAAATTGAAAAATACCCCAGTGTGCTGTATACAAATTTATATGGTGCCATGATAGACCAAGGATCTCCCATCCTATCCTCATTAAGGAGAGAGATAGAGGATGCCTAGACCTCCATAATTGTCCACTGTGCTTCCAAGGTGCTCCTCTCTACAGAGTAACAGATTGTTAAAGATGTCTTTCTCTGGAAATGACTGTTGTCCTCAAACACCAATCTGTTGTATACTACTCCCCATGATAGGACACAGTTATTTCCCACCAGGGTTCAACAAAAAGGGCTTTGACTATTGGACCTCAGAGAAAACATTAGGAATACACAATATCTGGAATGGCCTTGTTATGTTCCCTCTTCAGAAATTGAGAGAACAGTGGGTGACTCACTCTCTAGACAAATGGAGATACCGACAACTGCACCACTTTGTGAATTTGTTGCCCAGACCACTACGATCCATAAAACACCATAACAGCTGAAAACCCTATTGTTGTTGACAACTACGACAAATGTCTTGTAACTATAACAAATGTTGCTGCAGTCAGCATCTCTGGATGACCCTAACTACCCAACTTAATAAGAAATGGACTTGCAATATACACTTCTAGATGAGCAAAATTCCAGGACTTTATTACTAGCTGCAACCTATTCCATAAATACCAAAATTATGAAGACTAACTTTAGGCTGCTATTCATATAGTACCTTACACCTATGAAGCTCAACTCCATATACCCGGCAAACTCTCTCAAGTCTTGGAGGTGTTGTGCTGTTGAAGGAAGTATCTCTTCTCTCATATATGGTGACAGTGTCCACTGATCCAACAGTTTTGGATAAAAATTTGAGATACATCTCCATCATATCTTTTGATCAGTGGACTTTCCAATTGTTTCCACCAATCAACAAGTCAGTATAAACTCCACATCTGTTAAATACTGCCAAGGCAGTAGTACAAACAAAAGGCCACTGCCCTCACTCATAACTGACCTTTGCAGTAGGGAACACATGGAAGGGCAACGCATGCAAAACAAAACCAGAAAAATTCCCTGCTCAAGTCTGTACACATTTGCAAATACATGCGTAAGCTACAGAGCCCCCCAAGGCACCCCAATATTTTCATTAGACCAAATTTTGAGAGCCTTCACAGTGGAAGCACATGCATTATAATTGATAGGCAGAGGGCAGGTGAGCCTGGAGGGAGCCCACCCTTCCTTAAAGGCACAGGGGCGCACTGGACACCCAGCACACCAACAGGATAATTCAGCTGTTTGCAAGCTGGTCAGTTAGTTAAGCAGGGTTTTGTTTTGCCAAGGCACTAGTACCCTTACAAGGGAACTCCAACATTGCTCCATCTATCAAGTGCTGGTTCCAAAAAAAAGACCAATAAGACTTATTGAAGATATCACACACACTTTGAGAGACACTTTTACAAAATGTGAAAGAACCTGGGGTGTGTAGACCAGCTTTCTCTGCATATATTGACATCAAAAATATGCCTCACTTACTGTTACTCGCCATATTTATTGCAGAGAGCAAACCATTCCTTCTTGTTAGTACTCTAACTTAAGTTGCTAATTGGGCTGATCTTTTATCATAAAACATTTGACGTGCTTGATGTTAACCAATATCACCAGTGCTAAAAATGTGTTCCTCTACTTCCCCATCTTCCTCCTGTCTGCTCCTAATTATAATCTTATCTTCACCTATATAAAAAGACACAATGGGGTTTATTTACTAAAGCTAGAGAGTGCAAAATCAGTCACACTTCTGCAAAGAAACCAATCAGCTTCCAGATTGTATTGCCAAAGCTTAATTGAACAAGCTGAGGTTAGAAGCTGATTGGTTTCTCTGCAGAAGTGTGACTGATTTTGCCCTCTCTAGGTTTAGTAAATAAACCCCAATGTTACCTTGTAAATATTTCCACCTAGACACGTGTTTTCTCTAAGCTTGAACAAGTAACATACGGCCCTACCATGTTTGTTGTTAAGCTTGTAACTGCCTTTAAACTTTTCAATAAAAAGATTCAATAAAAAAAAAAAAAAAACCCGAACTGAACCTGAAAGAGAAGAAAAAAAATGCTAGGGGGTAGGGATTTTTAGTAAAAGGGACATTACATGCTTCCATGGCCATCCCTCTACCCTCACCTGACTTATGTTCCACTTTGAGCTCTAGTTCTGAGTGTGTTCATTTAGTTTGCTTGTTACCATTACAATGCAAAAAAATGAACCTATGGAAGAATAAGACATGACAAGCTCAGCTGTCATTTAACACCCCTTAGCCTCACTGTGACACCAAACACTTACAAAATCTAACCTTCCAGTTTCTATAAGCAAAATTGGCAGAAATTAATTGTTGGAGAAGCTGGCATGGGAAGTCAAAATAATGACCTTCCATTAACAGAAATCAGGTACTGTTTAGCTAGGTGTACCATCATTTACTTGTAGTCGACACACCCACGTTTCCCTATAAGGTGACAGGTATAAGGTAATCCCCGCTAAGACTGTTTTCATTGAAACAAGTGCCCCCATTGAAAGATTTCCCCTCTATTCCTGTTCTGGTGGCAACTCAAAATTTTGGATCTACCCTCACTTTTGTTTCCCATGAAACTGATAATTAGGACAATTATAGAGAGTAAATTTCCTTACCTGGAACATAGACTGCAGTAAACACCAGAAAAAGGTTTTAATTGTATATACAGTATCTGATGCCTGGCTTGTGTGTATAGGCACCAACATCCCTACAATCAATAGATACAAACACAGTTTCTTCTAGTTGTGGGACATTAAAGGTGCCAAAAATTGTACCAAAATATGCTTTACTGTTATAATGCAACTTTTATTATACTGAACATATACCCCTATATAGTCTCCCCTATGATCTGAAGAGTCCTGGTTCCAGGACTGTACGGCTACGGGATAAAAGCCTATTTATTCGTATTTACTTCCACATGCTTGTGAGTAGTTTTTATCTCTTTTTATACAAAATAAAATTCCCTTGGGATAATGCACAAGGCTGGTGCACCCTCTCTTCCTTTATCTTTCTAGTGCAATAAGGACATCCCCAGTCCTAGAGGACAGCAAAGCAGGAAACATTAGCTATAGAGGAGTGGACCATTATTCATTATTGGGTCTAGCCACTATACTCATGCATGGAAGTATTTATTTTGTTTTTCTTATGAGTAAAAAAGTATTTGAATATAGTTAGAAATTGATCAAAATAAATTATGACTGTATTGTATAGTTTCACAGAACCTGTGGAAGTGAGGGTGGATGCCCATGATATGTGTCATAATTATTGCATTATTTTCCCCAAGTGGACCCTAATATCCATCTGGAAGCCTGATTGTTGAATGGAGGGAATACATAGTGACTGAATGTAAAACACATAGAAATATTTTTTTATGTATCCACATTATGGAATATACCTGTAAAATGTATGGTACTAAGTTCATACTGCACTTGTTTTAACTGTTTTATAATAAAAGTTCAATTTAGAGACTATTTTGTTACAATTTTTGTCACCTTTATAGTGGTTGTAAGCCCTCTCCTATACCCAGTGAAGTGAACAGCCTCAGATGATACACAGAGATAAAACAAATCTCCCTACATAAGCTATATATATATATATATATATATATATATCTGTATATATATATATATATATATATATATATATATATATATATATGTGTGTATATCTGCTGTCTTTCCCTTTCTACAGTCTTTAGAAAGTGCACATCGTGATACAAATCTTTCTTCCTCTTCCAGCAGTGGGTGTGTAGTCTGGGCTTACACTGTGTGAGAGCTGATTGGAGGTAAGGCACACCCTGACTCCACATAGGTGGAGGAACAAAGGAGCATGCAGAGCTACAGTCTGAATAGACTAGCTCCCCGCTTATTTACCTCTAAGCTCCCTTTCCAACACAAATCAGCTGCTGTTATCCCATGTGTCGGAGAACTTGTCAGAAGTGACTCATGCTGATAACAGAGGAATGGGCCCCCAGAAAGAAACAGCACTTACAGCTTTGGAAACAGATAAGTAAACATTACAGATATATGTGCTTAGGTCAAATTTCATGAATAGGGTTTGCAACCACTTTAAGGCCCCACAACTGGAAGAAACTGTGTTTCTATCTAGAGGTTTTAGCTGCTCACCACTCAATCCAAAAAAAAAATGCCTTTAATTTTATTTTAATGTTATGTTTTGGAGAATGCGACAAGAGAAGTGAGGCTGCCTAGATGCAGCAGAAGAAATATGGCTATGAAGCAATGGGAGGAGAGCCAGTATTACGTCAGGCAGATCTCGCCCCTGGAGCCCCCCCGAGGGATTAAGGAAAGTTAGGCAATGTAACTCATCAGCATGTACCAAGAATTTAAACATCACATTTGGATGTCTGGCCCCTTTAGCTGTAGACAATTCAACCCCCTCTGGGGCAAATTCTTGCAGCCGTCTCCAAAGCATCGCATTTGCTTAGACAGTACAGAGGACATGGGTCATTTCATATTCTTTCTACAATCACAGAGAGGCTAAATAAAATCCTAATGCCTTTTGGCAAATCAAAATTAGGAGTGCACAATGCAAACTAGCTCCAGGCATCAAGGGAAATGTTTTCACCATGTGAGAGCAAAATGTATATAATTTCTGAGAAGGAACTAACCCAACAGCCTCAGCAATGTAGTCAATACCGAGGTAAATTAGGACATAAAAAAAAGGATTAACACTACCGTACCCTGGTATTGATTCAGCTAATCTAATAGGACGAACCATCCCAATGATCAGCCAACCTTTATTTTATGACTAGCTCCAGTGGACAGCTATGAATATATGAGTCTTTGATGTAAGATATCAAATATGCATGTTCTGCTCCCAAATAGTGAAAGCAAGACAGCTCCAGAAGCAGTGGAAAGGAAAACATAGCTTGCTTATAAGCAACAAAAAGGGTTTATATTAGTATCGTCATGGCAACCCTTAATGATGGGTACTTGTAGCATAGCAACCACATTAGAAGTAAGTGCATACAAAATGCTGGTACATGTTAGAAATAGACCAAATCTATCACGCCGAATGAGACTGTTCTATTATTTATTGGCATATCTATACAGGACAAGGCTAAAGTTTATATGCTGGTTGCCTATATGCAGAGGGGGCTTGCCATTGCATGGGCTTGTTCAATATTCATGAGGAAAGCTGTAGGCCTCATTTACCATGGTGGCTTAGAGGTAAAGTGCATTGCCCATGGCAGCCAATTAAATTCCAGCTGTCCACTTTGAAGACTGATTTGAAAACCAAGGAAGTTGTTTTTCACTTTTCAAGAGAAAAGTAAAAACTATAGGCTCTTCCCCTTACTGTTGAAGCACAGGAGTCTGGTATTTAACCACTTCCCGACCACGTAACGACTATAAGTGGCGACAGTGTGGCTCTGTCAAATCGCCGCTTATAGTCGTCACTCGCGGGCACGACACTAGGGCGGCTCGCGCTTGTGCCCGCCGCATTCTCCCTGAGCAGGGGCTATGGGTTAGGCGGACTCAATGTCCGCCGGCGACCAACGATCGCCAGTGACAGAGCCAGAATGGGGAACCGCCGATGTAAACACGGCGGTTCCCCGTTCTGACAGGCAGCATGTCACAGATCTACTGATCCCTGTACTCGGGATCAGTTATATCTCTGGTGCCCCAGGCAGCCCAGCCCCCCGCAGTCAGAGCAAAAACAGGGAACACAGCTAACCCCTTCACTGCCCCTGCAGGTTAGCCCCTTTCCCTGCCAATGACATTTATACAGTAATCAGTGGATATTTACATTTCTGATCGCTATATAAATGTCATTGGTCCCAAAAAAGTGTCAAAAATGTCCGACATGTCCGCCCCAATATCACAGTCCTGAAAAAAATCTCAGATCGCCGCCATTACTAGTAAAAAAAAAAATTGTAAGAACGCTAGAAATTAATTCTCATGGTTTGTAAACGCAGCAACTTTTGCGCAAACCAATCAATAAACGCTGATTGCGATTTCTTTTTTACCAAAAATATGAGGAAGAATATAAATCAGCCAAAACCAATGAATATGTTTGTTTTTTTATATTTGTTTTTTGGATTTGTATTTTAGCAAAAAGTAAGAAATATTGTTTTTTTTTTGTTTGCTCTTTTTTTTGTTTATAGCAGTGATCAGAAATGACGCAGAGGTGACCAAATGCCACCAAAAGAAAGCTCTATTTGTGGGAAAAAAAGGATGCCAATTTAGTTTGGGCGCAACATTGCATGACTGTGAAATTGCCAGTTAATGCGTCGCAGTGCCGAATCGCAAAAAGTGTTCTGGTCCTAAGGTCGGAAATCCTTCCGGGGCTGAAGTGGTTAAACCTAGTGATAAATGATAAAAAAATAGTTTTCACTTCCCCAGAATTTTCACCTAAAACACATTGACACTAACTGGCACTGGTACTAATTTTAAAAAGGCTGTTTTTTAAAGAAAAAACCCTACCTAAAATATGCTGACATTGACCTTTGACCCCGACTTTGACCTTTGATCCTTACCTTAACTCTAACACTACCCTGACCTAGATCAAACCTTGATCCAACTATTTTTTCTTAACCGTATGCTGACTGTATACTGTACATATACGGAGGCAAGGTGGCTCTCCTGCACTGGATCACATACCTAGTACGTGATCCAGCACTTCCGGGTTGGGGGTGCGCAGGCGCGCTGCCGTTGTCATTATTCACAGTGGGGAGCTGATTAGTGGGTACAGCGGACTTGATGTCCACCAGCACCCGTTGATTGTTCGTTACACAAGCAGAGCGGCAGTCTGCCTATGAAAACAAGGCAGATGGCCATTCTGTCAGCGGGGAAGGCATTGATTCTGTGTTCCTGCAAAGCAGGGACAAAGATCCATGTCTTCCCCTAGTACAAGCACCTCCCACAGTTCATAAAACACTGGCTAGGAACACATTTAACCCTTTGATTGTCCCTGATGTTAATCCCTTCCCAGCCAGTGTCATTAGTACAGTAACAGTGCATGTTATTTAGCACTGATCACAGTATTAGTGTCACTGGTCCCCAAGTTAGTGTCCAGACTGTCTGCTGCAATATTGCAGTCCTGCTATAAGTCGCTGATCGCTGCCATTACTAGTAATAATCAATAAATAAATAAAAATTCCATAAAAATATCCCTTAGTTTGTAGACGCTATAACTTTTGCGCAGTGCCGTATCGCAAAGAATAGCTTGGTCATGAAGGGGGTAAGTCTTCCAGAGCTCAAGTGGTTAGTTTAAAAAAATGTAACATACTTTTCTCTCTCCTGCAAGGAGAGAAAGCCACAATGTTTCTTTCTCTCCATTTAGAAGAGAAATAAAACACGTCAGCGCTGCACCGTGACTAATCACTGTTATAGCCAATCAGAGGCTATCACAGTGATCAGATGATCACGAACCAGGAGTCCCAGGTTCCGATCATTAGTAGAATACCTGGGACTCTCTGAGAGGCCGGTCCCTGTGCTGGGAGTGCACTGTGCAGCGTGCTCCCAGCCGAAACACAGGAACACATATATGCAGTGTCCAGGTTTAAAGCCTACCTGTTACTGTGACATTATGGGGTTAATGATTAGAAAATTGGACAAACATTCCTAAAAAAATTTAGAATGATATTTCACTAGTGTATGGCCAGCTTTATAGCCTTAGTTATGAAGCAGTGGTATGGCCTTACTGAATACATGTTGCTGTATGCATATATAAAGCACAGTGCTGTGCTTTACAAATGTACACTATTTGGACCCTTTAAGCAAGTGGAATGTCATTCATAACAGTGAATAGAAAAAAACAGTCCAGTCACATGAACTGTCAAAGACATGTGACCAGCGTCTCCTTCAATCATCAAGTTCTCTAGTTCACTCTGCAGCGTTAATAAAGAGGCATGGGGCTATGTTTTTTTCCAGGATCATAGTTACCTAGCTGGAGTCAGCATTGGTCCAACTCTGCATCTGTCCCCCAGCGACTTTAACACTGAGAACCAAGCAATATAACACCGCTGATCACTAGGTTCTCACAGCTCGCCAAGCAGAGAGGTGGTGACTGTCAGTCACTGGACCTCTGCTCTACACCCCCCCCACATGCTCACTGGAGCGCTGAGCAATGGGGGGGGGGGCAGGAGTGGCCAGCTTAGACTCTCAGTGGCTCTAAGTGCCAGTTTAAGCATGTGGGTGGATCCCAACTTCATTGTCGTGATCTTGCCCAAGCCTGGACCAGCTCTGTGACATCAGCAGACAGTGGACTTCAGCCCGCTGTCTGCTGAAAATGGGTCACAGGAGTGCAGAATGAATTGCACTCTTGTGAAGTACAGCCAAACAAGCTGTGGCTGCACTTCTTTAAGCAAAGAAAACTCCATAGGACACCACTGGTTCCTTGGTGTTGTCACTACTCTGCTATTCATTGTTCTCCTTGCTGGAGAGGAAGCTGTAACTGAAGAACTGCTTCTGCTTTACTTATTCTGTGATCTATGATTTCTAATCCTTCCTGCCGCTTTTCGAATATTCCGGCACCAGTCATCAAATCACCAGTAATCTTGTCAACTTTGACATGAGGAAGGAAAGGGCTGTTCCACAACCAAACCCTCTCTCTCCCTCTCTTTTAGCAGGGATGGGACAGCTTAGTCAATTTTACACAGATGGCTAGCAAGCATGTAGGCATTACTGAAATATCATATTAGAATTTCCAGAATGTTTTGCAAATTGAGCGTCATGGAGTCATCTGTATTACATAAAAAAGATATAAAAAAACGTAAACATGATGTAATATATTTTCTAAACATGTAAAAAAAAATTAAATAGGACAAACAATATTTTTTCACATAAATTATATATTAAGACGATTGTTTTAAGCTGCATCTTCTCAAAGACCTAATACTAAGACATTTACATCAGGAGACAATTCTTTTGTGTGTAGAGAATATGTGATAATCTGTTACTGTTACTGTTTCTGTTTTCCTTGGGGCTGCACTTGTACACATCTTATTAATATTTCAAACTAATAAATAATGTAATGAAAAATCCCAAGTGATTTATTTCAAAGGCCATTGTCCTCTTCAGGAGGAGAATATTGTCTGCGGAGGACATTGCATGTAAACAGATACTGTATGTATTATATAAACTTATATGTACGAATACAATTATAGATTTAGGAATCCAATTTTTGCCATTTAGAAATGTGTATATTTTTGCCACGTCTGGCACTACCAGACATATGGTACCGTGTGGTTAGTGTTGCATATTGGAAACATACTGTGCTGCATGCACACTATTTGTAGAATGAAATTAAATCCTGGACTTATTCAATTCAATCTATGTACGCACAGTACTATCATCCAACTGGGGGACTCTATCTCCTTGCAGCGTAGCCTCCAACATTTGGAGATGCTGATCAGCAGATCTGAGGTCTTAACAAGGTTATATAAAAAAAGAAAAAAAAACGAGCCAAAAGACAAAAATAAATACATTAATACAGTGCATCCTTAGAACCCTAAACTTACAGTTAATTCAGAGAAAGGCAAAAAAAAAAAAGAAAAAGAAAAACCCTATGAAACCAGATTCAATTTGCTGTAACAGAGAAAGAAAATCCCTCCTGGTCCCCATAGGCAATTGACACATGGGATTAACGATCTACAGTATTATTCATTTAAATATTAATAGGCAATTAATATTTTGTGCATTTTGAAACATCCAGCCTTTTTTTAACAGTTTATTGAGTTGGCTAGAAATAACTTTGGTGAAAAACTGTTCCACATCTCTTACTGTCAAGAACCCCTTCCATATGTGGAGGGCAAACCTTTTTACTTCAAGTACAAAGAGTGCCCGCTTATCGGTGTTGCTGTAGGTATCTTTTATTTAAAAATTCTCTTTAAGTACCTAGAATAGACTTTCTAATCTATAGGTTATGCAAGAATGAAAAAAATCTGATTGTTTTAAACCTTTCCGCAAAGTGACAGCACTGACAAATCCCCTTAAAATAATTAGCCTTCAACAGTTTTCAAGCTCCAAACCAAAAAGCCTATCTTTAAATTTATTGTAAGTGAAACAGCAGCCAAAGTGAAGGTCATGTTTGTAGTGTGTCTGTTTTGAATTCCTAGTACTTTTAGCAAAAGAAAAATATTATATTTAGAAATTGAATTTTGTGAAATGATCATAGCAAAAAGCATAAAAGAACTTTGGCATTATGTAAAAAAAAAAACTGCCTTTCCAAATGCCAACAGCTTGCGCAGTGCTTTACAACATGGGGGCAGACAGTACAATTACAATACAAATCAATACAATACAAATCAATACAGGAGGAATCAGAGGACCCTGCTCGTTAGAGCTTACAATCTAGAAGGGACGGTCAAGAGGGACAAAAGGTAATAACTGTGGGGGATGAGCTGATGGGGAAAATGAGAATACAGTTGTTAGGTGTGGGTAGGATAGGCTTCTCTAAAGAAAAGGGTATTCAGGAATCGACTGCAAGCTAATTGATTAGAAGATAATCAGATAGTTTGGGGTAAGGCGTTCCATAGGATTGGAGAGGCTCCGGAAAGGTCCTGGAGGTGAGCATGGGAGGAGGTGATGAGGGAGCTAGAGAGAAGGAGATCTTGAGAGGAATGAAGAGAACGAATAAGTTGGGATTTTGAGATTAGGCTAGTGATGTAACTGGGGGCTGAGTTGTGGATGGCTTTGCAAGTAGTTGTAAGTATTTTGAATTTAAATTGTAGGGTGAGTGGAAGCCAGTGGAGGGATTGACAGAGAGGAGTAGCAGACACAGAGCGATTGGTAAGGTGGATAAGTCTGGCAGCACTATTCATGATGGATTGAAGGGGGGGATAGCCTATGTAGAGGTAAGCCAATGAGAAGGGAGTTGCAGTAGTCAAGACAAGAGATGACCAGGGAGTGGATTAAGAGCTTTGTGGTGTCATTGGTTAGAAAGGGGCATATTTTGGAGATGTTGCGGAGGTTGAGGCAGCAAGATTTGGACAATGATTGGATGTGGGGCTTAAAGGAGAGTTCAGAGTCCAGGAATACACCTAGGACCTTGGCATGTGGGGATGGGTTTATAGTTGTGCCATCAATTTTGACAGAGAGATCAGGGGAAGGGGTATATGGGGGAGGAAAAATTATAAGTTCAGTTTTGGATAGATTGAGTTTGAGGAAGTGGTGTGACATCCAGGCTGATATATCTGTTAGTAAATTAGTGATATGTGAGGAGACGGCGGGAGTCATCTGAGAGGTAGAGAAATAGATTTGGGTGTCATCAGCGTAGAGGTGGTATTGGAAGCCATGGGAGGCTATCAACTGACCCAGGGAGAAGGTGTAGATTGAGAATAGGAGAGGTCCATGGACAGCACCTTGAGGGACCCCAACAGAGAAAGGAAGAGGAGAGGAGGAAGTTGAATTGTAAGTAACACTAAAGGTGTGGTTAGATAAGTAGGAGGAGAACCAGAGAAAAGTACAATCACGGAGACCAAAAGTTTGGAGTTTTTTGAGGGGGTGGTCAACACTATCAAAGGCAGCTGAGAGGTCCAGGAGTAGAGTACAGAAAAGTGTTCATTGGTTTTGGCCGATAGAAGATCATTTGTTAGTTTTAGGAGAACAGTTTCTGTGGAGTGTTGAGGATATATCATGTGCAAAGGTTAGCTTATGTATATCCACGTTACTAGGACCAAATGTAAGAAAAGTGGAAAGCAAAGAAGAGTCCGAATAGACAAAGACACCAGATAAAAGACATTTGGCGCAGCGCTAATAAGATGTCTTCAAATCTGGAAATGTCCAAAGTATATCAAACATTAGAAAGACATGATCATAAATGTTCCGGTGATCCAAGGGGGAAAGAAGGTATGAAGCCGCCACCAACAGCAAACACACTGCCTTTTACCCCTTGAGGTGGACCCTCATTACAAAGGTCATAAACAGCCTATATTGTCAGAGTGATTGATCCAGCAATGGCACACAACACCTCCTAGTAGTCAGTTCCCACTCTCCAGGACCATATCAAGATGTATATTATATAGGAACAGAAAAAAAAACATCTCATAGCGCAACAAGCTTACTAGAAGACTTTTATAAGAATAAAAGTATCACACTCACATGTCCTGAACGAAAATAGCACATCTCAAGCAGACAAGAGGGGAGCGATCCACACTCTCCCTCTGATATGATGGTAGCAGCGTCCCAGTGAGCAGTCTCATCCCGTGTGTGTGGTTCCTCCCCTACCAGTTTCTTCGATACGTGACATCACCAGATAAGTTTGGGGTATCAATCATGGATATGGCATTGGGATTCCCTGTTCTGTAGTTTGATGAACAGGAGGGAAGGTATTTAGGTGGGCTTAAATGAGATAGAGTGAATATTACCAGTGTTGGTGGCAGAGGAAAGAAGTGGTATTGGGTGTGCAGAATTGTGCGATAGGGCTGGCTGGACAAGAGTATGGATATTATTTTACTAGTCTTTCACCATCTAAAACAATTCATAGTTAGAAGTTTGACTTGTTGAGTGGTTTGACTAGAGCTGTCCATTAAAAAAATATTCTAGGCTCCCTAGGAACAAGACACGTGCTACACATAGAGCTATTTTTCCTTTGAAAGAATTACTGTCCACCTGGAAATAAATCTTTTTATGAGCTACTGTATGTGTGTAGGACACCATTGCTGAGCTCTCCTTCTGAACAGGCTTGTCTCATAGATGCTGTGACTTCAATACTTTCAGTTGCTGAAAAAGTATAGAACTAAGGAATTCTTCTTTTCACTGACCTTCACTTGGTGCCTCTTTGTTCCAGATCTGACTCTAAAGCCCCGTACACACAGGACGACGATCGCATGTACGATCGTGTCAAATTGTATGTTGGCTGTTGTATGTAGCATACTGACTGCACTACACGATCGTACGACCGCAGAAGAACGTTCAGGTGCATGTAATTAGCATCCAGCCATTCCTGACTTTGGAGCATGTGTGTTTTGCACAATACAACTTTGTTGTACCAACTGCTCTGTACACACGATACAACGGTCGTATGAGAGCTTGTTGGTACGACCAAGTTTTCTAGTCTGCTCATACAACTCCCTTGTACAACCGTTGTATGTTTGACTGTTCAAATCGCGCATATGAACGATCGATATCACATACAACAGTCATTAGTACGACCTGTTGTATGCGATCATCGTCCCGTGTGTACGGGGCTTTAGGTATTGCAGCTACATACAGCTAGACAGCCAGCATATTTTAGAAGGAAGCCAGAAATGGCAGTGCTCATGTTTCTAGCATGAGAGGCATACTTTAAATATAAAAATACAAAGGCAAAACTTATTTTAGTTTTAGATAGAGTCAGAATTTTTTTGCCTGTATCTCAGTGGGGAGATTTCTCCACCTGTCCTGAAGTCACAACAAGGAATAGGAGAGTGAGCAACCCCCAAATACTTGTGGGACTTTTTAGGCAACTCAGAAAAAATAAAATTGTATCATATAAAACACAAAACTTGTATTATTACATCTATATAAAAATATTGCATCATCATAATAAAAACAAAGTCATCAATTGTAAACAGCTGCCTTATTGTAGGGTATGCATATGTTAGCGACATTGTCTTCTCTATATACCCAATGTGTTTCAGGAAGGGTTCAATCCTTTCTTCAGAGGAGTTAAGAGAAAGTCACAAAATTTGAGATCATCCCTATGAGCAACATGTATAGGCTGTCAAAGAGGCATAAGGAAGATTCACTGTGCCTCAAGGTGCCCCCAAACAGCTAGGGCTTATGTATACCACACAGGGATCCCCTCCACTTTAGCATGGCCACAGCCAGCCAAGTGAAGACAGGACCCAGGGGGATCTTATGGCTGTATATTCGGGGAGTAGTGTTCACAAGAAGTAAGTAGAAATCTATTGAAAGTTGGGATAAAACCCTGCAAAACAGTTGTCACCATAACAGGTATCCCGAGTATTTGTGTCACCAGTATCAGACATGTAGGTAGGAGCAGGTGCATAGATCCAAAAGCAGAGTGTCTGCGTTCAGGTCCATGCATCTGTTCCTGCCCACATGTCAAATTTGGAGATGTAACTGTGCCCATGCAGCCAGGCTGCTTGCATGCAGTTTCGAGGTGGATTCAGAAGCAGCAAAAAGCGGCTCAGCACGGAGGACAGGTCTTAGCACCATGTGAATGAGCCCTTAAGCCAAAACTTTTTTTTGAATGGAAGTGTGAGAACCTTTGTCATGTTTGCAATGCTGCCTGTGCATCATCTGGTAAGGATTTAATCTTACTTCTAGTGATGGTGGTCAAAAAAAAAGAATGTCCCTCTAACTAGTACACAGAAATAAAAAAATAACAAATGTTTTAACCTCTCTTAACTCTATCCAGACTTCAGTATGACCTGCAAGAAATGGCATAGAGATGATATATGTGTGAACAAATCATTAAAAAAAGGACTACGGCGATACTGTTATCTTATGCCACTAAATGACAGGGAAAGTCAAGTTTATATCAAAAACAATAAATTGAGAGTGGGATTTTAAAGTTGGTGAAGATGGTTGCAGCTCCCCTTATACAAGTCCGGAGTACCTAATACACATATAAACACACAAAGAGAGGGTGCCTCCATCTGCTAATGGTTTGACAAAGAGTCAGAGCCCTGAAACAGGTAACCAGGTCCCCCAACGTGCTGATGTCATCCTTCAGGACAAGCAGAGCCTGGTCAACTATACTGAGCGGGCTGGCTGCACCTGGACCCACTACACTGCAGGGTAGCTTGCACTCCAGCTCTCAGCAATGCTACAGCCTCTGTATTCCTCCATCCAGCCAGAGACTGAAAGACTCAGAAGCTGCAACATAACTTGACAACTTGCGCTCCAGCCTCCCTAGCTGCTACCATCTAAGCAGTCCTGATACCCTCCAGCAGGCGTCACTTGCTACAAATACGCTGTCAACAACCCTGCCTACACCAGCTGCTCCATTCACTAGTCGACACAGCCGAGATGTTGCCGACATCTACAAGGATGACACACGCAACAGCAATTTCCACCAAATGAGTGCAATACCTACCTCTTTATTTACTATGACACTCATAGGTGTGCGCATCCTATTGCATTAAGGTGTGCACCACAAAGGGCAAACAAACATGAGTGTGTGTATATATGTCCAAAGGCAGAGGACGGTGTCAGTAGGGCAGAGATTGGTGTCAGTAGTTTATTTTTCTTTTATTAATTTTTTACAATTTTTTTTTTTTTTACAATATTATATTTTATTTATTTTTTTTTACAATTTATTTTAGGAGCCCTGCTGGGGGGATTTGGTGAAATATCAGAGGTGTAAACAGACCCCTGATGTCTCACTTTTGACACAGAGAAAGAGACTGAGGACAGAGATTCCCCCGTGCCTTTCTCTGATGCCAGGCAGCAGGGGAAATATGCAAAGTACAGGGTGATTAGGGTGTGCCCAGGCACACCTGCCACCCTATGTGCGCACACCTATGATGACACTATTTATAATAGTCTACCTTTAGATGGAGGTGCCCTCTTTTTTGTGTATTGATATGTGTGAACAAACCCTTAGTTATTCTAAACTCACATTATTAGATTTAGCCATATACCTGTATGTGCTTAGCCTACAACTACTTTGTTCTGCCAGCTGGCTTGGTATTTATGTACTGGGATATGAACTGGACTTTATGCCCCATAAAGGTCTGAAATAAATTTAGCAGAAAAAAAGTAAATTACCAGAACTTTCAGCTTTATGAAGTCTCATGGGAAAACAATGCTAAGTGAACTTTAAAAGCCGGAGCGAATATCATCTCAAAGCCACTCTAAGGAGCATTAAGATATTGGCAACTGCAGTCCTCTGACCCCCAAAGAAGACGAAGGTTAACAAAACGCAACCCGTTCCTGGCACTTACAGTCTGCGTACGTCAAGATGGTAAAGATGAGGGAGATGAGGGAAATAAATGTGTTTAAAATAACGTCCAGAAAACCAGAAATATGAACACGCTGGCCTTTTTATAATATCACCTAAGCCGCACTAGTGATTCCACAATATCCTGCATAGTTCCAACATTAAGGTCAACCATGCAGACCAATACTATCCAAGGTGTATTACGCTTGATGGATAATGCGTTTGCATTCATCTCAATGGTTGTGGAACTCGGATTTGCTAGACCAAACAATGGTTCCATTGTTGATGTTCCTTAGCCTTTTGCAAAATCTCTGGGTGGCTTACCATGAACAGAGAAGCCTGCCATTTTTATATGCCATACAGAATATTATGTATTATCCCTTTTTGCGGAGGTGGTGTGTGTGTGTGTGTGGGGGGGGGGTTAAATGGAACATACTCCCTTCCTGACAACTTGGTTGAGAGGCACAAGCAAATGAGACAGTTATCATTCACTGCATGCCTTGAATTTAACTTGTTATGGGAAGCTGTTAAGTCAATGGAGTTAGTTCCACTTTAAAGGGGAATTAAACCCACCGATTTAATGGTTTCCCAAAATAGTTACATTCAAGGTAAATAACTGTCACATTTACTGTGTTTAGTTGCTAGTGCGCTTATGTTAGCTCTCAACTGAACTGCCAAGCTATGAAATGGCTTGCCTGCATATTATGAATGGGCCGTAAAATCCATGCCACTGTGTGCGTTGGTGCTACAACATATAGTGGAAAATGGATGCCAATGCTATCCATTATATATCAACCCTTTAACCTAAAAGTAAAAATGAAGTCTGTAGATACTACCTGCGTTCCAGCGATGTGACTGTTAGATCCCTTGACAGGAACTGACATCTTCTCCCCAAGGTTCTTCAAGGTGCTGGTATTTGACAGTTTTCATTGGCCGGCACGGGACATGACACCTATGCACGTCATGGGCATCATTCATCCCAGCACACAGGCGCTGTACCAAGAATGTATCTGTACATTCAACAGAAGATTGCGATCAGGCAGATACGTTTAGAAGAAGACACATTGTATGTTGCTGCTTGCAGTTTTGTTAAATGTAGGCTTAGTTCCACTTTAACTCCTTAACACAAGGTGAACAAGTAAGGACCTTTATTTTAGCCATATTACTGTAATCTTCAAATCTATCTGGGCTCAGTTGAAAATAACTGTCACTTTTTGTGAAAATACAGATCCTTTTTCTGTTGTGTAAGCTTTTGTGAATTAAATTGGAACTAAACCCTCCTATCCTTTCAGCTAAGGAAGCTGCCATCTGATTGTGACCATACACACTTCAATAAATGATCCATTTGTTTTTTGATCAACCTCTTCTGATGAGAATAATCGATTTATAATCAACAACTCATTTGATTGAGAGGCCACAGAAGAGGAAGTGGATTTTGATCATTAAAGAGGAAACTAAAGTCTCTCAAACAACATTAACACTTTTAAATCCTATGCTGCTAGCATTAATAAATAGATAGGAAGGTATATTATATTTACTTGTTTTAAACTTTTTTTTTTTAGATTTCTTCAGTTGCTTCCTGGTTTTTGGCCAAAACCAAAATGATGTCATGCATCCCAGGAGTCTTCATGGAAATTCTTTTTCTTTCACCTCGGGGAGGGGAATTCTCAGCTAAGCACAACCCCACCTGCATGCATGGATTCCAGGAAGTACATGCTACATAAATCATCTGCCCTTACTGAAGATGGCTACAGCTGAGAATGCTCGGGGGTTATTTTTCAAATACATTTTTCAACAAAATAAAGCATGGAGACATGGATGGATGGATGGATGGATGGGGGACTTTGCTTTGAATATTTAAAATTAATTAAATACCATTTTCAGTTTTGGATGCTCAAATACAGTTAAAGTGGTTGTAAACCCTTACATATACCCAATGAAGTGACTTTCCTCAGGTGATACACAGAGATGAAACAAATCCTCCTACAAAAGCTGTACTCTGTTTACCTGCATCTCTTCTTACAGCCATTCAAAGTGCAGAATTAATACAGCTTGTCTGAGCTTCGAGAAAGCAGGGGGAGGGGAGCTGAAGTTACACTCTGCAGAGCTCAGTGAAAGCTGATTGGAGGGAATAGACACCCCCCCTTCACAAAGCACACAGGAGCACAGCTGAGTCTGTCAATCACAGGCTGTGTACTGGAGCTCCCTCCCCTGTCACCCTTTTTCTCTTGGTGTCAGGAAAACTTGTCAGAAGTTATTCATGCTGATGGCAAAGGAATGAGGCAGCAGGGAGAGATGACACTTAGTGGTCTGAATTGAGAGAAAAGTACACACTATAGGGGGATATGCTTTGTTCATATTTCATATCTGAGGTTTGCAACCACTTTAAGATACAATCATAACTTACAATTGGAAGTTATTGATCGCATCCTTGTTTCCTCCATGTGATTTCAAAATATAATCAATCAAAATATGATCCTATTTATGATGAACAAGGTATCTCAGTGCTGATAATTAATGCAAAACAATCAATAAATTACTGCCCTGACTGACTCCAAACCGATCCGAGTTTAAATTGGTCGGAAGGGAAGCTATGGTTATTTGATATTTGCAGATTCACTTGTTTCGATTCAATTATACATTCACTGGATTTTTTTTTTAAAAATGTGTGTGGCCAACATTAGACTCTGATTGATCTGTAGTTGCTCTGGTGTGACCAGTAATGACACCAGCCATTTGATGACTTGACAGTTTGCTTGAGAGCACAAGCAACTGTAACAGTTATCATTCATGGCACAGTTTAGTTCTACTTTAACCACTTGCCAACCAGCCACTTTCGTTTTACAGTGGCAGGTTGGCTCGGCTGCCTAAACCGCCGTCATGGTACGTCGGCCACGCATGCACGATTTGCGGGCGAGCTCCATGAGTGTGCCCCCAGCGACCCGCCATTGCCTACTACAGAAGCAGAACAGGATCTGCCGATGTAAACAAGGTGGATCCCCGTTCTGTCAGGGGACATGCCAGTGATCTACTGTTCCCAGTGATCAGGAACAGTCAGATCTGTCATGTCCCTGCCAGCCCAGCCCCCACACAGTTAGAACACACATAGGAAACACATTTAACCCCTTGATCGCCTCCTAGAATTTAACCCCTTCCCCGCAAGTGACATTTATACAGTAATCAGTGGTTATTTTTAGCTCTGATCGCTGTATAAATGTCATTGGTCCCAATAAAGTGTCAAAAGTGTCCGATCTGTCCTCCACAATATTGCAGTCCTGGTAAAAATCGCAGATCGCTGCTATTACTAGTAAAAAAAAAAAAAAATGCCATAAATCTATCCACTATTTTGTAGATGCTATAACTTGTGTGCAAACTGATCAATATACGTATATTGGGATTTTTTTTACCAAAAATATGTAGAAGAATACATATCTGCCTAAACTGATGAATACATCCATTTTTTTACATTTTTTTGGGATATGTATTATAGCAAAAAGTAAAAAATATAGATTTTTTTCAAAATGGTTGCTCTTTTGTTTATAGTGCCAAATATGACCAAAAAAAAGCTCTATTTATGGGGGGAAAAAAGGACGTCAATTTTGTTTGGGTACAATGTCGCAATTATCAGTTAAAGCGTTGCAGCGCCGTATCACAAAAAATGGGCTGGTCGGGAAGTGGGTAAATCCTTCCAGGGCTGAAATGGTTAAAAAGTAACTCCTATTTTGTTGAGAAAAAACATTCCCCTTTGGGTGATAGATGTACATTGCAAGAATTTTAAAAAACGTTGTTGCAGATTTCTACCTTTTTTTATTCTGAAGAAATCCCTCTGTGTTTCTCTGTTTCCATGTGATAGGTGAATTTAATGAGAGTGGTTTCATAATTATCAATCACCTGCTTCACCTGTAGGGCTCTAATGAGGAAAGTTGCAGGGTCAGCATCCCTTTAGACGTGATTTCCTATTAGGAGTATCTCACCAAAAATGGCATTTTTGTTGCAGGGGATGCCTGAAATCTGACTTGTATCTTAGTGTAGACTTCTGGGAAAATCAGTGAGACACTGACACAATCAGGAAATTACATATCTGGGGGGCGTTCTGTACACATCCTATGTACAGAACTCCTCCAGGTAGCCATATTGCATTGTATTTTACAGAAAATTACAGAGTTGCAGATTGAAAAGGAAAGGTCATTTTTAATAATATTCAATTGCAACATGACTTGTATTGCAATGGTATATGCCGTTATTATTTTTTTATTTGTTTTTTTGTTTCCCATGAAAGTGGAGTTACCCTTTAAATCCATTGTATTTACAGAGCTATGTGCATAAAAAAAACATCCAATCCACTTGCATATCTCCAATACAGATTTGAAAATAAAAAGGGACAGTTAGTTGGTTGCTATGGGTAGCAAGACCATGCTTCTATTAGAAGTCTTTTTTTTCATACATGAACCCCGCAGTGACCTATAGAGACAGTGTAATTTTCTTTAAATAGGAAATAAGCTATGGGAAAGAATTGATGAATGACCGCCATCTAAACGATAACTGTGCAGCACTCAATCAATGTAGCCCAGGGGGGACAAAGTTGTTGAATGTTGTATTTGACCTACCGGGCCTCCTACCAGTACTACTGGATTGCCCCCAGCAATTTTACGGAGATGGAGAAAAAGCCACAAACCAAAATCGCTCTGTAGTTTGAAACTGCCCAGCTATTAGAGGGATCTGCTGGAAAGTCACCGGCAGAACAATACCAGACAAAGCACTCCCTGAGAGGTCGTTTATGATAACAAAGCTTATGATGGATAAAAGTCCTAAAAGAGTTTACAATATCATAACTCTGCAGAATGTTGATGTCTGATACAGAATGCTACTGAGCAATTACTGCAACCAGGTGAAGGTCTACTTAAGGCCCCTTTCACACTTGTGCGATACGATTTTACCGCAATTTTGCGCAACAATTTTACCGCAATTTTGACACAATTTCAGCGCAATTTGAAATCAGTCCGACTTTGTTGCAACTTTTGACACAATGAAAACATACTACAAAGTCGTACAGAAATCGCATCTATATTATTGAGGTGCAATTTGCATGCGACGTTGAGGGCTTAACATTGAAGTCTATGGACCTCAAGTTGTATCAAAGTTGGACCAAAGTAATGCAGGGACTACTTTGAAGTGGGCGTAACTCGAAGTCGTACAGATATGAATGGTACTCATTGGAAATCATGGGGAACGACTTGTAATGCGACTTTACAGTCCCAAGTCGCAGGACAAGTCCCACAAGTGCGAAAGAGGCCTTAGGCCCCTTTCACACTGTCGCAACTTTAAAGTCGCACAATTTTGACGCCATTGTTCAGGTCTGATTTTGACGCAATTTTGCCTGTGCAAACTTGAGGTCTATGGAACTCAACTCGCATAAAAGTCGGACCAAAGTAGTGCAGGGACTACTCTGAAGTCGACACGACTTGAAGTCCTACAGATATGAATGGTTGTTATTGGAAATCATGGGGAACGACTTGCCGTGCGACTTTGCAGTCTAAAGTCACAGGACAAGTCGCACAAGTGTGAAAGGTGCCTAAAGGGTTAGTTCACATTTTTTACTGGCTATGCAAGTAGAGTGCCTGCAGAGAAAAATACACTGTGCAACTTTGACCACAGATAACCACTTAATCACCAAATGGTTTTACCCCCTTCATGACCAGAGCATTTTTTGCTATCCAGTACTGTGATACTTTAACTGGTAATTGCTCAGTCATGCAACACTGTATGCAAATTAAATTTGTATCTTTTTTTCACACAAAAATACATGTATTTTGGTGGTATTTGATCACCTCTGGGTTTCTGATTTTTTTTGCAATATAAACAAAAAAAGACTGAAAATTAAAAAAAAAAAAAAAAAAAAAAAAAAAAGGCATTTTCTACTTTCTGTTATAAAACATATCCAATAAAAAAACAAAAACAAAAAGAAATCAAATTTCTATATACATTTTAGGCCAAAATGTATTCTGCTACATCTTTGGTAAAAAAAGAAAATCCCAATAAGTGCATATTAACCATGAGCCTGCGCACTGCATATATACTGCGGCAGGGCGGCTCTATTGCACAAAACAACGTACCTGTGCGTCATTTTGTGCAATAGATACTGCGGGCGCGCATGCGCCCGCTGCACAGAGGGGAAGCCATTCAGCAGGTCCAGCGGACCCGATGCCCGCCGGCCACCCGCGATCGCTCCACAGAGAGGCAGAACAGGGATCTGCCTATGTAAACAAGGCAGATCCCCATTCTGACAGGGAAGTACACAGAGATCTTCTTTTCCTTGTTCTTCCTGTCGGTCCGTCCCCCATACAGTTAGGGAGCACACTTAACCCTTTGATTGCCCCTGATGTTAACCCCTTCCCTGCCAGTGTCATTTATACAGTGTCAGTGCAATTTTTTAGCACTGATCGCTGTATTGGTTTCACTGGTCCCCAAAAAATTTCACTTAGTGTCAGGTTTGTCCGCCGCAATGTTACAATCCTCCTAAAAATTGCAGATCGCTGCCATTACCAGTAAAAACAATAAAAAAAAAAAAAAAAAAAATTGCATAAATCTATCCCCTAGCTTGTAGACGCTATAACTATTACGCAAACCAATCAATATACACTTATTGTGATTTTTTTTTTTACCAAGAATAAGTAGCAGAATACATATTGACCTACACTGATGAAGAAATTAGATTTTTTACCTTTTTTATTGGATATAATTTATAGCAGAAAGTAAAAAATATTGTTTTTTTTCTAAATGGTCGCTCTTTTTTGTTTATAGTGCAGAAAAAACCCCCACAGAGGTGATCAAATACCACCAAAAGAAAGCTCTATTTATGGGGAAAAAGGAGATCCATTTTATTTCGGTACAACGTCACATGACCGCGCAATTGTCAATTAAAGTAACGCAGTGCCGAATCGCAAAAAATGGCCTGGTCATTAAAGGGGTAAAGTGGTTAATTAGTTTGTGCGACAGTTATAGAGCCTACAAACTATGGTATATATACTGGAATGTATGCAGCTATAGGCGCTATACTGTAATGGCGGTGATCAGTGACTTATAGTGTTACTGTGATAGGAAGGTGGGCAGTCTGGTACTAAAAGACATTATCTGGGAGGGTCACTAACTGACCCTGAGATCCCTAGTGACACTAATACAGTGATCAGTGATAGTACTCTACACTGACACTGTACTAATGACACTGGCTGAAGGGGTTAACATCTAGGGGCAATCAAGGGGTTAAATGTGTGCCTAACAATGTGTAATGTGTGCTGATTTTACTCTACTATCTGTCTGTTTTGTCTCCCTTTGCAGGGAGAAGAAACAGCCAGATCACTGTGCCTGAGTTCTGTGTTTTAAACATATATATTGGCCAAAGCCAATCAGCTGACTTCAGCAAAAACCATTGGCTGAAATCAGTTGCCAAACTCGTGTTGTGTCCAATCACAGCAAGGGTCAGCAGGGGGCGCTCTACAGCTGTGACACACCAATATGTCGCTGACTTTCAGCTGCTGCCCTCCTGCAGTACAACTACTGGGATGACGTTGGAGTAGTTAAATATTGCCCTTGCTATAGGTGTAAGTCACTTAAATAACTTCCTGGCCAAAAAACTCCCAGAGATAGTATCATCCCATTCTGCCTTATTGCTAGGGCATTGATAAGACACTCCCAGCCCATTCACACCCCCTCAAATGCACTCTTTCTTCCCTGTCACATTAGCTCTAAACTCAGGGAAGCTGCAATGGAGGAGATAGCAGACCACAACACTGAGAGGCAGAGCAAGCTGTCAATTAAGCAGCTGGGTGGATCTTGGCAATATTGTCAGGATCCCTCCAGAGCCTGGAGCTGCTCTGCTATGTCAGCAATAGCTTGCTCTCAGCAGAGCCTGTGTAACAGGAGAGCGAAGGTATATGTGTACTCCTGTGACCCGCAACAGAAATATGGCCAAAAAAGCTATGGTCAACCTTCTCCTTTAAGCCTAAAATCTAGGCAGTTATAAAAGAATCTCCAACTAATGCAATTAGATATTAACTAAAAATCATGAAATGTATTTTTTAATACAATGCAAGCAAATAGTGCCTGCAATTTGTCTTATTAGCTTCCTGTAAGCAGCACTTGTTAATCAGCCAGTTTGCTCATTTGTCTTAAAGCATCCTATGGATCATCTCCCTTCAATAGAAACACACAGCCCCATAAGCTAGGGCGAGAAGGCACTCCCCCCCACTCCTCCTTCTTCCTTTTTTTCAAGTTAACTGACTTGGAGACTGCACTGTCCGCTGTTAACTCTTTCTTGTTAAGACTGGAAGTTTAGGGAAGCAGAACTGAGAGAGCAAACACCAGCACAATTGAAAGTTAGAAACTGCGGGTGCTGGGAAAATAATTTTTACAAATAGTTTACTGGAGAAGCTTATTTAATTGTGCTCAATGTGTTAAACTAAAAAATGTTGAGGGTTCAATGCTACTTTAATTGCCCACTAATGAGTCGCAGATTATTATAACGTCCGCACAACAAAATGGGACTGATGGCGTTTCAATGTGCATCTTCCCAACATTAGTTGTAAAAGCAGATCCCTGCACGCTGGGGTTGTGTTACTTCTCTCACAACCATGCAGCTATTAATAGCAGCTTTCCTTGATTCTTCATATCAGTTTTCAAGAATACTTTCCCTAAGTACAATGTATGATGTGTGCTGACAATGTAACTGCAATGTATCTCTACATATTAATGAAGGTCACACTGCCATGGGCTGCAACAGAGCTCCAGCTACTGTACTATTATCACAATATGGCTCACTTAGTTCCTAATGCCTTAAAGAATGCCTAACAAATGATGATATATTATTCCTGGAAAACTAATCCTGTGTGATCCCTCTTGTTTTCAGTCTGCTGAGCGCCAATTTAAAAGGGAAGCAGCAGGAAAACAGAGTCTAATTTATAGAAGAAACACATTTAGACACAAAGAGGCTCATTATTAAATCACCCAGCTAATGTCACTTTAAAGGGGACTTCCAGTTCAAGAATGCAGATTTGGATTATTACAAATGCCCTTTCTGGACCGGTTCACTTTAAAGTGTATATAAACCCAAAAGCTTAAAATCCCCTGTTAAACAGGCGCAGTTTACTTTCTCCACTGCAGGTGGCGCTCTTCCGCAGCAGTATTGCAGTTGGAAGGGAAGTCAAGAGGAACATGGTTTCCTGAGTCACTGGGGAAGCTGCCCAATTGGATGCTGCCACCCAATGTGACTCTAGTAGCCATCTGGGGTCAGGTAGTGCCTATTTAAGGCCCTGGCTCTCAGTCTTGGCGTGTATTTTGAGAGTGGGTAGAGTAGGGATAGGTACCCCGCCTGGTAGGGCAGAACTAGTGGCAGGGAAATGTTCCTGAGGAGCAGGGAAAGCATAAGGCTCACAACTTCTCTAGACATCTTTCTGCGGAGACAAGACGACCAGGTCACACTCTTCCCCTCCTAACAGGCACTGTCAGTTCGGTTGAAACCTCTCTACATACTGTTGGACCTGTGAGTGTTCCCGGTTGGGCTATCTTCCCACCAGCTTTATTGTGAACTGCCTTTGCATTACTTCAATATCAATCCCAGGAATCAATGGGCATCTCCCGCTGCTAGCATTGCGTTATTCCACAACCAGAAATGACGCAATGCTTCCTTCCGGGCTGCTTGATTGATTGACAGGTTGCCGTGGCAACGGGCAGGGACTTCCTCCAATGCTGCCATTGCCATGATAACCTGCTAGACACACAGTGGGCCGTGATTTGTTCCTACTGCACATGCACGAGATCGGGAGGTGCATGCTGGGTAGCCAACTGCACCTAATTCCTAAAGACAATCCCAGCGAGCTTCAGATGCTCAAAATCAGGATGGCTGCATGCTAGATCAGGAGTTACAAGTAAGTCCATAGAGGTGCACAAAGACCGGAAACTGTATATACAACACATGCTGATTCATAATGTATGAGCAGTGATTGATTAAAAAAAGCAAACAAAAAAAACAAAAAAATGCCAGAACTATACTTTAAAGTGTATATAAACCCAAAAGTTTCAAATCTTCTGTTAAGCAGATGCAGTCTACTTTCTCCACTACAGGTGAAGTTCTTCCACAGCGGCATTGCAGTTGGAGGGGAAGTCAAGAGGAACATCCTGGGTCCCTGGGGAAGCTACCTAATTTGATGCTGCCACCCCATGTGACTCTAGTAGCTATCTTGGGTTAGGAAGAGCCTATTTAAGGACCTGGCTCCCAGGCTTCAAGTGCATTTTGTGAGTGAGTAGAGTAGGGACAGGTAACCCACCTTGTGTGGACAGAACTAGTGGCAGGGAAAGGTTCCTGAGGAGGAGGAAAAGCATAGGGCTTGCAACTTCTCTAGACATCTTCCTTCTTGGGCATGAGATGGCCAGGCCACATTCTGCCCCTCCTAACAGTTCGGTTGAAACCTGCTCTCTACACATTGTTGGACCTGTGAGTGTTCATGGTTGGGCAAGGTTTATTGTGAACTGTCTTTGTATTATTTCAATATACAGTGTATGTTATTGCTGCCACTTTGTGCTGCACCCCACCTACACCCTAATAGCAGCTAATCCTCCTTTACATATAATGAGAGTCTAAGTTTGCAATGCACACTTTCTCTTGTTCAATGTTCACCTGTTTATCTTGCACTAGGGTGACCTCGCTCCCCTACACTTATCTATGAAAAAGCAGTGTTGTCACCCTAGGAAGCAGGCTTCCACTGGAACTACATAATGTGCACCATGGGGTTGATTTACTAAAGGCAAATAGACTGAGCATGGTAAATGAGCAGAAGCTCTGCTGACTTCCATCATCCAATCATGTGCAAGCAAAAATGCATTTTTTTAAAATTTATTTCCCTTGCATGTGTTTGGGTATTTATTGCAAAGTGACGCTTTACCTCATTTATCAAGCTCTGGAGCAACTGCTCTTGCAGAGGGCAACTGCCTTTTGCAAAGTGTACATTCTGATTCCCTTTAGTAAATCAATCCCTATGAGTCTACATTTTCAGCTGGACTACCCTCTGGATTCATTAATTCATATTTTTTTAACCATATTTATTGGCAAAAAACGCTGTTTATCCACATCACAGGCATCTGGGTACAGGCGTGCCCATGGGCCTAAAAACTATTAGATTCAGAAGCCAAGGCGTGCACTGAGCTGAAATGTAAAAGTTATATATAGGAAGAATAAACAGTTAAAAAATGTATATTTTTTTTACTTTAGGCTGATAGACCAAAGCAACTTCACTGGTCAGGGTGAGCTGTTTGTCCCATTATTTATCAGTATTCTCTCCCTGCTATGCCCTATCTAGGCTGTTGAAGCCTAGGGAACATTCATTAACCAAATAAAAAAACAAAGTATTTCGATTTTTTCCTGTATGCCTGACAGCCCCTTTGCTTTTTGCTGCAGCAGCCCAGAAGGAGCATCTGTTATTAGTGCTGACCTCAGGCAGGAGATTTGGCAGCTTCTGAAAGGGTCTACAGCCAATATTCAGAGCAGGAGAGTCACCCTCAGAGAGAAATATTATGAACAAATAATTGGAAAATTGGCTTTCTCTAGTAATCAAGACTGACTAAGGGTCTTAAAAAAGACAGGCACCCTCATGTATCTTATGCTATCCTGATGACATGGCTGCTGATTCTGCACTAAGTAACATCATAACTTCATAACTTCAGTGAGAGGGGCAGCAACAAGACTGGGTTTCAGACCAGCGACTTTGGCTGTCCTTTTTACACAACCGGACTCAGCTGGTAGGAAAATCACATGACCATGGAATAAATTAAGCATTAGAGATGGGCCAAACACCCCCCTGTTTGGTTTGCACCAGAACTTCCGAACAGAGAAAAGTTCTGCCCCGAATGGTGAACCCTATTATAGTCTATGGGACCCTAAAAATCAAAAGTCTCAATTTTGAAGGCTTATATGCAAGTAGTTCTTCTAGTAAAGTGGTGCATCTATACCGTGTATAGAACCTGCTGCAGCAAAATTGACATTTGTAAAGAAAAAAATGAATGAAATGACATTTAAATTGCCAGCAATACAACACCATTGCAGGAAATATAATTTTTTTTTTTTTAAAACGCATGGGCACCCCCCCCCCCCCCAATCCATACCAGGACCTTCGAGTCTGGTATGAATTTTAATGGGTACCTCACGCCAAAATTAACAAAAATGGCGTGGGGTCCCCCGAGAATCCATTCCAGACCCTTATTCGATCCTGCAGCCCTGCAGGTCAGAAAAGGGGGGGGACGAGTGCCCCCCCTCCCGAACCATACCAGGCCACATGCCCTCAACATGGAGGGGTGGTTTGTGCAAAGCACCTTGACCCCATGTTGATGGGGACAAGGGCCTCTTCCTGACAAACCTGGGTAGTGGTTGGGGGGGTCTTATCAGAATCTGAAAGTCCTCTTTAACAAGGGGTCCCCCAGATCCTGCCCCCGCCATGTGAATGAGTATGGGGTTAGGTATTAACATTAGACAAGATTTACACAAGAGTGCATGTACTCTTATAAACTTTAGTAAAAAAAGTATTTGGGCAGTCATATTATCCCTATATGTCAAATTGCCCTTTAATGTCTGCAGCTAACTTTAGAGATTCAGTTGAGCAGCAAAAGTTTTGAGTTTTGTATTTCTCCTCCACTTAGTTCTGCTAAGTGCTTACAATCGTCTTAAGTCACAGTATGCGCAGTGCGACACATCAATAAGACCTGTCTGTACACTTTCAGGTTCATTATTGTTAGGCTGGCTGCTCTGTAAAAATAAAGGTCACTTAGTCAAATATCACTCCTTTCAGCAGATCTCCTTGAAATGAAGAGATGGATAACACAGCTCCATATTGCTGATTTTAATTGTGCCCAAAACAAAGAATGTGTGCTGACAGTGACCCCGTCTACTGTCACCCTCGTTTATTGGTTTTTATTTTCAATATAAAACTGAAAAAAACATAATGCCATAGTTAGAATTTGTGCCAGCATGTTGGCAGGTGTCAACTGTACTTTGTGGTTTGTTATGTTAACTGTGTGCAGTGGTACTCCAGCTGGAGGCTAGCTCATGTCCTCTTAGAGCATGGGTGCTCAACCTGTGGCCCTCCAGCTGTTGCAAAACTACAAGTCCATCATGCCTCTGCCTTTGGGAGTCATGCTTGTACCTGGCAGCCTTGCAATGCCTCAAGGGACTTGTAGTTCCGCAACAGCTAGAGAGCCACAGCTTGAGCACTCATGTGCTAGAGGGTATATAAGTGTAGGAAGTAGTGCCCACGGGGCGCGGGGGGATTCATGGGAAGTAAGGAACCAATGATGGAGAGACACAGGGGTTGATTTACTAAAGCTTGAAAGTGCAAAATGTGGTGCAGCTCCACACAGAAACCAATCAGCTTCAAGGTTTTATTTTCAAAAGCTTGATTGAACAAGCTGAGGTTAGAAGCTGATTGGCTAGCATGCACAGCTGCACCGGTTTTTGCACTCTCCAGCTTTAGTAAATCAACCCTACAATGTCAGGTTTGGCTTACCCGAAATGGAACCAGGGATTTGGCACAAGTGAGAGACTGAAAATCATTTATAACACATGTGGAGAGATCATGCTAAAAGTTGGCACGACATTACACCAGTCCAAACCAGTCTAAACCTTTGTACCACTCTAAGCCTCGGTACTAATTCACGCTATTGCTATGCCCGAGACTAGCTTCTTCAGAGACTGTTGCTGTGAGCTATGTGATTCCTGTTAAGTTGTGCCTGGTTGTGTTAAATACTGAACTGTGTAAGGTTAATGTACCAGTATCTAGAAGAGGAGACCAGTAAACAAGTTTAGTCATTCTGCAAAGTCTGGTCTTATCATTTAGTGAAGATGAGCTAATGTGGCCAATATAGTGTGCATAATAGGGGAGCGAAGAATGAGTTAAGTGCTTGTTTAACATTGTTGTTCAGAAGGAAGTGTAGCCAGTTTGGGATGGTGGTAGACAGGGGCGGAGGATTCCAGTTTGAAGGGTGGCTTATTGTCTATCTAAGCAGGCCCTTCTCAGCGGTGGGTCCCTATGCTAGGGCCACTGTGGTATGGAACTCACTCAAGGTCAGGGCCTGGACCACAGAAGAAGCGGGGCCTTGCTTTGTATGGTGATGGTGATGTCTTGTATGGTGTAGAGGCTTGTATGGTGATCCCTTTTCAAAACGATGGGTTTGAGCAAAACAAGTGTGCTGTGCTAAAGAACTGGTGGAGAGTATTTAGTATTCTGCACTGTTAGTTTAGTGAAGATGAGCTAATGTGGCCAATATAGTGTGCATAATAGGGGAGCGAAGAATGCGTTAAGTGCTTGTTTAACATTGTTGTTCAGAAGGAAGTGTAGCCAGTTTGGGATAGTGGTGACCAGGGACAGAGGATTCCAGTTTGAAGAGTGGCTTAGTGTCTATCTAAGCAGGCCCTTGTCAGTGGTGGGTCCCTATGCTAGGGCCACTGTGGTATGGAACTTATTCAAGGACAGGGCCTGAACCACAGAAGAAGTGAGACCTTGCCTTGTATGGTGATGGTGACGGTGATGTCTTGTATGGTGTATAGGCTTGTATGATTGGTGATCCCTTTTCAAAACTATGGGTTCGAGCAAAACAAGTGTGCTGTGCTAAAGAACTGGTGGAGGGTATTTAGTATTCTGCACGGTTAACCTCAAAATGCTCTGTAGCCTAGTGTCTGGGATGGATAGGTACAAATCCACGTCACTGGCTGGAGAGGAGATGGGATCCTTTTAGTGTGGGGCCTAGTAGGATGAATCAACATATGGCTACCTGCAGGTGGTAAACGATGCTAATCATTGCTATTGTAGTGGGGTAGTGGCACATATAGCACCCCCCCCCCGCCTACAACAACCATATGAAATGTTCAGTATGTGTACCAAACGTGTGCCGAAGTGAATTCTTAACAACATAAAGCATGGAGACATGGATGGATGGGGAGCTTGCTATGAATATTAAAAATGAATTCATTAGCATTTTCAGTTAGAGGTGCTCAAATACAGTTTAGTTTCACTTTAATATTATGACATGATCAATCGTGGCATTCTAAGAAGAACAACTGCACTCCCAGCATCCTTTTAGACCAGGGCTCAACAAACCCCTGGTGCCAGGTCGACCAGAAACCGCATCCTGGCAAGCCGCAGCCGATCCTTCCCTCCTCTCACTATTTGCGATTCAGTGTAGAGCCGTTCTCTGCCTAATCTAACAGCTGTTAAAGAAAAACAAAAATCCAGGCAGCCTGCCAAGTTTCTGACTGATAAAAGAACCTAAAAGATACAATGTTGATACTTATCAAAGGAATGAACTCCGGTCTGTAAATGAGGACAGTTTAACCACTTAAAGTCTAAACCTCGTCTGACATTTGTTGCTTACAAGTAAACATTTGTATTTTTTGCTAGAAAATTACTTAAAACCCCCAAACATTATATATATATTTTTAGCTGAGACCCTAGAGAATAAAATGGTGGTTGTTGCAATATTTTGTGTCACACTGTATTTGCACAGTGGTCTTCACTCAATTTTTTGGGAAAAAATACATGAATTTTTTTTAAATAAAACTAAATAGTAAAGTTAGCCCATTTTTTTGTATAATGTGAATGATGATGCTACACCGCAAGAATCATGAGAGAATCATGATCTTTATGCTAAGTAACAAAATTGTGATTCTCATTTTAGCCAGAATCGTGCAACTCAATTTTGTGCTGTGGGGTGGAGGAGGGGAGATGAGGCAGCTGGATATGCTTGGTAATGGTCTTTCTATGTCCTCTGATAAAGCCCTGTGTACCATCAACAATTACCACTCTTTATGTGAAGCTGGGCTCCAGTATTTCATGGTGACCGGAAACCCACCAGACCAATGAAAAGTCACCGTGGGGGACACACATATAGAAGTGGCTGCAAAAAGGCAGCAGAAGATGAGCAGCACTGGAATACTTCTTTCATCTTTTTTTTGCATTTTATTTAAGGCTTCATTTAGATGTGCAGTTGGGTGGTAAAAATGTGCAGTAGAGAAATGTTTTTGCCACCCACCAACGGCCACCCTTTAGCTCCATTAGGCAGCAGATGAGGGTGTTTTACATGCCGTAGTCACAATCCATTCGGCATAATGAGGAGTTTCCCCCTATAACAGGTTTTCAGTGTCACTCTATCTGGCCAGCCTATAACCCTGATATAACGGTGTTATGTTGGAGTTATTGACTGGCTGCTCTACTGTAAGTTAGGGTTAGGGGGGCGCAAATTACTTGCCTTACCCTGGGGGGCGCTGACAACCCACATTATGATAAAAAAAACGGGCTCCCAACTTTTTTAGCTGGCTCCTAGACTCAAAGCAAATTTGTCAAGCCCTGCTTTAGACATACATATTATTCTACGGAAAAACCTATCTATAACGATATATATATATATATATATATATATATATATATTTAGTATATATGAGTTTTCATCATCATAAATGGCATTCTGTGCCCTTTAATATCTCTCAAATATGTGCACGTTACCATGAGTAAAAAGAAGGTTGGATTGGAGAATTAACAGGCACAGTGATGTTTTGCTGGGCACAGACAACAAGCTCCGGTAAGAAAACTGTATTGAGAAACCAGTGCTAATATTAGGTGACACCTCTCTCTCTGCAGCTTTTACAACAGACTGACAATTTAACTGGCAGCTTTCCAGTTCTAGCAGACCCTCAAAACTATGGAACAGAGGACATGTTATCTATTTATTTATATTGTATTGCTTTGCCAGAAGAAGGTGGATCTCATAGGTGTGTGCACATGGGGTGGCAGGTGTGTCTGGGCACACCCTAATCACCCTGCACTGTGCAGATTCCCCCTACTGCCTGGCTGCAGATAAAGGGATTGGGGAATCTCTGTCCTCAGTCTCTTTCTCTGTCTCAAAAGTGAGACATCGGGGGTCTGTTTAGACCCCTGAAAGTTCACCAAAGCCCCCCAGCAGGGCTTCTAAAAAAATTATAAAATATAATATTGTAAAAAATATTTAAAAAAAAACAAAATTGTAAAAAGATGAATAAAATAAAATTAAAATAAACTACTGACACCGATCTCTGCGCTACTGACACCGCCCTCTGCCCTTCGGACATATATACACACACACACACACTCATCACACACACACTCATCACACACACACTCATCACACACACACTCATCACACACACACACTCATCACACACACACACTCATGTTTGTTTGCGCTTTGTAGGGCACACACTAATGCAATAGGCTGAGCACACCTATGGTGGATCTACAAATGCTATGAGGACACAGAGCAGTGCTGACCTATGCAGATTTCTATGCTTGTATAGTTGGCACAGTTGGTTAGGTCCAGTGTTTTAACATCTAGAGCTGATGGGTTCTAGAGTGAGTAACAGAAACGTTTTCCAGGTCAGTCAGTATACAGCTAACTTAATAATTTCCCCTATTTTCAACACTATTAAGTTCATCATTTTTAGACTGCTTGTGAAGAGATGGGGATTGAAATAAACTAAGCAGGTCAGTCCAGACCTCTTCTTATCAAATGCTGAACTTTAGTTCATCTCGGCAGATGCAAAGACATTTCCAAGCCACCTAGGTCTTGGTAGGTATAATCTGCCAGCGTGTTCTGTTTGGGTATGTTTCCTGCTTGAAGTCCCTGGTATTGTTTACCATGGAACTTCCAGGGACAACACTGACAGACACTTATGCTGGCCATACATGCACAGAATTTCGGCCAAAAATGGTTGGTTTCTGAAAGATCGTTCGACAATCGTGCCATTAGTGAAAGCAATTTTACAGACGATTTTGACCGTGGGCCCGGCTAATGTCGATGGACCTGAAGCGAAAATGTTTACCGTTTCAATGAAAGTTTATACGTGTATGTTATAATCTATTATTAGTCGTGCACTCCACAAATCTGGCCTTTATGGAAGAAAGCCATTGTTGAAGGAAAGCCATAAGAAGTCCTGTTTGCATGGAAGAAGGTGCTCTGGTCAGATGAGACCAAAAGTAACTTTTTGGTCTAAAAGCAAAACGCTATGTGTGGCGGAAAACTAACACTGCACATCACCCTGAACACACCATCCCTACCGTGAAACATGGTGGTGGCAGTATCGTGTTGTGGGGATGCTTTTCTTCAGCAGGGACAGGGAAGCGAGTCAGAGTTGCTGGGAAGATGGATGGAGCCAAATACAGGGCAATCTTAGAAGAAAACCTGTTAGAGTCTGCAAAAGACTTGAGACTGGGGAGGAGGTTCACCTTACAGCAGGACAATGACCCTAAACCCCCTAAACATACAGCCAGAGTTAAAATGGAATGGTTTACATCAAAGCATATTCATGTGTTAGAATGGCCCAGTCAAATCCAGACCTAAATCTTATTGAGAATCTGTGGCAAGGCTTGAAAATTGTTGTTTTACAAACGCTCTTCATCCAATCTGACAGAGCTTGAGATATTTTGCAAAGCAGAATGGGCAAAAATGTCCTCTCTAGATGTGCAAAGCTGGTAGAGACTTCCCCATAAAAGACTTGCAGCTGTAATTGCAGTGAAAGGCGGTTCTACAAAGTATTGATTCAGGGGGGCTGAATACAAATGCCCGTCACACTTTTCACATATTTATTTGTAAAACATTTTGAAAACCATTTATTATTTTCCTTCCACTTCACAATTATGTGCCACTTTGTGTTGGTCTATCACATAAAATCCCAATAAAATACATTTATGTTTTTGGTTGTAACTAGAGTTGATCAAACCTCTGGAAGTTCGGGTTCTGCTGGTTCGGCGGAACTTCGGGACAAAGTCTGGGTTCGGGTCCGGACTGGACCCAAACTTTGAAACGGACCCCGAACCCCATTGAAATCAATGGGACCCGAACTTTTAGGCACAAAAATGGCTGTAACAAAGTCCTGGCAAGTCCTAGAGGTCTGCAAAAGGAAGGAAAATGGGGGTAAGAGTTGGACAAGTGCCCTACAAAGAAATGGGGATAGGGAAATAACTTAAAACAATTTTTAACCTAAACTCACATAAAAAAGTCCAAAATGGAGGTGGATGTGGAGTTGGAGGTTGAGGAGGCGGTGAAAGTGGCGGTGGAGGAGGATGTAGCTAAGACTGTTTTTTTATTTTTGGAATTTTGTGTTTGTTTTTTAAACCAGCAATGTAGATGTACTTTTTAATTTTGTGCAAGAAACAATAATCTGTCCCTTTAAGCAACAGTAGGAACCTCTCCCTATAGAACTAGGAGATGATTTTAGATTCTAAAATCATCTCCAAGTTGTACAGGGAAAGCCTCCGGCTGTTGCTTTAAGGGAAAGATAAGTGTTCTAAAATCATCTTCATTGTGTGGGAAACCCCTATAACAGCCGCAGGGAGCCATATTAGTGTTCTAAAATCATCTTCAAATTGTGTGGAAAACCCCTATATCAGCCGCAGGGAAGCCATATTAGTGTTTTAAAATCATCTTCAAATTGTGTGGAAAACCCCTATATCAGCCGCGGGGAGCCATATTAGTGTTCTAAAATTATCTTCAAATTGTGTGGGATTTTAGAACCCTAATATGGCTTCCCTGCGGCTGATATAGGGGTTTTCCACACAATTTGAAGATGATTTTAAAACACTAATATGGCTTCCCTGCGGCTGATATAAGGGTTTTCCACACAATTTGAAGAGGATTTTAAAACACTAATATGGCTTCCCTGCGGCTGATATAAGGGTTTTCCAATCAATTTGAAGAGGATTTTAAAACACTAATATGGCTTCCCTGCGGCTGATATAAGGGTTTTCCACACAATTTGAAGATGATTTTAAAACACTAATATGGCTTCCCTGCAGCTGATATAGGGGTTTTCCACACAATTTGAAGATGATTTTAAAACACTAATATGGCTTCCCTGTGGCTGATATAGGGGTTTTCCACACAATTTGAAGATGATTTTAAAACATTATATGGCTTCCCTGCGGCTGACATAAGGGTTTTCCACACAATTTGAAGATGATTTTAAAACACTAATATGGCCTCCCTGCGGCTGATATAGGGGTTTTCCACACAATTTGAAGATGATTTTAAAACACTAATATGGCTTCCCTGGGGCTGATATAGGGGTTTTCCACACAATTTGAAGATGATTTTAAAACACTAATATGGCTTCCCTGTGGCTGATATAAGGGTTTTCCACACAATTTGAAAATGATTTTAAAACACTAATATGGCTTCCCTGCGGCTGATATAGGGGTTTTCACGCACACTTTGATGATGATTTTAGAACACTAATCTTTCCCTTAAAGCAACAGCTGGAACCTTTCCCTGTACAACTTGATGATGATTTTAGAACAATAATCTTTCCCTTAAAGCAACAGACTCTACCTAGTCCAGTCAGATCGTTCTGTGCAGCAGGATGAGGTGTGCAATCTGTCTCTCAAAGCACCAGTACTAGTATCTCTCCCTGCTAGTATCTCTCCCTAGTCCACAATCAGATCGTTCAGTAATGCAGGATGATATGTTCTGCAATCTGTCCCTCACAGAGCCAGCAGCATCCTCTCCCTAAACTACCCTGAGAGCATATGACATGCAGCACGGTGACTCCAGCCCCATATAGAGGCTGGGTCACATGGTGCACTGGCCAATCACAGCCATGCCATTGGTAGGCATGGCTGTGATGGCTTCTATGGAAAACCAGTGAAACACTTGTTGATTGGCTGCCTTTGGCAGCTTTTTAACACGCGTAGTAAAATACCAGAACCCCGAACCCGGACTTTTTTTGAAAAGTCCGGGTTCGGGTCCGGATCCCGGACACCCAAAAGTTTGGTACGGACCCGAACTTTACAGTTCGGGTTCGCTCAACTCTAGTTGGAACATGACAAAATGTGGAAAATTTCAAGGGGTATGAATACTTTTTCAAGGCACTGTACCATAGTTTGTAGATGCTATAACTTTTACACAAACCAATCAATATACACTTATTGGGATTTTTTTTTTACTAAAGACATGTAGCAGAATACATTTCGGCCTAGATTTATGAAGAAAGGTATGTTTTTATTGGACATGTTTTTATAGCAGAAAGTAAAACATTGTTTTTTTTTCAAAATTTTCTGTATTTTTGTATTTATATAATAAAAAATAAAAAGCCCAGTGGTGATCAAATACCACCAAAAGAAAGCTCTATTTGATTGGGGGGGAAATACATAAAATTAATTTGGGTACAGCGTTGCCTGACTGTGCAATTATCAGATAAAGTAATGCATTACTAAATAGCAAAAAATGGCCTGGTCATGAAGGGGGTAAAACCTTCTGGAGCTCCAGTGGTTAAGCTCAATTCTGGCTTTTTGCAAAAATAAATAATAATAATAATAATATGCCCTTACATACTATAATTCTCATTTTGTCTAGGAGGTTGCAATAAAGACACAAATATATCTGCCACATGACCAGAGAACACGAGTGGCTTTGCTGGACCAGTCATCAGGGGAGGAAGCATGCAGGACAATGATGAGGAATACAGTCCAGTAGAGCCTCCTTAGCCTAAAGAAGCTGTATATCCAGTATATGTGTGGGAGAGCCTATCATTATTTATCTTTGCTGACAGCCCACAGTTCAACTTTAACTATGACTGCTCCATAACACTAAATCTTCATCATAAATATAGATAAGTGCACAACCTGATATTCTATACCCAGGGATTTTTTCTCAGAGAATAGGTGCAGGAACGCCCCCCCCCCTTCCAAGTCACCCCTTGTCTCTGCCCTTGACCCACCTCCGAACACCGCCTCTTGCTTCTACCCCCAACCCACCTCCCAGTACCACCCATTTTAGAGAATACAAAACCAAGTATGATTTTGTGGTGCTAAGTAATGTACTGTATATGGAATTTGTGAATGATAACAAGAAAAGCAGGAAAATAGATCCCCTGTAGATAGCAACAATAGATCCATTCCAGTAACAATAGACCCATTCCAGCAACAATCGACTCCCAACAACCAGCAGCAATAGACCCTCCAGCAACCAGCAACAATGGACCCCTCCCTCAACAGTAGATCCCTCCCAACAATGATTGACCCTCCAGCAACATAAGACACATGCCCAGCAATAATATATCCCCCTTCAGCAAATGTAGATCCCCGGCAGCCAGCAACAATAGACCACTCAGCATACCTTGCCACATTCAGTGTTGGAGGTGGCGGAAGTGCGTTCCCCCGCATTCCCGCTGAAAAAAACTCCTGCCTATACCTTTCTCCTTCACACCATTACAATTACCAGGAAATTAAAGGTGATTTTAAAGAGAGCCATCAGGTCAATCCTGAAATGGGGTTGGTCCTCCTTGCTTCTATAGCCATCTATCAGACCTGCATATTGGCATACAGCTCATGTGATAATTGCACACGGTTTTAACATTGTATAAAAATGACAATAAGCATACTACTGCTTGGCAGGTCTGATAAGCAGCCATTATAAGAGTGATGGAGAACTAACCATTTTTTTTTCATTATTTTTCAGCTGTGTAAGCCATGCCCAGAAGACGTACAGTACTGTACAATAAATGCCCGTAAATACATACCAGCCCAACATACAAATCACTGAGGGAATTCAACCTATTTCAGTCCTCTGTGACTCTTGCAAGTGACCCTCACCCTTGTTCCATTTACATTTTTCATTTTCATTCTGTGCTTCACCCTTGTAGCCAATTTGCAGAGAACACGCTGTACTTTCCCCTAAGGCAAAAACTTCATTTTTGATGAAATTTCCCTTTTAATGTGTCAGGGTGAGATTTTCTCTTAATAAGTCCCCTAAAACCATATTCTGTTTTGTTGAGTGACTCCCTGCATGACTGCTTATTTAGGAAACATCGAAATGTATGCTAAAAATACATTGAGCCGCTGTTTGTGTTTTTTTGTAGATGCATGGCTTTGCTTAAAGGGACAAAGCGGTTAAAAATAAATACTATTTAGAAGCATTCATGACGGCCATTTAGATCTATAAAATGTGTAATTTTCTGTGCCAGCAGTTCTTTGTCCTGACAAAGTCTCCATTGCTTTATGGCTGCTTCAGCTTAAAGTGAAAATACTGCTAGTTAAAGGAGTTTTAATAAGGGGCTTTCCTGCGAAGTAAAGGGATAATACTTATCCGAGCAGCGATCGGCTGGTAATCTATGCTGTCTTACAGCAGAATCATCTTCCGCTTCCAGGAGTTTTGGGTGCCGTGTTCCCTTGCTGTGCGCTGTGATTTCTTCTGCAGACCCCTGAGGCTACTTTCACACTGGGGAGTTTTTCAGGCGCTTTTGGGCTAAAAATAGCGCCCTTATAGCTCCTGAAAAACACCCCCCCATTCATCCCAGTGTGAAAGCCTGAGTGCTTTCACACTGGGGCAGTGAGCATCTTTGGGACTTTGCGGTGAGCCGTGTATACACCGCTCCTTCACCGCCCCTGCCATTGAAGTCAATGGCAAGCGCTTCCAAAGCGGCTGCACACCGCCTCGGAAGAGCAGCGCGCCGGCACTTTTAACCCATTTTTAACACCTTGTGGGGGGTTAAAAACGCTGTGCTCCTGCCTGCATAGCAGCGCTATAATAGAGGGAAACGCCGCCGAAACTAGCAGCTCTTTACCGCTGCCACCCGCCCCAGTGTGAAAGTAGCCTAAGTCACTACTGTGGGGTTGATTTACAGAAAGTAGAGAGTGCAAAATTTGGTGCAGTTCTGCATAGAAACCAATCAGATTCCAGTTTTTTTTTTGTCAAAGCTTAACTGAACAAGCTGAAGTTAGAATCTGATTGGCTACCATGCACAGCTGCACCAGATTTTGCACTCTCCAGTTTTAGTAAATCAATTACATAAGTCCACATTCAACACATTTGGGACCATTTTTAGGTGGACCCGTGGTAGTAACTATAATACACATTGGTTGTTCACTAGGATAGATTTAATCCATGATTTAAAAAAATTCAGCATTACCCACCCAATCTGGTGATTGCTACATCCCATACGTATATGCTGTCATCCTTGTGTCAGGAAAAAGAAAATTTTATACTTACCTGACGGTAATTTTCCTTTCCTGATGCAAAGCATGACAGCATATAGCTCCCTCCCTTGGGTGCTTTGCAGTGATAATAAGTTACAAGAATACTGCCTGAGGGAGGAGACTTGCTTATATAGTACCGGCCCTGGAATAGGGCAGGGGGCGGAGCCTACCCATACATATATGCTGTCATGCTTTGCATCAGGAAAGGAACATTTTCAGTTTTCTAGGATGGTTTGGGAAGTTCTAACCTTGTCCCATTTAGAGGCTCAATTCACAAACCTTTAAAACAAAGATAAGGATCTTTATTATATCCACATTGTATTGTAATTTTGCAGTCTCACTTGATTTAGTTTACATTTACTGTCTATTTAAAAACTTCACTAGTGTTTTAGCTTTTGCTGTGATATTTCAGCATTTTGACTAAATGTACTGGAGTCAATAGGGGAGGGGAAATTAAAGGAGAAGTACAGACAAAGCTCATTTAGCTGTGCTTCTCCTGTGGATCACAGGAGGGCAGTTCGTTCTGCACTCCTGTGACCCATTTTTAGCTGATGTCACAGAGCCAGTCTAGGCTCTGGCAAGATCACAACAATGGAGTCCGGATCCGCCCACATACCTGGACCGTCATCCGGCTCAGCCTCTCAGCAAGCTGCTGAGAGGCTGAGCCAGCCGCTCCCACCCCCTCCACAGCCCAGCACTCCAGTGAGTGTGGAAGGGGCAGAGCAGACAGCTGTGGCTGACAGTCAGCAGCACTCTGCTCAGGGAGCTGTGGGAACCGAGTGATTGGCGGTGTTAAAACACTTGATTTTCAGTCTACAGCCTCGTACACAAGGTGCGATGGTCGTACGGCCGGATGTCCAAAATCGTATGTTGGCTGTTGTGTCTCGCATACTAACTTGCACTAAGCGTACGACCAAGCCTAACGTAGTGACGTGTTAGGAGTGTATAAAGAGGAAGTTCAGGTGCATGGGATTTGTGAATTAGGAACGTAGGTTTACACGAACGGACACTTCTGGGCATTTCTGACTTCTGAGCATGCGTGTTTTGCACGTACAACTTGTTGGACCAACCTCTCTGTACACACGGTACAACAGTAGTAGGACCGCTTGTTGTACAACAAAAGTTTTCTAGTCTGCTCACCTTCTGTTGTACGACCATCGCACATCGGCTGTTCTAATCGTGTGTACTAACGGTCGGATGATCGTATATCAAGCTGTTGTACGACCGTTTTCATACGACTGTCGCACCGTGTATATGAGGCTTTAGAGACACAGGGGGGACAGATGCGGCATCTGACCGATGCTGCATCCAGCAAGGGTGAGTATAATCCTGGAAAAAAACATAACCCTCATAATTCTCTTTTAAGATGGTTTTGGTGGTTTAAAGGGTACAGTACCGTAAATAGCTCCTGAGAAGTTAGCTGGGCACACAAGGCAAAAATTTCAGCCGTTTCCTGCTTTTTTGCCAAAATTTGAGCTGTGGTTGGCCTTGTTGGCACTACCTGCCTTGACAATCTCCTACCTGAAAATTGAAAGAGCTGGGCAGTAAGTTAACTGTTGAACAGTAATTGCAGCCAATCAAATGCAGTCACTGATCCAGTGTTCTGACAGCCGTGCAAGCAGGGGAGATTAATCTATCCTCCCTGTTTACTGGGGAAAGGGTACTCTACTGATTTCTCCCAAGGAGAATGCTAATGGTTAGGCTTACTATAGTTTCTTTTAAAGCGGTAGTAAACCCTTTCTAAGCACTTTGAAGGATTACATAGCATTTATTTTAAAGAATATTTGTCCCTCAGTTCCGCTCTTCTTACCTGCTTCCTTCGGGTTTTAAAAGGTATTTTTCTTCAGCTTGGATCACCTGCGCATGCGCTTTTCAAGTCAATTTGCCGGCAAGCTTCGGGCTGCCGGACAAATTCAGAGGAGAGGCCAGGGCTGGCTAATATCGCGTTTTCACTGAAGTCTCGCGATATTCTGCAGCAGCCCCTGAACTCACGCGAGACATTCACTTCCCACATAAACAACAATTCTTATTCGCTGTTTAAAGGTTGCCTTAGTAGCCATAAACGAAACTGAGGCTTGGTTAATGGCCTCAATGCGCATGCGCGAGATTTCGTGACAGTGCGCGCAGTAAGGGCGGAAATTCAGCACAGGAGAAGACATGAAAAGAATAGTGAAAATGGCACCGCCGTGTGAAGTGAGGAGACGATAGAAAAACAAGCTTTTTTGTCTAGCAAGAGAAACTGTAGGTACCGCACATTACCATTGGCATAACTATTAAGTATTACAGAATGCATAAAAGCTTTATTAAATGATTATTGTCCAGGGTTTACTACCGCTTTAACTATCCTAGACGTGTACAAAAATGGCCCCTCAATAGCTTCAATATTTGAAGTTTTGTTCCCAAAAAGATAGGGCAAAAAAAAGTACAGTTAAGAAAAAGAAAACGTACACAAATATCTATCAAATGCACACAAAATAGAGAAAAAAACTGAAACGAAATAAATAGGAAAAGTCGATTTCATTTAAGAAAATTTTAGAACTCTATAAGCAAAATTGAGACTTTCCACTTTTGTGAAAATTAACTGATGGGAAAACTGGTGAAAGGTAATCACAGAAGGATTGGGGATTTGGCCTACACGGCAAACACAACTAACTGCCACTTTTATGGAAGGGACAGTTTGCTGTGGGCTAAAGAAAGTGCAAGACATGAAGTGTGTCACAGTGACTGGTGGCCATGGTGAAAGGTGGGTACTGTCTATATGCCATGAAAGGTGGATTCTAAGGGATGGATTGTAAATGATGAAGTACTTCATGAGCTTTACAAGATGACTGCTGCTCTGTGAAAATGATATAGACTCGCCAAAGAAAAAGTTTCACATTCTTCCAGCTAATGGCATTCGGTCACATAACATCCCACAGCCCCTGGCAATGATGTTTGTGAGAAGTTGCTGGGGGAAAAATAAATGCCGCAAGGAATATGGAGGGAGAGGCAAAAGTCAGAAGCCAAGTTTTCACATCACACAACCTAATCATTTAGCATCGCTTTTGAGATACAAAGCGGGAAGATTACTTACAATGGATAGGGGCTTCAACATCACTTTTTAAAAACATCATAACATTTTAACTCTGCAAGCAGATAGCTTCTCAGTCAGGTTTCTAAGGAAGGAAAGGGAATGCAAAGTAGGCTGAGACCCACCACCTTGGTGAAGAGTATAGAAGATGCTCTGTAACTGGCTGAACTGGTCTGTTGAAGGAACTATGGGGTTGATTTACTAAAGACAAATCCATTGTACACTACAAATGCACTGCAAGTGCACTTGGAAGTGCAGTCATGTAGATCTGAGGGGAAGATATGAAATGAGGGGAAGCTCTGCTGATTTTTATCATCCAATCATGTGCAAGCAAATATGCTCTTTTTTATTTTCCTTGCATGTCCCCCTCAGGTCTACAGCGACTGCACTTCCAAGTGCACAGTGAATTTGCCTTTAGTAAATAACCCCCCCCCCCCTCAGTATGGGATGGGACCAGCAAAGTGAGAAGAATAATTAATAAACATATTATTATCCTTTAGCATGCAAGTCCACCTTTTTTTGACCCGACCCAGCCTCAACCCTCCCTTAAAGTAGAACCAAAGGCAAAAAAACGTTATTTTTAGTTTTGGAGTGGAGATGGATTAGAACACCTATCAGGTTTCTATTGCTGTATATGCCCCTGTTGAGGACATCCACACTCTCTATTGGTCCTGTTTACCATTAACATTAAAAGTGAAAGTAAAAGAAAATCCCAAATTTTGGGCTGTCCCCAGAAAAGTAATATGGGGAAAATATTCCAATTCGGACACTAGTTCTGTTGACCTGGGGGTCCTAAGGGATTCCCTTAATTTACAGGGATTTCCT
>BLSH010047373.1:353360-379260 GCA_018402905.1 Glandirana rugosa | reverse complement strand
CCCCCCCCCCCCCCCCGACACTTACCTGAGCCTTATCTCGAACCAGCAATGTGCACGAGTGCCTCAGCTCTCCCGGTACCTGGCCACCTCATTGGCTCACACTGCTGTCAATCACAGCCACTGAGCCAATCAGTAGAGAGAGAGGGGCAGAGCCGAGCCACAGCTCTGTGTGTGAATGGACACATAGAGCCGCAGCTTGGAAACAAGCTTGCTCGGGTGCCCCCATAGCAAGCTGCTTGCTGTGGGGGCACTTGGCAGGAGGGAGGGGCCAGGAGCGCCAGAAGAGGAGGATCTGGGCTGCTCTGTGCAAAACCAACTACAACAGAGCAGGGAAGCATAACATGTTTGTTATTTATTTTTTTTTTTTTAAGAAGACTGTAATATCACTTTAAGTAAGCTCCCCTAGTGCTTTAGGAACGCTACATTTTTGCTTTGACTGAGAGAATCCCTTGTTGTCATTGTCACCAGAACTAGAGTCTCCATTGGAAGATTGCCCCTCTATTCCTGTTCTGGTGACAACCCAACCTTTGGGATTTTCTCTCACTTTCTTTTTTTTTTTTTTATAATTAACAGTTTTACTGATTTTTCCAGGTTACAGCAAAAGAGATACCTGACAAGGGACAGCATATTAAGTTCTTATTCAAGCCGTAGTCCAACAAAGACACATAGCTAAAAGATATGCATAAGTCACAGTGACCAAAGCTATTACACAAGGCTACATTGGTTTAAAGAAAAGAAGCTTATCAACCGGTCTAGCCACGTACTCTTAAGCTATTGGAAGCCGATCCCAACCGAGTCGGTTAAGATTCGGCAGGGCACAGGGACCGCACCCAAAGCACCATATGCTGTCCAAGAATGATTGCTTAACCACTTCGGCCCCGGAAGGATTTCCCACGTTAGGACCAGAGCACTGTTTGCGATTCGGCACTGCGTCGCTCTAACTTACAATTGCGCGGTCGTGCGATGTTGTACCCAAACTAAATTTGCGTCCTTTTTTCCCCACAAATAGAGCTTTCTTTTGGTGGTATTTGATCACCTCTGCGTCATTTCTGATCGCCGCTATAAACAAAAAAATAGCGAATATTTTCTAAAAAAAAACAAAACAATTTTTCTTATTTTGCTAAAATACAAATCCAAAAAAAAAATATAGAAAAACATTTTTTTCATCGGTTTTGGCCGATTTATATTCTTCCTTATATTTTTGGTAAAAAAAAAACGCAATCAGCGTTTATTGATTGGTTTTGCGCAAAAGTTGCCGCGTTTACCAACATTGAGAATTTATTTCTTTTTTACTAGTAATGGCAGCGATCTACGATTTTTAGCGGTACTGCGATATTGCGGCGGACATGTCGGACCATTTTGACACTTTTTTGGGACCATTGGCATTTACACTTGCAATCAGAAATATTCAACCCCTAAAGAGTTTTAAGGATTTATAAATAATCTTTTCAAAGTGCAGGATACTGCTTTGGAGGGCTTCTTATTGAGTTTAGTGATACATAAAATCAACACAGAAAATGTATGATGTAGTATTTGTGTGTAGCAATATATTTTGTTAAGATCGCCATGTCACAATTATTCAACCCCTATATAATATTGTTGTTTCTAAAGATTTCTGACAGTTTTCATGGCCTGAAGTGGAGCTGAAACTCTCACAATTTCATCAAGGACCCTTAGCAACTTAATCAGGACAGCTAAGAAAAACCCCCGTGTGACTGCAAGACAGCTACAGGATGACATGATGAAGGCCGCTACAAGTGCTTCAGTGGCAACTATAAGACGTGCACTGAATAATCAAGGACTTCATGGCCGGACCCCAAGACGCACTCCACTCTTGACCTCAAGGAACATCAGGAGCCGACTAGAATATGCCAGGAGGAATTTGGACAAAACTACAGAGTTCTGGGAGACAGTTCTATGGACTGATGAAACCAAACTGGAACTTTTTGGACATACAGTATGGACCAGCGGTATGTCTGGCGTGCAAAAGGTCAGGCTTATGACCAGAAGAATGCCATCCCCACGGTCAAGCACGGAGGTGGCTCAATAATGATGTGGGGCTGTTTTTCTGTGGCAGGAACTGCCAATCTTGGTTGTGTACCTGGCATCATGGATTACCAGAAATACCAGGTCATTTTGAAGAATATGTATCAATAAATATTGTTTTTTATTTACAAGTTAGTTTTTTTTCATTTATTTTCATTATCTTTCATCAACATCACTGTATTATCTATTGAGGTGAGGGGGTTGAATATTTTGATTGCAAGTGTATACAGCGATCAGTGCTATAAAAATGCACTGATTACTGTGTAAATACCATTGGCAGTGAAGGGGTTAACCTGGAGGGGGCGCTGTAGGGGTTAACTGTGTTCCCTCAGTGTGTTCTAACTGTATGGGGGCAGGGCTGACAGGGGGAGGGGAGTGATCAAGGCTTCCATATACAGGAAGCCTGTGATCACAGCCTTTCCCCCTCTGGACCTCCATTCTTTCATTGCGGGGGGGGGGCCATCGCGTGTAGCCAACAGAGATCGAATCTGCCCTACCTGCTCCCTGGTCCCCCCAGAACACAGTGAGGGCGCAAGTGCGCCTCTGGCGGCGCACGCATGCTCACAATGCTAGTTATTGCGAGCCATGTTGCTGCTGCCACGCTGCGGCCGGCGGTCAGCAAGTGGTTAACCACTTCAGCCCCGGAAGGATTCACCCCCTTCCTGACCAGAGCACTTTTTGCGATTTGGCACTGCATCACTTTAACTGGCAATTGCACAATCATGCAACGGGAAATTGATTGCAACTGGCAATCATTGCCTGAGGAAGGAGCAGGAATGCTCCGAATGCGAGCACCTCCCACTCCATCCTGTACCCGGTAGTGATGTCAGCGGCGGCTCCTGAGCCCCATCTGAGTCTCCGGAAGTGCTGGAAGCCACCAGCTCAGCCAGTACCAGCGGCCACCAGTGTTCCCCGCCTGCAGCTCGTCCTCCTGAAAGAGTGGATGAACCTCTACATAAGGCCTATTGCACACATGCGCTGAGTGACAACGCTTTTATCTTGTGAGTTGCCATTTGTCTTTTTAATAAAGATGTTTTTATACTGCTGCACTTAGATTGGCGCTGCTCTTTTCTGTTCTATGTCCGCACAGAGTTCCTTCTACCTCTTTTCAGAGCCTGCAGCCGTCTAAAGCCAGCATTTTACCTTCTGAGACCTCAATAGACACCTTGAAACACCCATGGTCCACGGATGACAGACTGATCCGGTGCCCCCACATTCTCTCCATCCAGCTCCCAGGGCGCACAAGAGGTTACATGTTTGTTTTGGTGATATTTGATCACCTCTGCGGTTTTTATTTTTTTCACTATAAACAAACAAACAGCAACAATTTTGAAAAAAAAAAACAATATTTTTTACTATATTTTGCTATAATAAATATGCAAAAAAAAGTAAAAAATGTATTTCTTCCTCAGTTTAGGCCGATATATATTCTTTGACATATTTTTGCTAAAAAAAAAAAAGTGCAATAGGTGTATAATGATTGGGTTGCACAAAAGTTATCGCGTCTACAAACTATGGGAATAGGTTTATGACGTTTTTATTATTTTTTTTTTACTAGTAATGGCGGCGATCTGCAATTTTTAGCAGGATTGCGATATTGGACAGATTGGACACTTTTGAGACTTTTTCGGGGCCAGTGACATTTATACAGCGATCAGAGCTAAAAATAGCCACTGATTACTGTATAAATGTCACTGGCAGGGAAGGGGTTAACACTAGGAGGCGATCAAGGGGTTAAATGTCTTCCCTAGGAAGGTGTTTCTAACTGTCGGAGGAGTGTAGTGACACCTTTGATACTTTTTTGGGACCAGTGACATTTATACAACGATCAGAGCTAAAAATAGCCACTGATTACTGTATAAATGTCACTGGCAGGGAAGGGGTTAAACTCTAGGGGGAGATCAAGGGGTTAAGTGTGTTCCCTCATTGTGTTCTAACTGTGTGGGGGCTGGGCTGGCAGGGACATGACAGATCTGACTTTTTCCAATCATGTCCCCTGACAGAATGGGGATCCACCGTGTTTACATTGGTAGATCTCCTTTCTGCCTCTGTAACAGGCAATTGCAAGACTACCAGCGGACATAGAGCCCGCCCGGCACATGGGCACGCTCACGCAGCGTGAAGCAGGCACGAGAGCACGCTGCTGGCGACTGCGTGAGCTGCCGTCCAGCTATGGCGATTCGCACAGCAGTGCCAACCTGACGCCATCAATCGATGGCGGGCAGTTGGCAAGCGGTTACAAAAAAAAAAAAGAGAGAAAAAAAGGGGAAAAGAAATTGGCTGGGATTTTCTCTCACTTTCATTCTCAGTAATAACATTAAGCAAGACAAATAGAGGGGGTGAATCTCTCTAATGGGGGCACAGGCAGCCAATAGCAGATTAAACTCTGTAGAGCCCCCTAGTTAATTGAAACTTTGGGGCTCCCCTTGCAGATTTCTGGAGGTTTCTGCTTCATGCACTAAATTCGGATAACATTGAACTAAATAATGTGCATTTCTGCCACTAGGTGGAGATGACCATCACCACTGTACATTACAAGTACGTAGGCTGCACTAAAATGCTTTACAAACTGACAGCTGAAAGAAGATGAGCTTTTAAGAGACAAACTGTAATGTGGACCTGATGTCTATGGTTTATGTACTGGGTACATTCAGGGCCCCTGATAAGGCAGTACAACCAGCCCTCCTGTACTGGGCCCAGGCCTCATCAGTTCAAAAGGGGAGCACTTGCCGAGAAGGAGGGCCAGCAGTACTGCCTTATTGCTGACACTTGTGACTCTTGTGCATTGCTGTCAGCTTATACTTTTCTTTTCTTCCTCTGGCTGCACAGCAGGGGGATTGGTCCAAGTATCTGTGCCCCCTGCTGTCTGGGACACATGTGTGCCCCTTTCCCCCGCAGTGCTGCCGTTTTCCCTCCTCTCCTCTCCAGCAGCTGCTGAGGACACACAGGTAGGTTATTTCAGGAGGGTGAGCGGAGGGGCTCACCATCCTGAATGAACACACCACCCTAAATGAACACAGTGAGCGATCAGTACTGATCGCTCACTATGGGGGTGCAGATGTTGCCTCCGTGCTGCTATTCACTTGAATAGGTCTTGTTCAATGGGGGTATCATTTCTGCCATGGTTGCAAAGCATAGCAATGCGGGCGTTGCATTTTAGCAAACGTCAGGAGGGGGGCCCTGTCAGGTAGGTTGTACGGGGCCCCGTGATTTTTATGAGCAGCCCTGGGTACATTACATTAATACAGTATTTTCTCTATGGAGTCTTTCATGTAAAGTTTTGGTTTCTTTGAGTTGGTTAATTTTTTTCTATCGTTTTTAAACAATTTAAGAAAGCTTCATTGTAATTTTTTTCAAAAAATGAAATCAATATTATTTTGATCCTTTGTCACCGGCCCTTAAAGTGATTGTAAAGGTTTTTTTTTTTTTTTTATTTAATAACAAATATGTCATACTTACCTGCTCTGTGTAAGGGTTTTGCACAGAGCGGCCCTGATCCTCCTCTTCTGAGGTCCCCCCGTGGTGCTCCTGGCTCCTCCTCTTCATTGGGTGCCCCCACAGAGAGCCACATTCCATCGGGGGCGCCGGTGCGGGCGCACTCCCCAGTCCTGCTGCTGTGTCCATTGTCACAGACAGCAGGACTTGGCCCTGCCCCCGGCTCCTGTGTCACTGGATTTGATTGGCAGCAGCAAGAGCTAATGGCTCCTGCTGCTATAAATCTATCCAATGAGGACCAGAGACAGTGGCTGGAGCTACTGGGCTCGTACTTGTCGCTGGAACGATTGGGTTCAGATAAGAAAAAGGGGGGTCTCTGGGGGGCTGCTGCAGCACAGAAGGTTTTTTACCTTAATGAATGGAATGCATTAAGGTGAAAAACCATGAGACTTTACAACCCCTTTAAACTGAGTGAGGCCCATAGGCCAGTGCCTACTCTGCCTATTTGGCAATCTAACACTGCAGGCCGTGCTAAAAAGCTGTCAGGAGTTCTAATCTTTCTCCACTCTATCCAAAACTTTAAAAAAAAATTGCCTTTAGTAATACTTTAACGGATTACTTAAGAGCGCCTTGGTTTACATACACAAAGTGGGTTTCCAGCCAATACACAACAGCCAATAAAGTGCACTTGTACACACTAAGAACTTATTACACTGGTACCTGGAAACTTAGCGCTGTTTGGATATGTCATTAGACCTCATCCAGAAAAATAAGCAGAAGGCCCTAACCTTGCAATCACTTTTGGACTCTAGCATGCCTCCCCATCAAGAAACTTTATAGTGGGATGCTCCAGGGCCAACAGAGGAAATCTAGATAGTGGGATGCTTCCTATATTTCATGTCCATCACCAACTACAGTGCCTACAATGTTAGGATGACAATACTGTGTAATAACTATGTAGCCTGTTGTGTGGGGATGATGAGACGCCATGTAAAGATTGATTTCACATAAGCAGTATGTGGCCCATGATGACGTCATATTTGACAAAACCCACATAGGGCGGTGTTATAAATTGAGACACCACCATACATGCGTGGCCGCCATTGGGATTCTAGGAATCATAGTTTATACATTCTGATTTTATCTTGGTGTTTCTGTTTGTAAGGGAGTTTTTAATAATAATTTTAATAAACATGTGAGCCTGTTCTTCCTTTCTTCTTTGTTTTTGGGTGAAAGCTTGCTTTTATGTGCAAGTGTTTAAGCGTTTTTTGACTTCTAATTTAGAGTCTGGTAGGCTCATACAGTATGTGTGGCATGATGGATTAAGCACTGGGTGTTCACCTATGAAGATTTTGTGGAGAGCATGCAATGTTTCTATCATTGGATGATTGATCTTCACTGGTGTATTTTATGAAGCAAGATTTTCACCATTGCATGGACTCCCTATGATATCATACACTATCACATTATTTGTCATCATTTGGGATATTATGTGCTAGCCAGGGTTTTTCCTCAGAGAATAGGTGCAGGTACTCCCCTCTTCCGAATCACCCCTTGTCTACACTCGCTACCCACCTCCTTGGTTCCACCCCCTACCCACTTCCCAGTACCACCCCTTTTAGAGAATACAGAACCAATTATCATTATATGGTGCTATGTGATTTGTATTGAATTTGCTAATAACAAGAAACACAGTAAAATTGATCCCCTGCAGCCAGCAACAATAGCACCCCCCTCCGCATCAATAGAGACCTTGCAACAAAATACCCACTAGCAACAATAGATCCACCCAGGTAATAGACCACTGCCAGCTACTCCATCAGCCAGCATCAATAGTCTCTTCAGCGGCCAGCAACAGTTGACCCTCCCTTCAACAGTAGACCTCCCCAGCAAAAACTGACCCCCCCCAAACAACAATAGTCCCCCGCCAGCAACAATAGATCCCCCTCAATGACAATATATCCCCCAGTAGCTAACATCAATAGGTCCTCTAGCACACCCCAGCACCCCTTGTCATTACATACATTCAGTACCTGCGTTCCCCCACGTTCCTGTTGAAAAAAAGCCCTGCTGCTAGCAAATTGAATTGTATATAGTTATATGTTTTGTTTTATGCACATTTTGTATATTAGCACGTCATTGCTGTTTACGATCAGTATTAGAAAATATATATATAATTGATTTCTGAAAAAAAAATGCTACATTATTGTTCATATTTTCCATGAGTTCGACCCTACTGTTCCATTTGCCTTTAATATCTTTCTCTTGAAATCTATGTAAATGAAACTGTGCTGACTCACCACGAGAACAAAATGTAAAGTGCAAAATAAAAATTAAATTTGGTAGGAGCGGCACAATAATTCAGCTTATTTCACCATAAGCGTTTTGTACAAATGGGACAAGAAGTCTCCATGGGATTTTGCCGATAAGAATTCTAATTTTACTGTACGAAGAGATGCAGTCTGTCACACAGATGCTTTGTTCTTTGCAAAGCTGATCCCGTGCATTCAGCCCAATGTTTTCACTGCTGGTTGGGCAATAACATGCACAGATGGCTTTTCAGTCCTGCTCACAGAGCAGCTCCATTCACCCGAAGCTCTTTAAGTGGCATCATGTTTAGTCTCTTGTTGGACAACTGCTACCACAACGGCTCTAATTGCTAAGAAAAATCGGTTATCAGAGACACTAAGAATCATCATGGTAAGGTACATGCAACCTGGGGCTCGTCGGAACAATACATACTGCAAGTCACAGCGGTCATGCAACAATTTTTAGTCGCTGTTGCAGCAGACAATTAAAATGCATATCTGGGAGCTGCTTAGCCTGGCAAAGAATATGCCATTGTGCCCATCCTGTCTGCAATGTACACAGATGTGGCAAGCAGCACAGCCCATCCCTTTTCTCTGTTGCAGCTAAGCAATACAGCTTGGTCGCCAACCAACTTCCAGATGGTCATTGGACGATGAAGGAGCAGGAGCAGACTGTTTAGGTAATCTCTCTTTTCAAATCAGAGTGTTTTTGGTTAGCAAATATGCATACAGCAGAGCCTGATTTGCTTAAATTTGCTCAGATTGGTTTCCCCTCCAGCTCCCAGGAAATTATAAGTGCCTAATATTATCACAAATTCTCTTTCTTACATTAGTTATAATTACGTTTAAAGTGACTCTAAACTCTGGTTTTAAAAAGTAAATTATATTCAAGTATGTATCCATAATTCAATAAAATACCTTCTCAGCCTCCTTCAAATATCAAAATTCCTACTTTTTAAATATTGTTTAACCACTTGCCAACCCCCCGCCGTTGGCAAAGTGGTTCGTTATCGCGAAATGCCGGGCCGCCAGAACAGGAATAGTGAGCGTGGGCCGCCAGAGGTGCACTCATGCACTCACTGTGTTGTGGGGGGGGGGGCAATGAGTGGGTAGGGCGACTCAATCTCCGCCGGCTACCCGCGATGGCTCCCCCGCAGTGAGAGAATGGAGGTCCATGTATTGATTAAAAGGTGCGGATGCGCTACCAGTAAGTAAATAAACGTGAAGTATGCAAGGAAATATTACCAACTCACTCATGAATTCATAAAAAATTCATTGAAGAAATATAAAAAATATAAAATGTATCAAAGTAAAGGTACTTAACACACTTTAGAAACATAGAAAAGTGACGGCAGAAAAAGACTGAGTAGTCCATCGAGTCTGCCCCTTTTTATTTATTTTTTTATTTTTTATTTTTTTTTTTATATATATATATTTTTTTTTTTATATTAACCTTGTTGTCTGACTATGGATTTATGTTTATCCCAAGCATGTTTGAAGCCATTTACTGTTGACTGTCTCACAACCTCTGTTGGTAGTTTATTGCAATCATCAACCACCCTTTCAGTAAAATAATACTTTCTAAGATTAGTTTTGAACTTCCCTACAGTTAGTTATAAAGTTTAAAGTTATAATGGTTAAATAATTCACCCTGTAGTGAACATAGGGTGCAAATTGCTAAATTAATAAAGTGCACAGAATATGTGAATAATTCATTTTGGATAAACTGTAAATTTTTTGTATAGGTTTGTGAATAGTCCAATATATATAAGGAAAAAACAACATCAACAGCAGTCCCCTTGGTATTGTGCCAATTAGAGTTTAATCACTGTGATATTTTTTTCTGTGGAATCTTTAGGATCCTTCTTAAAGATGTGCAATAAGGTCAAAAAGTGCAGCGTGCTCCCTCCACCAGGTGAATTGGACGCTCACCTTAATAAGCGACCCCTACTCGGGTCAATTGACAGTTAGGATGTATATTCCTTCATTATCCTGGATAAATAAACTTATTTCAAGTTCCCTTCAAAGGATTACTTTGAAGGGATTACATTTATATTTTTTATATTTCTTCTATGAATTTTTTATGAATTTATGAGTGAGTTGGTAATATTTCCTTGCATACTTCACGTTTACTGTATTTACTTACTGGTAGCGCATCCATACCATTTAATCATTACTATCTTTCTTGTGTGACACACATTTAGCGGAAGCAGCAACCAGACTCTTCACAATCTCAAAAGCAACGCATAACCACCTTCTCCCCATAATTCTTTACCGGAGGTCCATGTAAGTAAACACGGATCTCCGTTCTGACAGAGGGGGAAGGGATGTGATTACAGGTTTCCTGTATATGGAAGCCGTGATCACTCCGCTCCCCCTGGTAGCCCAGCCCTCATACAGTTAGAACACTCTGAGGGAACACAGTTAACGCTTAGAGCGCCCCCTCCATGTTAACCCCTTCACTGCCAGTGACATTTACACAGTAATCAATGCATTTTCATAGCACTGATCACTGTATAAATGCCAATGGTCCCAAAAAAGTGTCAAAATGGTCCGGCATGTCCGCCCCAATACCGCAGTACCAATAAAAATCACTGATCGCCGTCATTACTAGTAAAATATAAAAATAAATTCCAGTTTTACGACGGAGAAAAGCCCCTTGACCGCACCCAGCTGATAACCAGGGAGGAACAAAGCTATTTCCCTCACTGGGTCTACCTGCAAATATGCCATTTCCTGAGGGATCTTTCAGACAAAGTCTCCCTGTCGAGACCGCTCACTCCATTTGAAACACTATACATGCAAAACTCCCCACAGCGACATTTGATATCAACACTACACTCAATGCTATTTGCCAACACACCCGCCAACCTAGGGAAAGCCTGTAAGACTTGGGAGAGGGATTTACAGATAGACATTTCAGAAACCCAATGGGAACGCATCTATGCCTTGGCCCACAGGGGGTCACTAAATGTGACGGTCCAGGAAAATAATTACAAAACACTAACCAGATGGTATCGTACACCTGCTCTATTACATAAATTCAACCCCTCCATCCCAGATACATGCTGGAGATGTCTAGAGGAAGAGGGAACGCTGATACATATATGGTGGTCATGCCCCAAAATCCGCCCCTTCTGGGCCAAGGTTAGAGAGATCACGGAACAGGTCACTACCGTACGGGTGGAACTCTCTCCAGCCCATTTATTATTACACCACGTCCCGGTACCCATGCGCTCGTACTGCAGATCTCTTACTATGCACATGATCAACTCTGCAAAATTATGCATACCAAGACACTGGAAATCTCAACACGCACCGACAGTCCCAGAATGGCTTCACCGTATTCATAAAACAGCCGAGATGGAGGAACTAATCCAGATAGCTAAAGATACACCAGCTAAATACACCCACACCTGGGCATGCTGGACGCATTTTGTAACCACAGATAGGTATAAAGAACTTATATCACCCAGAGCTCTAAACGTTCCACCCTGAATCTACTATTACTCAGCAATTCGGACACAGACATGTCCCTCTGCCTTCCTTTATTCTACCGAGTCAGTGGAGGGAGAGACCCCCGACCCCAAACAGGGGAAGAAGTCAGGGACTCACCCACCTATGCCTAAAAGAGGAGACCCACGATGACATAGAGGTCGTAACATGAATCTAGTGACCCTCTAGTTAAGACTCATGACCTTCCCTGGGCTGTCGTGGAGACGGGAAGGACGGATAACGCCTACCCCTATGCCCAGGCTCTACCCTTTCCCGCTCCCCTTTCCCTTCTCCCCCCCTTCTAACCTGACTACACCCCATTATTTCCTCCATACCCCCACCCCCCCGCCCTACCCTTGTCAGTTTAATGAGTTGCACCTACCCACCCACAATTCGGGCCACCGAACGCGAGACCAACATAAAGTTCTCTCCCCACGTGGATGGGAAAGAGACCACGTGCTCACTTTAACCCTGCGCTAACTTATCTTAACCAGACACCAAGACATAGAAGAAACTTTACCACTCCTAATATGCACGAATTACAGTTTGGCCTACGCCTTCAGCTGACGTCCTACGGGTGTGAGCCCAGGTGACCACGAGCCATCCAGATATAGAGGTATCTACTTATATGATGCCCTTTTATTCAACCTGAGGATTTACCACTCTGCTTCTTTTCTTTCTTTTATTATATAGAATCACACTCAGGCCGCACACACCAATGGTGTCACTATAATACTCTGTTGTGTTATTATACGTTTATAATGTCTCTACCTGCCCGATACATGATCCTAGACAACGGTGCAATTTAATTTTGTTGTTCTGTATCATTTATGTTATTATATATCTCTAATAAAGCTTTTATTGGAAAAAAAAAAAATATAAAAATAAATAAAAACCCCATAAATTAATTCTCATCATTCGTAAATGTGGCAACTTATGCGCAAACCAATAAATAAACGACGAATGCAATTTTTTTTACCAAAAATATGAGGAAGAATATAAATCGGCCAAAACCGATGAAAAAAAAAATGTTTTTTTTTATTATTTTTTTTTGGATTTGTATTTTAGCAAAAAGAAATATTGTTTTTTTTTGCAAAATTGTCGCTCTTTTTTTGTTTATAGCGGTGATCAGAAATGACACAGAGGGGTCCAAATACCTCCAAAAGAAAGCTCTATCTGTGGGGAAAAAAAGGATGCAAATTTGTTTGGTTACAACGTCGCACGACCATGCAATTGTCAGTTAAAGAGAATCACAAAAAGTGCTCTGGTCCTAAACTGGGAAATCCTTCCTGGGCTGAAGTGGTTAAAGTATAAGTTCACCTTTACATAAAATCTGTAGGGTGAACTTACATTGGACCCCCTCCCCATCCCCCCCCCCCGGTCCCGCTGACCTGGAATCCGGCGATCACCTGTTCTGACAGATCGTATTGCCGCTTTACCAGTCAGTGGAACCCTACAGCTTTCTCTCCTCTTCGCCTGCGGTGACAGGACGGGCTACGCGGGTCCTGATTGGTCAGCGCTGCTCATGTGATGGCACTGACCAATTAGAGTGCTCCTATATGTACCTCCTTTAGAGCCCTCTCACACTGGGCCGCCCGAGTGTCAGCGGTTTAACAACGCTAGTTTAGCAGCGCTTTACCGCTGTTATAGTGGCACTTTGGCAGTGGGGCACTTTTAACCCCTAAGTAGGGGTTGAAGCACTGGTGCACTGCACTTACGAAGTGGTGTGCCGGCGCTCCCCATTCATTCCAATGGCAGGGGTGGTGGAGGAGCGGTGTATACATCACTTCCGCACCGCCCCAAAAATGCTTCTTGTAGGAGTTTGTTTCCCCTCCTGCAAGCACACAGCCCCAGTATAAAAGGACACACTGACTTTAATTAAGAATCACTTTACAGACAATATTTTTAGCTAAATAAGGCCTGTAAAGCGCCTCAGTGTGAAAGGGGTCTAAGAGGTACGTTTAGGAGATTAAGCCAAGGGGATTTCTAAGCCCTGGACTGGTGAGGCGGCTATACGAGGTCTCCTAGCGGGTGATCCCCGTGCTCCAGGTCAGTGGGACCGGGGGATCAGCAGGAGGTCCTGTGTGAATTCACCGTACAGATTTTTTTCTGTAACAGTGAACTTACCCTTTAAGGTCACTGTAAAGTGGTTATAAAGGCAGAAGTTTTTTTACATTACTACGTTAAGAAACCTGCATTCACCTAACCAAGCAGCCCCCACATAATAGATACATGACCCCGACTTCAATATATATGGCTCTTTTATTTCTCATTGGCTCAGAGGCAGGAAACATTGGCGCCTGCTGTTGTCAATCAGAGCTGTGACAAGGGAGCGGAGGGGTGAGCCCCTTACTGTTTGTCTTAAGGACTCACAGAGCAGGGCGCGGGAGCGAGCATGCATGAGTGCCCCCATAGCAAGCAGCTTGCTATGGGGGCACTTAGGGGGGTGGGTGGAGCAAGGATCCCCAGCAGGGGACTCTAGAAGAGCCTGCTAGCCTAAATTGGTGAAGAAATTTGATTTTTTTTTATTTTTTATTGGGTGTATTTTATAGCAGAAAGTAAAAAATAGTTGTTTTTTCAAAATTGTTGGTCTTTTTTTGTTTATAGCACAAAAAATAAACAACGCAGAGGTGATCAAATACCCCCAAAACAAAGCTCTATTTTTGGGGAAAAAAGGGCACCAATTTTATTTGGGTACAACATTGCACGACCGCGCAATTGTCAGTTAAAATAACACAGTGCCGTGTCCCAAAAAATGGTCTAGTCATGAAGGGGTAAATCTTCCGGAGCTGAAGTGGTTAATAGAACAACAACACTGAAATATTTCTAAATGCTCCAGAAATTACATATTTCTTCCTCTATATGCAGCTTTCCTCAACTTACTGAAGCGGGACCTGCATTAACATGGCCCACTTCCTTCTGATCACTGTCTATTCTGCGACATCCCCCCTCCTCCATCCACCCTGTTCTTGTTTGACAGCGGCACATAATGTGCATGATAATCCAACTGAACACCTTCTTTTTGCTGAGGTAGAAATGAGAATGTTAAAAAAAATGCTGATACAAGACATCAGCACACAGATTCTGCGCGTGGCAAAAATGTATCCGCAGAGTAATGTAGACAGGAAATGTTCAGTGAACTGTGCGCTCCCCGTGTTCGATCGGCAGCTGCAAAACGCAGTATAAAAAGCACTTGTAGTCATTTAGGCCAAACAGATTTGCCCTACGGAAAAATAAATCAGTGGACAGAAAATCATTTTCAAGCAAAACATAATAAAAATAATGGGTGTGGAATCATCGCCTCCACGTGCCACTTCTATGTGGAAAATGGCTAACGTTAATTTTCCTTATCAGATATGTTTATATTCTAGATTGTAAGGTGACATTGTGTTATTGCCTGGGAAATTCTTGGCATATTCTGTATATGATGATGGCCATTGTTTCCTTGCTTTTGTATGTGACGTTTGGAATTATAATATAAACATAATTGATATAAAAAAAGAAAATGTCTGCATTGCACCCTGGGATCTAATACAATCTATATGAAAATTCGAGAGTGAACCGCTAAGCCCAAGCTACTGCTACTGCAGCCATCAGCCTGTGCTGGTTTTACTCAGCTGGCTCCCAGCTTGAAAGTGATATATAGTCGCCAATCACTTTCACAGTGTGGGCAGCGTAGTGACCACCCCCCACTGGCTCAACCCCACCACCAGAGAATGCCACGCTGCCTAGAACCACCAGAGAGAGCGCAACGCTGCACAGCACCACCAGAGAGAACGCCACGCCGTCCAGCACCACCAGAGAGAGTGCCATGCTACCCAGCACCACCAGAGAAAGCACCACACTGCCCAGCGTTACCAGAGAACACCATGCTGCCCAGCACCACCAGAGAGAGGGCCATGCTACCCAGCACCACCAGAGAAAGCACCACACTGCCCAGCGTTACCAGAGAACACCATGCTGCCCAGCACCACCAGAGAGTGTCACGCTGCCCAGCACCACCAGAGAGCTCCATGCTGCCCAGCGCCACCAGAGAGAGCACCACACTGCCCAGCGCCACCAGAGAACACCATGTTGCCCAGCACCACCAGAGAGAGTGTCACACTGCCCAGCATCAACAGAGAGCACCACACTGCCCAGCACCACCAGAGAGAGCAGTACGCTGCCCAGCACAAAAGAGAGAGTGCTACGCAACACAGCGTGAGCGAACATCCAGCCGGTGGGATCACTGCTGCTGTTTCACTGGGTCTTGTAAGAGGGTCTGTCTGCCATGGTCTATTATGGATTTTAGGGACTGAGCCATTAGGAATTGCCTAACCTGCTATCCTCTAGCCCTAATACGGCCTGCAGGCTTTATTGACTGCCGCAACACGCGCCAATGAGCTCCAAAGCTGGTCTGCCAGCCCAAAAATATGTAGGGGGGGGGTGACACCATGTTTTACCGAACCAAGTGACACCAACCCTAGTGACGTCACTGCCACCACCCTGCATGGTTCCTGGGCTCTCCAGCTCTTACCAGGAGCCTAGGACCACATCCAGCGGCCTCAGGATGGAGAGTAGGAGGAGATCAAGGCATACCCATGCTTCATACTAACCTCTACCACATTTGTACTAAATAAAACCTAAAGCGACAATGATTTAGCCACTTCCAGTGTAAGATCCTCTGTTCCCTAGCTGGTACAACCAGGGGAACATTTAACTGAGCAGATCTGTGCTCAGTTAGATGTTGCAAAGGGCAGAGGAGACACTGGAGTCTGTTAGACCCATGATATCTCCATAAAGAGTACCTGTCACCTGCCCAATGCTAACATATTGGCTTTGTCACTCTCGTCACTTCTGGTTTTAGGTGTCCCTTTCTCAGGCTGGTACAACCAGGGGAACATCAAACCGAGCAGATCTGTACTCGGTTAGATGCTATGAAGAGCAGGGGACACATTGGGGTCTATTAGAAATATAAGTACCTGTGACCTGCCCAATGCAATCACATAGGGGTTTATTAACCCCTTGTGATAACAATAAAGAAACAATAAAATAAAATAAATAAAATTATAATAAACTGTATAAAAAAAATGGTATCCTTTGTTGCTCCCCATACCCGTAAATGCAAAAACAGCCCCGGGTGTGCGCGTGTTTTTAAACCGCTGTCGCACCACGCCTGAGATATTGCCACAAATGTGAGAGCAATAATTCTAGCAACAGAGCTCACATGTTAACTCTCTAAAATAAGCTATAAAGGCTTAATAAAGTGTCATCTAGGGACATTTTTGGGTACCGTAATTGTTTGCAATATCATGGGTGGAGGCAGTTTGAAGACTTGACATGTTTATTATCTATTTACTCAATGCAACCTCATCTTTTATATTTTACCAAAAAATGGGTATTATATTGCGAGTGTTTGCAATAAAATTCATTTTATTATATTTTTCCAGAAAATTTGCATTTGATAAACAGTTGCGCAAATATCATGAGACATGATAAATTTCATTATCTTTTTATTCTGGTGCAAAATTGTATCATCTTTTTATTCTACAGGGTCTCTGCTCTCAGAGAATATATATTGTGTTGGGGGTTCAAGTCATTTTATGGCTAAAAATGAAGATTTTTACATGTGTGCAAAAAAGGAAAAAATGCTTTAGTGCCGAAGTGGTTAAGGGAACAGGCTAAAACCGAGGAAAGGAAAACTGAAGTAACAGTGAACTTTAGCAGTACACTTGGCTAAAATGTAGCTTTTATTATTTTTTTAAAGTGCGCCTTCACAAAGCAGCGCTTCCATGTTTCTCCTCTAGGCGAGAATTTTTTTTTCCAAGCTCCCTGCATGTACACAGATTTATCACAGGGCTTTGGGTCCCAATAGAGCCGCGTGGCACAGCTGCGCATGCAATGGTTTCCCCTGACCATATGCATACATATGGGGTTTGCTATGCATGTGCAAAGAGGGCTATTAGGGAAGTTCCAAACCTTCCCCATCTTTGCGCATGCATGGGAAATCAACTGCACATTTGTAGATGTGCCGAGGGGCTCTGCCAAGACCCAAAGGCCGGGCTGAGTCTGTCATCACCTCTGCACATGCTCTACAATGGCGGCACCGGGGGGATCGCTTCAGTGAGTCTGTTCACATGTACAGAAATATCTTAAAAATGAAGGCAGGGAGGATTCAGAGGGAGATCTGAATATGTAAGAAACAGTAGGGGGGGGGGGGGGGGGATGCAGCATTGGGAACATGTTCCACGTTCCACCCTAAAAATGTATAACGTGTTCCCAAAGGTGAACTTATCCTTTAAAGTGGTAGAAAAGCCTAACCAAAACTATTATTAAAATGGTATCCTGCTTAACCTGTATAAAAAATATCTATGTATTTACCTATTTTCACTCTGCTTCGTTCACGTGATTCTGTATAAGGGAGTGCTTGGCCAAGGCTGGAAGCCTTGACGTCACCTATATGCTCCCATAATACCATGAAAAGCCTCTAATTGGGACTTTTTAGGGCATGAAGACCAATAATTAGAAAGATGTGCTATATATGCTCCCATGGTCCAGCCATTGTTGGCGCTCCATCATCCCCCCTGGAGCAGTTGCTTACTGACACAAGGGAGCATGACTTGCTGCATCATCTGACCAGACCTAGGTGAAATATAGGTAAGTACACAGATCTTTTTTTAGGCAGGATAGGTAGATGGAAGGGGAGGGAACATTGTTTTAAGAATAGTTATAGTTAAGCTGGTCATACATCGATTGGCCGTTTCAGCGGGGACTGTGGTTGAATAGAATTCAATCTACCGATCAACTTCTATTCAACTGCCCTGCCGGATAAAAGCCACTCAATAAGTGCCACAGGCAATAGATGCAGTGTTGATAAGTGTATTCTGACAGCGCAGGAGATGAAAGCGGATCAGCAAAACGCGTTGATGCACAGGGGCTCACTTACCCATCACTATGTAATGAAACTTTGAAAGTATCTGCCCATGGTGGGGTGAATTTTGCACAGATGTAAATACATGTTTTTAATGTACACAATATAGGTTTATGTACACAAAAAAGGTTTCTTTGTGTTTTATATAAATAAAATATAGATTTTTTTTAATATAAACTATGTTGTCCAAATTTGCCTTTAAATTCCGACCCAAGGGGGTTTTCTACTAACCATCAAAAATTACTTACTCTAAGATTTTGTACTCTAGGAAAGGGCCTCCTACTTATTTGCTGCACCAAATTATGGTCAACATATAGGCAAGTCATTACATGAGATGTATGTGACCTTATATGGTTTATAAACCAAAAGAGACAAACTGTTGTGCGCATTTTTTTCCAGCTAGTTACAAATCTGAATACAGTGAGGTTGATTTATGAAGGTATTTGAGAATGTTCGTACAATAAATTATGTGTATTACAGTATTTATCAGCATATAACACACACCTTAATTTTAAGAGGGGAAATTCCAGGAAAAAAAAATAAAATTTTAAATAAAGAACTTTGAAGCAAAATAAGGGTCAGTTCCCATCAATGCAGCCTTATCAGTGCCCATCTGCAGCCTTACCATTGCGCATCAATACAGCCTGATCAGTGCCCATCAATGCAGCCTGATCAGTGCCCATCTGCAGCCTCACCATTGCCTATTAATGCAGCCTCACCAATGCCCATCTGCACCTTCACCATTGCAGCCTCATCAGTGCCCTTCTGCAGCCTTGTCTTTGCCCACCGATGCAACCTCACCAGTGCCAGATTACACAGAGCCGGAATCTCCTGTGTACTCGGTGCTCGCAGTCACACACAGTCCCACCTCCTGGCCCGGCTCCTATGATAGACAGAACATCGGTCCAATGCCGGGAAATGTGACGTCTATCCTAGGAGCCGGGCCAGTGTGTGACTGTGAACGCCAAGTACACAGGAGATCCCGCCTCGGCGCTCGCCCCCTCCTACCCTTCCGAGGCAGCCAGGTATTGGCGTATAACAAGCACACAATTTGCCCCCTATTTTCAGGGGGAAAAAGTGTGTGTTATACGCCGATAAATACAGTACATCAAATATCCAATCATGTGAAAAGCAAAACCCTGTTTACATACAGTATTTCATCTGCACATATTAAATCCATTTTGTGAATATTCTCAAATCCTTTAGTAAATCAGCCTTATTATTTTTTCCAGGATTTGTTTTACAGCAGACCCAATGTCACACTGTTTGGAAGGGAACAAAATAGCAAAATGTGTCTGAAAACAAAAACAGCCACATTCAGTTGGCATATTCCAGCTAATCTTTTTACTACAAATACAGATGTGCATCACAATGGTTTATCAGAGATTTAGTCAAAATAAAAAGATTGCTAATCAGTTTTATAGGTGGAAAATCACTTTTTTAACCATGCTTAATTCATTTTTAAAAAACTTGCTGAAAGATGGGAAGATGCATAAAATTGAAAATTGGCCATAGCTAGTCTTCTGGATGGTCTCTAACCTGTGTCCTGAACACTTGCTTGTTTCATCCCACATTTCAATCCATTCAATCGAATAGACTGTAAATTAGTAGGGCTCTGGAATAACATAAATATGTTTCTGAATGTAGATCTTGAGTAAATCATTCTTTGCAGTTGGCTGCAGCTCTTCCGTACAATAATGAGTAAAAAAGAAAAAATAAATTCCATGTCTGAGTCACCCTTATTGAATTACCATGTTATCTGACATGTGTAATGTTAATATAATGCACTCACTCTATTATGTGTCCATGGTGCTATCTATAAAATATAAACAACACATTATGATATATTGTGGTTTATGGAATGTGATTGGTGTGACTGTTAAAATGCTCTTTACAATAAAATGTGTTATTACATCAAAATTCCCTTTCCTAAATGGCCAAGGATAACTGTAAGAAATACGGTTGTGGAGAGGCTGACTTCACAATCCTTTTGATGAGATCCTAGGATGCTGAATGTCCAAAATCTCACTAGGAGATGCTCCAGCGCAGTGTAAAAAAATCTTCAAGAGATTGGGGGCCCTCGGCATTTCCAGCATCTTGATGGAAGGACCCTGCCTTCACCATCATCTAGGAACCTCTGGCATAAGCAGACTGCAATGTAAGTTAAAGCGGAGTTCCACCCAAAAGTGAACCTTCCGCTTTAAGGGAAGGTGGCCCCCCAACATGCAACAATTGGCATGTCCTTTTTTTGGGGGGGGACCAGGGACCTTCACAGGGTCCCAGGTCCACTTCCTCTCCTAGAGCCGCGGCCCTGAAAGGAAGTCCACCACCCCCCCCTCCCTCTCGGCGATCTTCTGGGACACGTCACAGGTCCCAGAAGATATGCCGAGCCATTCATAAGGCGCAGCGCGGATCGTGCTTGCGCAGTGCGCGCCCAGCTTTGGAGCCAAAGCCGGGTGCCCACACTTGTGATGCCGGCACCGCCGAGTGGAGGGGGAGAAGAACGAGCCCTCGGGTGGCCATATCGCTGGAGCCTGGGACAGGTAAGTGACCGATTGTTAAAAGTCAGCAGCTACACTTTTGGTAGCTGCTGACTTTTAACTGGGTGGAACTCCGCTTTAATTTATCTTTTTTTTTCCAATTCATATTTTAATGATTAAGCCCAGGGGGTGGGGCAAAACATGGTAGGGGCATGGCCTGGATGAATCCAGCCGAGGCTGCTTTTACCTACTAACCATTCAGGCCAGGCAAGGTGTGCAGCAGCCAGGCTATCTCTTCCTATTTCTACAGCATGTGTTGGGTCTGGATGAACCTTTCGCAGCCTGCACTCCCACTAGTCAGCGGCATCCAATTGTTGACCTTGTTAGCCTGAGCGGGAGCCCCTAAACATTTATTGCAGACCATATTTTATTTAGTAAAGATTTTTCCAATAAACAGATACAGCAGAAAAATATTGGACAAACCCAACCCCTTTTACCGCTCTTGTATCCTCCTTGTATCAAAGTAAGAAACAGCTGCACCTCAAGTGGACTCTAAATGAAGTTTATTGGAATATACAAAGTGACAACAAAAGACATCAGCAGTGGTCAGGGTAGACGCGTTTCACACAACACAGATGTGTTTATTCATTACACCATACACCATTTGCAACGAATAAGCACTTGAAACGCGTCTACCTTGACCACTGATGGTGTCTTTTGGTGTGTCTTTGGACAGTCCAATAAACTTTATTTAGAACCCACATGAGGTGCAGCCGTTTCTTTGATACTTTACCATGGAGGGAAGCCAGGGCTGGCACTCATGTGTGGGTTCCATTGGGCTAATTGATAACACCTGGAGCGGTGGGTTCTCTTCATTTTGACCCTGTATCCTCCTTGATTCTTTGCAATCATCTGGGTGGCAAGGCCCTGGAGTCTACTCCACCATCCAAATAATGGAGCTGCACACAGAAGACGTTCAACTTTAGGCAAGGTTTATTGCAGTGATAGCATAGCAATTGCAATAAGCCTTGCTACACCTTGGCTAGAGGTGAACATCTTCAACCTGGGTTCACACTGGTGTGTGCAGAGCACTGCATGTGATTCACACAGGAATGCAATGTCTGTGCAGTGCAATTTGAGCTATATATTTTGTATGGCTCAAATCACAGCGCATCTGCACCAAAATGGTGTAGGACCCTTTTTTTCCGCACCTGAGTTGTGATTCTGGCAATCACACTGCGTTTTGCGATTTGTTTCAGGGGGTGTTGTTAATCTAACATTGACACCCACAGCAGATTGCAGTGTGATGCGAGGCGGGGAAACGTAGTGAATCTTGTGTTTTTCCCTCGTTGCATCAGTCTGAACCAGGGCTCAGTATGCTGCCTGTTATTTGGATGGAGTACTACAGTAGAGGAAAAAAAATAGGACATTTAAAATACATCCCATTGCAAGACAAACTGCATCCAAAAGAGAAAAAATAGACAAAACACAATACTAAAATATTATATAGTTTTAACCCTGACATATTCATCTAGTAAAAAAAAAAAGTATAAAAAATGATACTTCTGTATTCCCTAGCTTGTAACATTCACTCTGTTCTCTGTTTCTTTTTTTTTCTTTTTTTTTCTTTTTCTTTTTCCCCCAGTCACATACATTGTTCTGTTTTTACCCACTCATGTCACATGTACATGCTCACACAACACATCTTTTTTGTATTTTTCCATCATTCATTTTGATTTTCATGGTTCACACACAGATTCTCTCCACATGGGCTATGTCATGTCCACCCGGGCTGCCATTGGGCTCCTTCACAATGGGTTGGGGACCCCCACTTCAGCCCCGGGGCAGACAATTTGTCCAGTGCTCCACATCCATCTGATATCAACTGGGCACTTCTAGCCGTCTTGTGAGTATAGATCCTTTGCTCCCCAACAGCCTTTTTTCCCCTTTAGAGGACAGCAACTAATTTACATTTTTGTATTAATAGTCTTGCATATGCAGCTAACTCCTGATGAATGGTAGAGAGCCATGAAACGCGTAGAGTTTTTAGGGTGCCCTGACAAGATCGGCTTATATTATTCTTCAATTTTACTGGACTGTGTTTAATACTTTTATATTGAAATGTTATCAAGTCAAATGTTATATATGTGTATGGTCTATGTGTATAGCTATATGACTGGGTTGCCTTGCATATGGTATATTACCTATCTATTATGTACTATGTATCCCTTTACTGTGGAATGTCCATAATGTACCTGTATTTGTCTAATAAAATATTTGTAACCCTTGTCTGCAGTGGCATCCCTCATTTAAAGTCCCACTTTTTCTTTTTTTATTCACTCTGTTCTCACCAAACAGTCATCATGTTCCCACCACGCAGTTATAGATGAACCCACACTAACACATACGCCTTTCTACCTTCCATGCTTTTTTAACCTGACCATTATCGGAGGAATAAATTATCAGGTACCAGGCTGGGTGTCTTTAGCCATTCCACCAAGTACATTTTCTAACCTTTTGGGGTTTTTTCAACAGCAGCCACATGGAAATTTGTGGTAGAACAGTTAGGGATAATGTACTAACAAGCAAAGCTTTTAGTGGTTAAGCCCTAATGTGGTTAAATGTGCCAGAGAAGGAGTAGCAAGTGTCTGGTGGTGAGGCATTATGCTCATAATACAATGCAGTTCAAAAATTTGATTGAAACTTTAAACACAGGATTGAGCGGATGTGCGTCTCTCTGTATTGTTTGATTGCAACCCAGAAAGTGGATGGATGCTGTCTGGTCTGTGCACCCATGGAATGTTCAAGGTAGTCAGATTTCCACCTGAAGCAGCATCATTTAAGGCTGGATTCACACCTATGCATTTTTAGTGCTTTTTGCATTTTGCAGATTTGCTTTACAGGACGTGTTCCATAGGAAACCATGTTAAATGGACTGCAGTGCAAATCTGCAAAATGCAAAAAACACTAAAAATGCATAGGTGTGAATCCAGCCTTACAGGACCTTTCTATTCTAATTAGGAGTTCTGAATCGGAATCATTTTGACTTCTGAAAATATTGGGTTACTAAATGACCTGGCAACTAATGTTTCCAGAAGGAGGTCAGCAATGTTCAGGGCTGCTGTTAAAAATCATGGGGCCCTATACAGGCTATCTGGCAGGGCCCCCCTCGACTATATCAAAACAACATTTTCACTAAAAATATACTGAAATAATTTTTAGCGGACACAAAGATAACAGAGAAGCTGTGTGAATTAGCCCTTTTTTAAATTGTTTTATACATTTTTAAAAAAAAAAACATTTTATAGTTTAAAGAAAAATGTTTAAATGTTTTATTTTACAATTTTTAAAAATGATTTTTTTTTACAATTTGTTATTTTTTATGGGACAGGGAAGCCGGCAGCTTCCGCGGCGGGAGGCGGCTGTGTCTCTTCCTGCAGCAGCTGAAAGCCGGTGGGAGGGAGAGAACCCAGTTTTCAGCTGCTGCAGAGAGCCGCACAGGGCATCCTGTAATTGCCCCTCTGTCCGACTGTACGGATTCTCTCTGCTGTCTGGGCCCCCTGTGTGCCCGGGCCCCCTACAGGAGGACAGGTGGTCCCCCCTATCAGCGGCCCTGGCAGTTGTAGTCGCTTTTTTGCAATAAACATTTTCTTCTTTTTTGACTGACATCTAAACTGCTTTTTTTGTTTTTCTAGTTTTCCAAAGCGATGCACTAATATGATTTAATTAAAAGGTCAGCACTCAAAACACTAAAATGTAATATTTTTCAAAGTACTGTAAATGGAAACTAGGTTTTCATTTCTGCGTGTTAATGCTAAAGAAGTGGTTCTTGCCTAAAGGTGAAATACAGCGTAATTATCTCAATAACAATGCTCACTGCTCTTTGCCTACTAAACCTCGAGCTAGACTTCAGTAACGTCACCTGGAACAGCAATATTCAGCATTAGTAAAGCCACCTCTGTTAATTGACTGGCTAATGCTGATAAGACAGTTTAAAATGAATTAATTGCAGCTCAGACAATACTGGTTTCTGCAGATCAAAGACTGCAAATCAGTTTCCAGTTTCGTCCAGAACTGTCAGTGTGTAAGGACCTTGATGAATGGGATGTCAGTTCACTGTCTTGTAGGCTTATTGTGCTTGCAGGTTCATTAAAAAAAAAATGTCACTAAACAGTCAAGGCGGCCATATTGTGCCCTAGCAGCAGTAGCAGTCATATTATACCCACTGGTGGTATCTTTCCAGCAGAGGTGATGGAATCTAGCCTGTTGTAAGCAAGCTGAAGCTTAGGGCTACTTTCACATTGAAGCGGTAGCCGCTGTCGCGGTAAAACCCCGCTACTTTTAGCAGAGTTTTACCAGTGATAGGGCTCTGCTATGTGGATGGGAGCGCCGCACTTTTAACCCCCCACAAGGGGTTAAAAGTGCCGGCGCTCAGCGCTACCGAGGCGGTGTGCAGCCGCTTCGGAAGCGCTTGCCATTCATTTCAATGGCAGGGGCGGTAGAGGAGCGGTATATTACCGCTCCCCTCACCGCCCCAAAGATGCTGCTTGCAGGACTTTTTGTAACGTCCTGCTAGCGCACCGCCCCAGTGTGAAAGCACTCAGGGCTTTCACATTGGGGTGGATTGGGGGGGACTTTTGAGGCGCTTTACAGACGCTATTTCTAGCTAAATAGCGTCTGTAAAACGCCTCAGTGTGAAAGCAGCCTAAAGGCCAGCTCTTCCCAAGCTCCTACTATTACCAATTTAGATCATCAGTGAGTTAATTAATTTAGTATTTCTTGGTGACATTATGGGTAGTGTTGAGCGAACCCGGACTGTAACGTTCGGGTCCGTACCGAACTTTCGGGTGTCCGTGGCACGGACCCGGACCCGGACATTTCAAAAATCGTTCGGGTTCGGTCCGGGGTTCTGCTATTTTACTCCACGTGTTGAGAAGCTGCAGGGCAGCCAATCAACAAGCGTTTCACTGGTTTGCCCTTAGAAGCCATCACAGCCATGCCTACTAATGGCATGGCTGTGATTGGCCGGTGCATCATGTGACCCAGCCTCTTTATAAGCTGGAGTCACAGTGCTGCAGTCACATGCTCCTTGGGTTAGTATAGGGAAAGGTAGCTGACGGCGTGAGGGACAGATTTTAGCCATTTTAAGACCTGATCCTGCATCCTGAGATAGATTACTTTACTACTGCTGTCTGTGCTGTTGCTCTGAGGACAGATAGCAGAAA
>BLSH010047373.1:316678-351800 GCA_018402905.1 Glandirana rugosa | reverse complement strand
ACTTCGTCCGTCCCTGAAATTTGGGACAACACCCTGTTCGAATATGACCGCCACTCGATTTCAAAACAAAAACATATGATCTCACCTCTTGTAAAATCACAACGAATACGACTTCTTTTAGATGAAACGGACAAAAACTTTTTATTTTTGACAAATGAAAATGTTTCAGTCGACCGATCACAAGTCCTTAAGGTTTATAGTGTTTTATATATATGTCATATACATATAAGTATATTTCTATAGAAGTTTACTGTTACAGTGCGAGGGAGAGCGTAACGGGTATTAATCTCAACTCGCTTGTGGACCTTCAAGCCCAAGACGACCAGGCAGGCTTGAAGCCCTGTTTCAGGCCCAGCGTGCGATCGTTCGGGTTCCGTCCGGACCCGGACCCGGACTTTGTCCCGAAGTTCGGACGGACCAGCAGAACCCGAACTTCCAGGTGTTCGCTCAACTCTAATTATGGGCAATGCGAGAGGGAGCGTGACATTGTCATTTGAAGATATCTTTATATGAATATACATATACTGTATATATATTTTGTGATATTTGGAATTCCTGAACACTAGCCAGCTGACTTTGTAAAAGTAAACAGTTTTTATTTTTCAAAAACAGGCAAAGTAGATTTTCTTCAGCATAAGCAACACTAAAATGTTCTCCACTCTAGTATACAAAAACAAAACTTTAGCTCACCGCCAGTATAAGCTTGTCCCACAACAGGGTTTAAAGTCCCTGCCTGCTTCAGATATCCAGAAAGGTCACAAGAGACCAGCAGTGTCTCATTTGGTAAACAGCCCACAGACCCCTTACACCTGTGTGCTGCTTTACACCATACCTCATGGCCACCAGCTGGCTGCTTCCTGCCCTTTTTCAGCCCTCTCTCACAAGTTGTTTAACCCTTACAGGACCAAGATACCCACAGTCAGGTTTGGAGACCCTTTCCCACACAGAATCTCTTGGAGCCTCTGAATTCTGGTACCCATATGAGGACTTTAAAATCCTGGGAAAGCTGCAAATCAGTTTTCCTTTTTTTAAACAGCTCACTCTGGAACCCCTTCACCCTACACCTTTTTATCCCTTTAAAGTGACCACAACCCAAACAATGGTGATATCTATCTACCGTCCAGAATCTATCCCTGGCATCCTGTACAATATATATATATACACACACACACACTATATTGTCAAAAGTATTGGGACACCTGCCTTTACAAGCACATGAATCTTAACGGCATCCTAATCTTAGTCCGTAGGGTTCAATATTGAGTTGGCCCACCCTTTGCAGCTATAGCAGCTTCAACTCTTCTGGGAAGGCTGTCCACAAGGTTTAGGAGTGTGCCTATAGGAATGTTTGACCATTCTTCCAGAAGTACATTTGTGAGTTCAGGCACTGATGTTGGACGAGAAGGTCTGGCTCGCAGACTGCGCTCTAATACATCCCAAAGGGATGGATGGATGGAGGACAGGATTCTGTGCAGGTCAGTCAAGTTCCTCCACCCCAAACTCGTTCATCTATGTCTTCATGGACCTAGTATTTTATTTGCAGTAACACTACCTTCAAATTACAACAAAATACAGTGAAAAATAAGTGCACATATATCAATACAGTATGTCATATACAAACGTCTTTATGTAGATAAAGTGAGTTCATAAAAAAGAATAAAACAAGAAAAAATATAAATGTGTATCCAAAATCTATATCCAATCACTGTGTTCCTAAATAATATATGAAAGTGCTCCAATCTTCATGTTCCACCCAAAGTGCAACAAATCAATATGCGCTCACCAGAACTAATCGGCCACCAAGTGACCATCAAGCATGTATCTTATTAATCTCCCTCAAAGCAGATACTGGACAACTCCTCCAATAGGGATCCAAACTCCTCTTCCCCAGTTGGGGCACTGTAATAAAAGGAGACGTTTCCACAATAGATAGGATAGGAGACCACCACGACACCAAACACAAAGCCTCTTACCCCCTCCCATGGGCCCTTATGACAAAGGTCAATAAACACGGGAAACTAGTCCTGAGCGTCTCTGCCACAGTAGTCTTTGAAGTCAGCCACCAGGAAGTGAACAATCCTCATCAATAGATACGTCCTCTGCTCCCAGTACAATCATAAGCAAGGATGCAACATAGGAAGCAAAAACGGACATCTCATAGCGCAATATGTTTGAAAAATGTATTGCTAAAAAGGAACACTTACATCAGATTCCATACAACATGCACCTGTAGCAAGAGGAATGATCCATGTTCCCCAATATAAAGATGGCCGCTGCGTCCTGATAGTCACTCACGTCTTGTCCGTAAACTCCTCTCCACATGAGTGACTATCAGGATGCGGCGGGCATCTTTTTGGTGGGGAACGTGGATCGTTCCTCTTGCTACAGGTGCATGTTGTATGGAATCTGTTGTATGTTTTTGACGCCAACATTTTTAGGTTGAAAAATAGCAGAGGATTTTTTTTTTTTTTTAAAGACGCCCATTGACGCCGACGCTCACTAACGCCGATGCATAATGTTGAAAAATGCCGATTTTTTCCCCTCATACACACGGGCATATCTTAAAAAATAAGGAAAACGTCCGGCCCGACGCCAGGAAAAAAATCTGCGTTTTTCAACGGCATTAGTTAGCTGAAACTAAAACCCATGGCCAGCGCGTTCTGAGGCTGTAACGTTTTGGCGTTTTTTGACGCCGATGCCGCAAAGCGCTCACTAATGCCGTACCGGCGTTAACTGGCGGTTTTGACGCCAACGTTTTTAGGTTGAAAAATAGCAAAGTTTTTTTTTAAGGCGCCTATTGACGCCAACACTCACTAATGCCGATGCATAACGTTGAAAAATTTCCCTGACGTCGGGCCCGACGTTTTCCTTATTTTTTAAGATACGCCCGTGTGTATGAGGCCTAAGAAATAAGGAAAACGTCAGGGAAAAAAATCTGCCTTTTTCAACGTTATGCATCGGCGTTAGTGAGCGTCGGGGTCAATAGGCGTCTTTAAAAAAAAAAAAAATCCTCTGCTATTTTTCAACCTAAAAACGCCAGCATCAAAAAGCTGGTTGACGCCGGTACGGCGTTAGTGGGCTTTAGTGAGCGTTTTGTGGTGTCGGCGTCAAAAAACGCCTAAACTTTACAGCCTCAGAACGCGCTGGCCGTGGGTTCTAGTTTCAGATCACTAACACCGACGCCCTCTACAGCTCAAAAACTTCAGCGGTTTTATGGGGCCATTGACTAACATGGAGAGCTGCAAAAAACACCAGAAAACGTTGCCGTCAAAAAACGTCTGCGTGTATGAGGCCTAAAATCACAAATAAGTCCACTCGCATGTAAACAAAGGTAAATAGGCATAATACATGTGCAGCTTCCCGGCAGATAGATCCTGCACCGTTATCCAAGGATTGAATTTGGTGTGCGCTACACCCAGAGGAAGTGAAACTAGGGATGGCTCTGGTCAATACGTGTCAGGCCTGCGCTTCAATGCATTTCGGGCATGCGCACATCACCAGGAAGTGACAGTAAAAATAGAACAAATAGAAATTCTAGCAGAACGAATATGTCCAGTACAGTCGGTTATCAATTAACAAATAGTGATACATATCTGTTGTTTAAAACGTGCAAGATAAACAAATTATAATTTACAAAAACACAAAAGTGAAAATAAAATAGAAAATAGAATATGAAAATTAGATAGCTACGCCAGAAGACTACTCAGCATGAGGTAGGTCAGGTTTTTGGATTTAATTCCACTAAGTGTGTGAGTGGTAACGCACAGCAACAGAATGTAAAGGCCTGAAGGGGGCCTTAACTACTTCCCGACCGTGTACTGTATATGTACTGCGGTAGTGTGGTTCTATTCCACGAATCGCCATATATAAGTGGCGCCCATGCATGCTCAGTTAGCCTGTGGCACGCTCTCGTGCCCGCCGTACTCTGGAGACTGTGCCCAATGTCCGCTGGCGAGCCGCGATGACCTGCAGATGGAAAGAACGGGGTAAATACGGCGGTTCCCCGCTCTGTTAGTGGGCATGTAAGAGATCTACTGATCCCTGTCACTGGGATCAGTTAGATCTCTTATGCCCCTGGTAGCCCAACCTCCTCACAGTTAGAACACGTCTAGGGAACACAGTTACCCCCTACCCTTTCCCTTGCAGGTTAACCCCTTCACTGCCAATGACATTTATATAGTAATCAGTGTATATTTAAATTTCTGATCTCTGTATAAATGTCATTGGTCTCAAAAAAGTGTCAAAAATGTTGGACATGTCCGCCCTAATATCAAAGTCCCAATAAAAATTTGCAGATCACCGCCATTACCAGTAAAAAAAAAAAAATGTAATAACGCCAGAAATTAATTCTCATGGTTTGTAAACGTGGCAACTTTTGTGCAAACCAATCAATAAACGCCGATTGCGATTTTCTTTACCAAAAATATGAGGAACAATATAAATTGGCCAAAACGGAAAAATAAATTTGTTTTTTTATTTATTTTTTTATTTTTTGGATTTGTATTTTAGCAAAAAGTAAGAAATGTTTTTTTTTTTTTGCAAAATTTTTGCTCCTTTTTTTGTTTATAGCGGTGATCATAAATGACGCAGAGGCGATCAAATACCACCAAAAGAAAGCTCTATTTGTGGGGAAAAAAAGGACGCAAATTTTGTTTAGGTGCAACCTTGCAATTGACAGTTAAAGCGACGCAGTGCCGAATCGCAAAAAGTGCTCTGGTCCTACAGTGGGAAATCCTTCCGGGGGTAAAACGGTTAAAGAAATTAGTAAAAGGCATTAATTGGTCATTAATTAACATAGCAGCACACACAAAAAACAGTCATTTAGATATTAAAATTAATTTCACTGAATATGTGAAGCATGTTATACAGAAAGGGGCACAGGAATAACCCAGAGGAGAGATACAGGAATGTGAATCTATTACAGCATGGCAAGGTCAGGTACAAACAGGAGCTGACACTTACCTTATGCTGAAATTATTGTGCTAGAGTTGCTATCTTGCTTAAAAGGTCAGTAATGCCAGGTTCGGCTTGCAGCAGATTTAGAAATAATTCATATCCCTTACTGGATGAATATTCTTTCGTGACTTTTAAGTTTCCATTTTGCAGCTCTTAATCACATTGTATAGAGCTCATAGAAAGTGCAACTACAGGCAAAAGTCAGCTGGATGTATTGAGCATCACCCCCCAGAGGATGTTCTGTCTCCAAATTCACATACAGCAAGTCTGCATAAACACCCTCCTCCTTAGAGGATGAGAGGCAGATTGGTCATCAGAGGAGAACCTGCTAGCATCAGCAAATGTGCCAAAGGGGTGCAGGGCTCCCCCTGGATGAAGGCATGAGATTGGCCATTTTATCCTGGTATCAGGGATATAATAGAGTGGCCACCCAATAGTGCCCATGCTTTCTTTGATGACCTAAATTCTGGGGTTCTTTCACAAGTATTTGAGCAAATAAGATCAGAAGCATTACAATTTGCTTGAAACAGAGTCCCCCCAGATCTCACCCCACCCACATTTAAGTCTCAGGGTTTGGATGTGTGAGATGTCCCCTTACAGCCTGCCCTATTTCCTTATCTTCTTCCTTATTTCCAACAATCCATCCCTCCTACCCTTGGTATTCTTCCTCTGCCTACTGTTGCCTCTCTCTCATAGGGATAGAGGAAGTAAGAAAAGGACCCTCCAGGGAGTTCAGAAGCAAAAAGTAAAAAATAGGCATAAGGACAACATGACAGGGTGAATAGTGAGGACAACGGGGGGAAAGGGTTAAAAGTTAAGTTTTGTTAGTTTAGTTTTAGGGGGAGAGGTGAGCTGCAAGAGTCCAGTCGGGTGCAGCATGGAAGAGAGGAAGTTTCCCACCCACCCTCCCTGTCCTGATGTTGCAGTTCTTGCTAGGTGGTTGCCATGGCAGCCTGGCAGCGGTGAGTCTTTGGAGGAGAAGACAATTCTGGATAATAGAATGGTCGGGACCCATCGTGGTATGGGGTTCTCGGGTACATTCCTGTTAACGAGGGGTTAACTTAGAGTATGTACATGGAGGTCACTCCGAATAATGAGGATTGTCTCCGAGCCAGTGTGTTGCAGCTGGGGGCCTAAGGTTTTCGAAGTGACTAGGTTGTGTGTTGTTGCCCTCAAAGACCACCAAGCTTAATTTCTCAGTTTCTGTTCTAAGGGATGTTATGTTATTTAATTTGAAGTTATTTTATTTTGTTAATAAAAGGCTGCCAAAACCTTGTTGTGTCCTTTATTGTATAATTTAGGATTGGAAGGGATAGTCTAGCAGGCTTGGGCAGTGCTGGAGCTTATCTATTCTACACGTATCATGGCCCTGAGATAGTAGCAAGTTCTGTTCTTCTTGCTAAGGGGTTAAATCACCAATCCACACCTCACAGATCGGCAGTTGGCAGGCAATTGATTTTTTTTTTTATCAGACTTTTTTTTAGAACAATCCAAAACATAACAAATAAGGCACCAAAAACAGAGGCATTCATCTGGCTACACAACAAGATCTACATCGCGATTTCCATGGAGGAAAAGAGAGAGCAGTAGACATTGGAAATCTAATATGAGCACTGGCCAATTTGAACAAAGTAAAGCCAATTTTTTTTTTAAGTGTAAACTTTCCTTTAACTTTTAGATTTGTTGTGGCTGCTACTTCCATCGGTTAGTTCAGGTCTATTACCGCCGGGTAGGAAACCAGGTTTCACAGCCAAAACTGCCTAAAATGCTTTTTTTTTCAAGTTGAATTGATTCAGATTCAGGCGCTTCTTCTGTATTTAAGCCAAGTTAAATGTAAACGTTAAAAAATCTATTCCACAGGCAAAGTATGTGATGGCAGAATACAGTATCTTTGGCTCTGTCAATGAAAGTCATAACACTACATCAGCATCTCCCTAGCATGTCATTTACAGGATTGCCTTTTTTCCCTGGCACACTCAAAGTCACATTAACAGGAGCCTCTCCCCATTGTAGTCAGTGGTGTATCATCCATGGGTGCAGGGTGTTCACTGAACACGGGCCCTGAGGGGTGGGGGGCCTACTGTGCTCTGACCCACACTGCACCCATGGATGATCTCTCCCTGGTTGACAGCCGGGGATGATCAGAGCGGTGTGGGCTTGCACACGGGCCCACTAATTTCATGATACGCCCCTGATTGTAGTATTTTTGTTTTACTTTATTTGCATTCTTAAATGTCTTCTATAGTAATGCTCAGATCTTCATACCCTTCTTTGACAATAGCTTGTCTTTAGTCTTCAACTGGCCAGAATATAAAGTGATGTTAAAGGTTTTTGTTTTTTAAATAGCAAACGTATCATACTCACCCGATTCTCCTCTTCTCGGGTCCCTTGCTGGTGCTCCTGGCCCCTCCCTCCCGGCGGGTTCCCCCAGAGCAAGCAGCTTGCAATGGAGGCACCCAAGTAGGCTCATTCCCAAGCCTAGGCTCTGCGTGTCCATTCACACACAGAGCCGAGGCTCGGCACCGCCCCCTCTCTCTCCTCATTGGCTGTGATTGACAGCAGCAGGAGCCAATACCTCCTGCTGCTATCTCAGCCAATAAGGAGGGAGAGTCCCCAGAGAAGCAAGACTATTGTGCACATCGCTGGATTGAGGTGGGACTCAGGTAAGTATTGGGGGGAGTGGGGGTTGCTGCACATAGAATGCATGAAGGTAAAAAACCTTGAGCCTTTAGAACCACTTTAACAGCAGGGTTTCATTCAATGGGATGAGCAGGGTTTCACAAATTTTCAAAATCCAGTTTAGTGTTTTCCTAGTTTACTGGCCTGTAGATCACTAATTATTGGGGATGGGTACATGGGAAAGCAGTCAGTGCATTTTGTACGATGTTGTGAATCTTATTTGCTAGACAGCAATTTTTAAAAATCAGCCCACAAAGCTAAAAATAAATAATGTTGCTCAACATACCTGGTTATTACAGTGCCAGCAGCTATAATAGTAAATTCATTAGATCTCACATGCCTTCAAGCAAATGTCTAGAAGCATGCACAAAAGGAAAGGTGCTAAGGGAAGGGGAGAATAATATTTTAAAATCTATAGCAATTCTGTTGCTGCTTTCTTTTGTACAACGCCATATGCAGAACGCTGTTTCCTTGCAGATAACTTTATCAAGCAATAAAAAAAAATGCCAAAAGTCAATTTGTTTCCTGCTAAAGCAACCACAGCCTGAGTAGAAAAGCTTGTCCTTTGCCAGTATGATGTAGAAAAAGACTCTTGTTCTCTGTGTTGAAGCAGTGGCCTCTATGCAGAGGTTTGACATGCCTCCTGCTCCTAACTAGAGCCAATCAGCAGGAAGCTTGAGCTTTGCACAAGGTCTGATTTAGCAGGGGGCGTGTTGGATCTCTATGGAAAGACAGCTGCTTCCAGACAGTGAGCAAGCGTCCTTCTCTACAGCATGCTGGTAAGGAACTTTTCTTCTCATTGCTAATTTTTAAAGTGATAGTCCAGTTTTTTTCTCTTTTACAATAACGCACATGTTATACCTCCTCTGTGCAGTTGGTTTTGCACAGAGCAGCCCGGATCCTCCTCTTCTCGGGTCAATACTTGGTGCTCCTGGCCCCTCCCTCCTGTTGAGTGCCCCACAGCAAGCAAATTGCTATAGGGGCATCCAAGCTGAGCTGCAGCTCCATGTGTCCATTCAGACACTGAGCAACAGTTCTGCCCCACCCCCTCTCTCTCCTGATTGGCTAACTGGCTTTGATTGACATCAGCGGGAGGCAATGGTGCTGCTGCTGTGTCTAAGCCAATCAGGAGGGAGAGTCCCGGACGGCCGAAGCACTCATGTTCATCGCTGGATAGAGATGGGGCTCAGGTAATTATTCAGGGGGCTGCTACACACAGAAGGTTTTTTATCTTAAAGCGGAGTTCCAGCTTGGGGGGAAAAAAATCAGCAGCTACAAATACTGTAGCTGCTGACTTTAATATAAGGACACTTACCTGTCCAGGAAGCCTGCAGTGTTGGCACCCCAAGCTGATCCATTGACTTCGGGTGCAGGCGCCTGCATTGCAAGTAAGGGAAACCGGCAGTAAAGCCTTCAGGGTGTTTTCTGAATGGTCCCATCATCTTCTGGGACACACACAGGCCCCAGAAGGCAACAGGGGGAAGGAGGAGGGCCGATAAAACCGTGAAAGTGACGTATCTCGCGGCGGTGACATGGGATGGAAGTCCTGAAGAAAACATGCCAAAAGGTACCAAAAAGGAAAAAAAATCCAAAAACGAGGGGGTGGGGTGTTCACTTGTTTGAGACTGAGTTCTCATTTTGCCTGGAACTCTGCTTTAATGCATAGAATGCATTAAGATAAAAAAAAAATTCTGTCTTTACAACCACTTGTAGCCCTCATACACACGGGTGTTTTTTGACACCACGTTTTTGGGCGTTTTTTTATAGCTCTACATGTTATTCAATGGCCCCCTAAAAAACGCAGATGTTTATGAGCTGTAGTGGGCATCGGCATTAGTGAGCTGTAACTAGAACGCGGGACCAGTGCGCTACGAGGCTGTAACGTTTTGGCGTTTTTGACGCCGCAAAACGCTCACTAACGCCGTATCGGTGTTGACGCCAACGTTTTCTGGTTAAAAAACAGCAGAGGAATGTTTTTTTTAAAAAACGCCTATTGAAGCCGACGCTCACTAACGCTGAATAAAGCCGATGCAAAATGCCGGAAAAAACATGGATTTTTCCCTGACGTCGGACACAACGTTTTGCTTATTTTTTAACATATGTATGAGGCCTAAAGAATGCTCAATGGGGTTGATTTACTAAACCTGGTGCACTCAGAATCTGGTGCGGCTGTGCATGGCAGCCAATCAGCTTTTAACTTCAATTAGCCTTTGGCAATAAAACCTGTAAGCTGATTGGTTTCTATGCAGAGTTGTACCAGATTCTGCACTCTCTAGTTTTTGCAAATAAACCCCAATGTAAAAGTTTGCACATATTTTTGCATATCTGAAATGTATTTAGCTGATTTTAAATGTAAGTTCAAACTAAAATGTTTTAAGAACCTCTTGTGAGCATTCACATCGAGGTATGTGCTGTATGGAAACAACTATTTAATTGCACTTATATTGAAGAGGAAATAGGAAAGAGGATGAAAATAACAATGTTTACTTTATTCACTGAGATGCACTTATACTATAAAGGTAACTATCACAAATATTGCTATTGGCTAACATCATTTTCGCAAACAATTCAGGCAGATAAGGAAAATCAAAATGCAGCAGTTTAAATTACGTTTTGATGGGCTGAGATGGTTAGAAATCATATCCAGAAACTCTCCGCATGCTTTATCAGAGATAACCAAACTGGAAACTTTATAATTATTGTGTGCTATTGTCAGTGTGCGATGCAAAACTTACTATGAATGTGCGCACAAAAAAATTCCAATCGCAGTTTAAGAAATCCAGTCCCAATTAGGTCTTTTATTAAATGGTGTTAACCACTTCAGCCCTGGAAGGATTTCCCAGTTTAGGACCAAAGCACTTTTTGTGATTCAGCACCGCATCGCTTTAACTGACAATTGCGCGGTCGTGCGACATTGTACCTAAACTAATTTAGCGTCCCTTTTTTCCCCACAAATAGAGATTCCTTTTGGTGGTATTTGATCACCTCTGCTTCATTTATGTTCACCGCTATAAACAAAAAAGGAGCGACAATTTTGCAAAAAAAACAATATTTCTTATTTATTGCTAAAATACAAATCCAAAAAAAAATATATATATATATATATATATATATATATATAAAAAAAATGTCATCGGGTTTGGCCGATTTATATTCTTCCTCATATTTTTGGTAAAAAAAAAAAATCGCAATCGGCGTATATTGACTGGTTTGTGCAAAAGTTGCTGCGTTTATGAATTATGAGATTCATTTATGGGTTTTTTTTTTTTTATTTTTTACTAGTAATGGAGGTGATCTGCGATTTTTTAGCGGGATTGTGATATAGTGGCAGACATGTCGGACCATTTTGACACTTTTTTGGGACCATTGGCATTTATACAGCGATCAGTGCTATGAAAATGCACTGATTACTGTGTAAATGTCACTGGCAGGGAACGGGTTAACCTGCAGGGGGCGCTCTAATGGTTAACTGTGTTCCCTGTGTGTGTTACTAACTGTGTGGAGGAGGAGAGTGATCGTGGCTCCCATATACAGGGAGCCTGCAATCACATTCCTTTCCCCTGTCAGAACGGAGATCCATTGTTTACATACATGGACCTCCGTTCTGTCACTGCGGGGGAGCCATCTCTAGTAGCCGGCGGACATCAAGTCCGCCCTACCCGCTCCCTGGCTCCCCCGGAACACAGTGAGCGTGCGAGCTCACGATCCACGATCTCGCAGCCACCGTCACGGTTTGCGATATCGAACCAGTTTGCAGTTGGCAAGTGGTTAAAGTAGATATCATTCCTAAAAGAGTGATATTTTCTTGGCAAACCAATGTGTATCATAAACATATTCATCCTCTGTTGCATCTCAGTGCTACTGATCTCTTGCAGAGTGTTTGTGACGACTTCCTATCTACATGCACTCTATGCAATGAATGCATTGAATTTCCCAGGGTGGGTTTCCATATGGTGACCACAATGGATCATGCCTGTGTAATGTATTTAACCCCTTCCTTACCCGGCACTTAAACCCCCCTCCTGCCCAGACCAATTTTTGGCTTTCAGCACTGTCGCATTTTGAATGACAATTGCGCGGTCGTGCGACGTTGTAACCAAATACAATTTGCGTCCTTTTTTTCCCACAAATAGAGCTTTCTTTTGGTGGTATTTGATCCCCTCTGCGTCATTTCTGATCGCCGCTATAAACAAAAAATGAGCGACAATTTTGCAAAAAAGAACAATATTTTTTACTTTTTGCTAAAGTACAAATCCATTAAAAAAATTATTCATCAGTTTTGGCCGATATTTATTCTTCTACATATTTTTGGTAAAAAAAAAAACCGCAATCGGCGTATATTGATTGGTTTGCGCAAAAGTTATCGCGTCTACAAACTGGGAATTGATTTATGGCGTTTTTATTATTTTTTTTTTTTTTACTAGTAATGGCGGCGATCTGCGATTTTTATTGGGACTGCGATATTGGGGCGGACATATCGGACATTTTTTACACATTTTTGGGACCAATGACATTTATACAGCGATCAGAAATTTAAATGTCCACTGATTACTGTATAAATGTCATTGGCAGTGAAGGGGTTAACCTGCAGGGGGCAGTGAAGGGGTTAAATATGTTCCCTGGGTGTGTTCTAACTGTGGGGGGGCAGGGCTGGCCGGGACATAACAGATCTAACTGATCCCAGTGACAGGGATCAATAGATCTGCTATGTCCCCTGTGACAGAACAGGGAACCGCCGTGTTTACAACGGCGGTTCCCCGTTCTGAGGCTCCTAAAGGCGATCGCCGGGTCTCGGGCGGACATAGAGTCCGCCCGACCCACGGGCACGCTCGCGCAGCGTGCGGCGCGCACGCGCGCACCACCGCTGCCGCCAGGGGGCGCGCCTGGAGCGCGCCTGGAGCGTGCGCAGTGGAGGACGTCCATGGACGTCCTCCGGGCATTTCAGGTCCGCGCTGGAGCCGTACTTCGGCTATAGCGCGGACCTGGAGTGGTTAAATGGCCACTTACTGTATACAGTACCTCCATGTCATCCAGTGACAACACAGAAGCACAGTTAGGAGACAGGGGGATAATGTTGTCACCCTATAACAGGGAGTGCCTGAACAAGGACTTTCATGGCAGGATCATCAACTGATTTTAACCACTTTACGACCGCCCCATAGATATACTGCGGTTGGGTGGCCGCTCTGCACCACATCACATACCTAGTACGTGATCTGACACTCCCGGGTCTGGGGCGCACTGTGTAATCACACACAGTGGGAGCCCAGCGGTGGGCACTGCAGATTCCATGTCCTCTGCAACCATCGATTGCTCAGCACAGAGGCAGAATGGTGATCTACCTATGTAAACAAGGCAGATCACAGTTCTGTCAGTAGGGAAGGCATTGGTCCTGTGTTCCTGAGCAGGAACATGGATTAATGCCTTCCCATGGTAAAAGCCCCTCTCACACAAGCTAAGCACACAGGTAACCCTTTGATTGCCTCTGATGTTAACCCCTTCCCAGCCAGTGTCATTAGACAATGACAGTTCATATTTTTTAGAACTGATCACTGTATTAGTGTCACTGGTTCCCACAAAGTGTCAAAAGTGTCAGTGTCCAGTTTGTCCGCCACAATATCACAGTCCCGCTATAAGTCGCTGTTCACTGCCATTACTAGTAAAAAAATAAATAAAAATATCCCCTAGTTTGTACATACTATAACTTTTGTGCAAACCAATCATATATACTTATTGTTTTTTTTTGTTAACAAAACTTTGTAGCAGAACGCATATTGGTCTAAATTGATGACAAAATTAGATGTTTTACATTTTTTTATTGGATAGGTTTTATAGCAGAATGTAAAAAATATTGTTTTTGTTTCAAAATTGTCTGCCTTTTTTTGTTTATAGCACAAAAAAAAAATGCAGAGGTAATCAAATACCACAAAAAGAAAGCTCTATTTGTGGGGAAAATAGGACATACATTTTATTTTGGTACAGCGGCACATGACTGTGCAATTGTCAGTTAACCACTTGCCGACCGCCAACCGCAGGTTGACAGCGACAAGGTGGCTCGAAATCGCAAACCGCCGTCGTCAGCGAGATCGTGCACTGTGAGCGTGCGCGCACCGCCAGAGGTGCGTTCACTGTGTCCGGGGGGGCCAGGGAGCGAGTAGGGGGGACTCGATCTCCGCCAGCTCTCCGCTCCCCCCCCCCCCGCAGTTAAAGAACGGAGATCCGTGCATGTAAACACGGATCTCCGTTCTGTGAGAGGGGGAAGGGCTGGGATCACAGCCTTCCTCTACATGGAAGCCGTGATCACTCCCCTTCCCCTGCCAGTCAAACACTAATACAGTTAGAACACGCCCAGGGAACACAGTTAACCCTTAGAGCGCCCCCCCAGGTTAACCCCTTCACTGCCAATGACATTTACACAGTAATCACTGCATTTTTATAGCACTGATTTCTGTATAAATGCCAATGGTCCCACATGTCCGCTGCAATATTGCATAAAAACCCCAGAAATTAATTCTCATCATCCGTAAACGCTGCAACTTTTGCGCAAACCAATCAAAAAATGTTTTTTTATATTTTTTTTTTTTTTGGATTTGTATTTTAGCAAAAAGTAAGAAATTTGGTTTTTTTTGCAAAATTGTCGCTCTTCTTTTGTTTATAGCAGGGATCAGAAATGACGCAGCGGTGATCAAATACCACCAAAAGAAAGCTCTATTTGTGGGAAAAAAAGGACGCAAATTTTGTTTGGGTACAACGTCGCACGACCGCGCAATTGTCAGTTAAAGTGATGCAGTGCCGAATCGCAAAAAGTGCTCTGGTCCTAAAGTGGGAAATCCTTCCGGGGCTGAAGTGGTTAAAATAATGCAGTGCCGTATCGCAAAAAATGGCCTAGTCATGAAGGGGGTTAAATCTTCTGGAGCTCAAGTGGTTAATGAAAGTTGCAGATTAAAACATTTTGAAAATGAAATGTGAAATTACATTACCATGTTAACCTGTTTCCGACCAGCCGAAGTGTCTTGACGGCGACAACATGGCTCTTCTGCGCACCACCTGGCAGCGGGCGCAGGAGCGAGTATTGTGGGCACGTACGCGCCCATGCGTTAGCGGGGGAGCCAATCTGTGGGTGGGGCGCTATGCAATACATGCACATTTCCCTGTTTGCAAGTACAGTGAAATGCCTGTTAATCTACACCTACACCTGTACAACAATGGTCTCCAAACTGTGAGATAGATGTGGCCATTTGCTTGCCTTTATCCAGCCCTTGGAACACTATTCCTTTCCGCTGACACCAACAATAGGGCATAATTATTGCCACCGACACCAATGATGACAACATTATTTATCCCACTGAAACCAATGATTGGGCACTGTTTATTCCAACTTTATTCCCACAGCAAATGTTTATTTTTTTTCAATAACATGCTGTAGGTAAGTTTAAGTTGACTGACAATAGCTTACACTTTTTTCACACTGAAAAGATATGTGGAGGAGGTTCTGCCAATCACAGGCTGTGTCGCATTCCTCAGGCCTGTGTCTATTGTGTGTATGTGCTAGGACTAACAGGGAGGTGAAGCCTCCATCAATCAACATCTTATGTCTCCCACCCCCCCATAGTGTTTAGCAATATGTGGGTATGAAAGAGGAGGGAGGAGGGAGGGGACTGACTTACCACTGTGTATTCGCCCACGTGTGTGACTCTATATTCATGTGGGCTGCACAGATAAAAAAAGGAGGAAATTAACAGCTTAGAAGGGAACTGAAGCTGGAGCATGCTCAAAGGATGTGGCACCAGCTGGTCTACACATTTGCAGGCTGCAGAAGGGACACAGGCAAGGAGGGAGGGACAGTGAAAAGTGAGTATGCACACAATGGGGGGGATTTACTAAAACTGGTGCACTCAGAATCTGGTGCAGCTGTACATATTAACCCAGGGGTCCTCAAACTATGGCCCTCCAGTTGTTCAGGAACTACAATTCCCATCATGCCTAGTCATGTCTGTGAATGTCAGAGTTTTACAATGCCTCATGGGATGTGTAGTTCCGCAAGAGCTGGAGGGCCGTAGTTTGAGGATCCCTGTATTAACCAGTCAGCTTTTAGGTTTTATTGTCAGAGCCTAGGCCCCTTTCACATGGGCTTTCCGATCAGGTCCGCCTATCAGTTTTTCAGGCAGACCTGATCGGACCCTCCATTCAACCCTATGGAGTGGCAGATGTTAGTGGTGACATGTCCACTGACACCCACTGCTATCCGATCTGATCCTCTCCGCCAAATCCAGATGGATGGAGGTCCTATTTTCCATCCATCGGGCGGATCAGATCGGATGGGATCGGATAAAACCTGACAGGCGGATCCTTTTTCATCCGATCTCCCCATAGAGGAGAGCGGGGCTCTGACAGGTCCATCTCTTCACAGTGAGGAGATGGAGCTGTCATCCGCCTGCTCAGCGGGTATCAGAGGATTGATTCCCCCACTGAGCAAAGCGGAGTCCGTCACACGGACAAGCCATGTGAAAGGGCCCTTAAAAGCTGATTGGTTACTATGCTCAGCGGCACCAGATTCTGTGTGCACCAGTTTTAGTAAATCTCCCCCTTCATGAGTTGGGTTTAATGACACTTTAATTAAAATAAAATGTAAATTAACGAGGAACATTGGTCCTTGTTTATAAGATTAAGGCCTCATGCACACAGGATGTTTTTGGACGTTTTTACAGCAGCTCTTTTTAGCTGCAGACATTTTTTCCTACAGTCAATAAACTCCCCATCATGTTATCCTATGTGTTCATACACACATAGGCTGTTATCAAGTGTTTTTGGCTGGGGCGTTTTTGAGCTGTAAAAAACTCAAGACTATTGGGTTCTGAGAGACGTTTTTCAGCTGTAAAAACATTCTAACGTTCAAAAACGCGGCTCACCAATGTTTTTGGATGTTTTTGATCCATTGAAGAAAAGAGAAAAAAAAATGCTCAAAAACGCTGTTCAAAAATGCTGCCAACGTTTTAGTAACTTTTTTTAACGTTTTATGTGCATGAGGCATAAGAGCCGGTTCACACTACAGCGACTTGGGAGGTGACTTATGTCACTCCAAGTCGCCCCAAGTCACTTGACAGAAAAAATCCCATTGAAGTTAATGGGAGCCGTCTTAATGTACACTGCTGAAGTCGCTCTGACTTCAGAAAAGGTTCCTGTACTACTTCAAGGCGACTTCTATCCGACTTGTACCCATAGAATTCAATGGAAGTCGCCTCCAAGTCGGATCCCCCATCTATACTGAAGCGACTTTACAGGAAAAATAAAAGAATTCACTCAGCGAAAAACCAAGGTAACCCCCTCCCTCCCTTCTCTGATTGGCTCAGGCAAAGTCGCCTGGCATGGAGGTTGCTTCAAGTCACGCTGAAAGTCGTGCTGAAGTTGTGATGAAGTCGCCCTAAAGTTTTGCTGAAGTTGCCTATGAAGTCGTGCCTGAAGTCGGATCGCTGTAGTGTGAACAGGCTCCAAAAGTCAACAACTTCAAATACTGTAGCTAGACTTTTAGCCAACAAGCACTTACCAGTCCAGGAGTCCAGCGCCGTCTTCACTGGAGCCAATCCTTTGCCAGGCTTCGGATCCCTGGAGCCGCTGTCTTGGATGTGGGAGCTGGCTGTGACTTCCTAATGCCTCACAGCTGGCTCCCCACTGTCTACTTTAATATTAAATAAGTTAAAAGATAAGAAGACAAAATACGCACACACATATAAGCCAAGTGCGGGCAAATGGACATCTGGGACTTCACTCTACTCATTGTGATGGGACCTGTGATGACTCACGTTCCCTAGGATCCGGCTATTCACTGTTGTCTCTCCCGCTTCTGTTGTAGCATTAATTCAAGCATCAGAGTGATATAATCCAAAGAAAATGATCCTTTTTTTAATACAACAAAGACCCCTGATATTAATACTACATAGTAGATTTATGATAAATGTAGTAAAGGTGGACAGGATGAATCAGGTTTTATCTTCCACTTACTGGAAGCAGTAAAAGAAAATGACAGACAGAAAACATTTTGTAACATACATGCCATAGATCCAGCAGAGTCTCTATTTTGTTCCTGAATTATTCTGGCAGAAAGGTTAAGTCTGATCTCCAGGCAGAACAAAAACACAGAATGATGAATTTATCCATGAAATAAAAAATAAATCAAATGTATTTATAAATTGGGCGGCACAGTGGTGTAGTGCAGGGATATGCAATTAGCAGACCTCCAGCTGTTGCAAAACTACAAGTCCCATCGTGCCTCTGCCTCTGGGTGTCATGCTTGTGGCTGTCAGAGTCTTGCTATGCCTCATGCGACTTGTAGTTCTACAACATCTGGAGATCCGCTAATTGCATATCCCTGGTGTAGTGGGTAGCACTTTTGCCTGGCAGCAAAAGGGTCACTGGTTCGAATCCCAACCATGACACTACTTGCCTGGAGTTTGCATGTCCTCCCTGTGCCTGTGTGGGTTTCCTCTGTGTACTCCGGTTTTCTCCTACACTCCAAAGACATGCTGGTAGGTTAATTGGCTCTTATCTAAATTGGCCCTAGTATGTGTATGGATGTGAGTTAGGGACCTTAGACTGTAAGCTCCTTGAGGGTAGGGACTGATGTGAATGTACAATGTATAAGTAAAGCGCTGCGTAAATTGACAGCACTATACAAGCACCTGAAATAAATAATAAATAAAATAAATGCTGGATTAAGACAATGCGTTATGTTGCTTCTTAACTTGCGTTGTGGAGGGCAGTCCAGTTTAGTCTATTTTATTGGAGTTGCCAGTACACCACAATGATCTTTTTATCATTGGTATTTAAAATGAATGGCTCTGCACTGCAGTTTGTGTGTTGTACCATGTGTGTGTGTTGCCATGCATTACTGCAATACAAAGCTGTGAATGAGTACCTAAATCTATGTTGATATTGGCCTTTTGTACAGCAGCTTACAGCAACCATCTATAGATCCACCCCACGACCAACCACCCTGACTTCTGCAGCACTTCGCAACAGTCTATGTGTGGGTGGGGACTAGGACAGGATTACCCCCCCTAGCTTTTACAGTCCGTTGAAAGATTTTATTTTGCAACTGTCAACATGTTTCAGGGGTTCAACAGTCCCCCTTCATCAGTGCTAAAAACTAGACAATAAAGAAAATACAAACATTCCTTAAAATGTGTTAAAACTATAAATACCTCAATGCATCTTTAATAAAGACAAAAACAAATGTGACAAAAGGTATTCTTATTAAGATGAATTAAAGCGTTTGTTAACTCAAAAAAAAAAAATGCTGCTCCGGTCTCTTTAATGTGCAATTAGCAGCATGGTGCTTTTGCTTTTTAAATGATCCCTCTGTATCCCCTAAAATATCTGTTTGATAATGCCAGGTCATGACTTCCCCCCCTGAGTGCTGACTTCCCTATCATATTAACATATAAAACCAGAGTGCAGCGCTATGTGCAACTAGAGATAATGTCCTTTCAAGTCCATAAGACTGACGATAAGACTTCCTATAATAATAGTGGACTCTTCACAAATCAAAGGATGGATGTACAGGTGCACAAGCCCTCCGCCACAGACACACACTGCTGCTCACCTCCTTTATAAGGCCTGATGGCCTATAATACACCTTCCCCACTGGGAAACAAATATGTGTCCTGTAAGGATCCTTTGGATAACAATCAGCTTTGACACCATACAATCCAGAGTACATATAGAAAAAACAAATAACACATCTAGTGCTCTCTGTAAAGACTAAAGCGAATTTAAGAGACAATGTTCATTCAGATTCGCTAAAAAATCCAATGATATTAGATAGGGTTGGTGATCCACGTGTTCTAGAGGACAGACATAAGTGTGTACAGACCCTCCACCACAGACACACACTGGTGCTCACCTCATTTGTTAGACCAAAGGTCTATAATGCACCTTCCCCACTGGGGGATATAGAGATATTGCATGGTTCCTATGGGCACCAGTCTGCTCCGACACAATTCCATCCAGAGTACATACAGAAAAACAGAATGCTACATCTAGTGCTCTCAGTAAAAACAACCAATTTATTCAAGTAAAACGTAACACACTCACAAGTATAGCACTCTGTCCGAGTGAATGGATCAGTGCTGATAACAAACAGTGATGACACCAAGATGGCCGCGGGTGACGTCATACGCCGCTCCTTCCCCGTACGCGTTACGTCCTAGGCGGGACTTCTTCAGAGCCCCATGGTCTGTGCAGTCTGTGTCACTAGCAGCTCTCCTATTCTTCTCTGCCTGTCTTCAGCTCCCCCTCCCTCTCCCCGTCAGTACTAAAGTCTCTTCTCTGCTCTCATAATTTACTTTTAAAGCCTCTATACCCCCTGTATTAGAACAAGAAGTTTGCCTGTGTCCGTGATATATCATAAATATTCTTATCTGTATAGATAACACTCTGGCTTCCTACACAAGGCTCTCTCTCCTCTCCTCTCCAGCTGACCACAGCAGCAGTGCTCAGCCCCACCCTCAGGAATTCTTTGCTGAGCAGAGGAGAGAGAAAAACGACAAATGATCCGAGGAAGCCTGTGTCTTATCTATACAGATGAGTGTATATATGTTATAACACAGGCACAGGGGAAATTATTGTGCTAATAGAGAGGGAATGGTAGCATTTTATGAAAGTGGCTTAACAACCACTTTAAGTTTTTCTAGCTTTAATAATGCAGTGAGGTATATATACTATATTGTCAAAAGTATTGGAACACTTGCCTTTACACGCACATGAACTTTAATGGCATCCTAGTCTTAGTCTGTAGGGTTCAATATTGATTTGGCCAACCCTTTGCAGCTATAACAGCTTCAACTCTTCGGGGAAGGCTGTCCACAAGGTTTAAGAGTGCATCTATGGGAATGTTTGACCATTCTTCCAGAAGCGCATTTGTGAAGTTAGGCACTGATGTTGGACGAGAAGGCCTGGCTCTCAATCTTCACTTTAATTCATCCCACAGTTGTTCTATCTATCATCCATACCTTTATGGACCTTGCTCTGTGCATTGGTCCAAATCATTTGGTGGAGGGGGGATTATGGTGTAAGGATGATTTTCAGGGCTTGGGCTTGGCCCCTTAGTTCTAGTCAAGGGAACATTAGCATACCAAGACATTTAGGACAATTTCATTCTCCCAACTTTTGTGAACAGTTTGGGGATGGCCTTCCTGTTCCAACATGACTGTGCACCAGTGTACAAAGCAAGGTCCATAAAAGCATGGATGAGCACTCCTAAACCTCGTGGACGGCCTTCCCAGAAGAGTTGAAGCTGTTATAGCTGCAAAGGGTGGGTCAACTCAATATTGAACCCTACGGACTGGAATTCCATTAAAGTTCATGCGCATGTAAAGGCAAGTGTCACAATACTTTTGGTAATACATACATACATATATATTTATATATATATATATATATATATATATATATATATATATATATATATTTATGTATATGTAGTTTTTAAAACATGTTATGGCATTTTCATATTTTCTAGCTTTTAGCCCTAATGAATGAGTGCTGAGCCCCCAAAACATGTTGGCTGTTGCAAGATAAAATCTTTCAAAGGGTCGTATAAGCTAGTGTGGTGTGCCCATCCTTTTAAAACTTTAGTAATCACTTCTGAGGGTGCAGCAGGACACCACGATTGTTGGTGAGCAGCCCCTGGGACTGCAAACCACCCATCATGATATAACAGATCACCATAAGGTTCAGTGCTCCGACACCACAATAGTTTTTTACTGCCGTCTATAACTCCATCAGTGAAAATTCTGCATACTTCCTATCCCCAAAGATACAACATAAATGGGAGCAAATCTCCCAAAATGAAGGAAATTCCACCTTGGACCACTGACACCAGAATACACCAATCAGTGTCCTCATTGAAAGATAACCCCTTCACTCCTTCCATTGAAAACTATAATATTTTGAATTCCCCTCGCTTTTGCTTTTGGTCACAATGGTCACCACGACAAATAGAGAAGATAGATCTCCCCAAGGAGGAGTCTCTGGACCTCGGAGCTGTGAGGGACAGAGAGAAAGTGAGTAATTCAGTGAATGTTTTTTTTTTTTTGCTATGTTGAGCTAACTATTTACAGAGAAAATTAAAACTAGAGTTTTAAACGAATTGGGTTGGCGTCATACTATATACTTCATTCCATCAAATGGAGGCTGAAAGATACATACAAGGCTTATGACATAAATCACCCTTCACAGGGGAATCTGGCCTCTGTTGTAATGAGCTTCTTTCTCTTTGGAAGATAAATTCAAACGCACATCTATGTGAATGGCTACATCTAATTTGCTCTCATAATTTTATGTATTAAATACATCTTCTGATTTGTAAAGAAAAATATTACTGGAGAGGTCTAAGAGACCCGTGGATGATTCATCCCAATGGCCTCCACCCAGAACTTATAATATATGGTTTGGGTCAATGATTGGCCTTATTGAAAGTGGTGTTTGCATGGTTCTAGATATTAAAGCTAAGCCCTGACTAAGAAACTACCAACACACAGTGATACCTCGGAAATTTGCTTTGGTACACGAACTTCGCTTCAGTTCACGAACACGAGCTATGGCCATCTTCCCTGATCTGACGTGGTCACGACTTCTTGCAGGTGAGATCGCGGTCACAGAGAGACACTGAAAGTGTACTGTGAAGACACCCTATGGAGAAGCTTTTTTGTGTGCTTTTTAGCACTGTATAGTACTGTGCTCCTTGTACATCCTTGTGCATACTTGCTGTAAAGCTTTTTTTGTGTGCTTTTTATCACATACTGTACTGTACCGGACATCCAGTATGGCTCCAAAGAGAATTCAAGGCAAGCATGGTGGTAAGAAGAAAGTGCAGAGCAGTAATGACAGTGACAAGACTGTTCAGAGCAAGCATGTTGTTGAAAAGAAAGTGCAGGCTGTACTGTACTTTGTTTCGTATTTTTATGGTCCAAAAACTAAAAAAAAAGGTCAGAATGGATTAACCTGATTGAACCTATGGGAAAATTTGCCTCAGTTTGCGACCAATTCGGTTCGAGACCAGAATCGTGGAACAAATTAGGTTCATGAATCGAGGTATCACTGTATTTACCAAGGTTCTTAGTCTTCCCACAGACAAGAACAATATTTACCATCTTTTTTTATTGGATGCTGGGGCCATATAGAAAATAAGAGTTGTCCTTGTCCTAAATCATAGATCTCTCACTGCTTGCACTTACAGTATCTCACAAAAGTGAGTACACCCCTCACATTTTTGTAAATATTTTATTATTATATACCTGTCTGTGGGGCTGGAGCAGTATATAGACAACCGTGTCTTGCCTACACTCAAACATGATGGTGGGAGTGTCATGGTCTTGGGCTGCATGAGTGCTGCCAGCACTGGGGAGCTACAGTTCATTGAGGGAACCATGAATGCCAACATGTACTCTGACATACTGAAGCAGACCATGATCCCCTCCCTTTCAGAGACTGGGCCACAGGGTAGTATTCCAACATGATAACAACCCCAAACGCACCTCCAAGATGACCACTGTCTTGCTAAAGAAGCTGAGGGTAAAGGTGATGGACTGGCAAAGCATATCTCCAGACCTAAACCCTATTGAGCATCTGTGGGGCATCCTCAAATGGAAGGTGGAGGGGCGCAAGGTCTCTAACATCCACCAGCTCCATTATGTCATCATGGAGGAGTGTATGAGGACTCCAGTGGCAACCTGTGAGGCTCTGGTGAACTGCATGCCCAAGAGGGTTAAGGCAGTGCTGGAAAATTATGGTGGCCACACAAAATATGGACACTTTGGGCCCAATTTGGAAGTTTTCACTCAGGGGTGTACTCACTTTTGTTGCCAGTGGTTTAGACATTATCGGCTGTGTGCTGAGTTATTCTGAGGGGACAGCAAATTTACACTGTTATACAAGCTGTACACTCACTACTTTACATTGTAGCAAAGTTTCATTTCTTCAATGTTGTCACATGAAAAGATATAATAAAATATTTACAAAATGTGAGGGGTGTACTAACTTTTGTGAAATACTGTACATTCAGTTCTACACAGTTTTGATTTGGAGCATGTGACCCCCTATTAAGTCCAAATGATGCGACTTCCTACATTCTCCTGGCTTTAGGACCGCCTCTTTCCAGCATATCACTGATGTGGCAAATAGGAACTGTGGGTTTGCATGTGGAAGGGGCAACTAAGAATGCACGGGGTGTTCTGTCACATTACAAATCAAACTTAGTGTAACTCTGTGATTAGAGTTCTAAGACAAAAGCCTTTAAAGGCATAAATAATTCAGGAAAAAAACTGTACCAACCAATCAGAATTTACCCCCTTAATGACCAGGCCATTTTTTGTGATATGGCACTGTGTCGCTTTAACTGACAATTGTGGGGTCGTGCAAAGTTGCACCCAAACAAAATATATGTCCTTTTTTTTCCCACAAATAGAGCTTTCTTTTGTTGGTATTTGATCGCCTCTGCGGTTTTTATTTTGTGCTATAAACAAAAAAAGTGGGACAATTTTGAAAAAAGAAACAATATTTTTTACTTTTTGCTATAATAAATATCCAAAAAAAACAAACAAATTTCTTCATCAGTTGAGACCAATATGTATTATGCTACATATTTTTAGTAAAAAAAAACAAAAAACGCAATAAGCGTATATTGATTGGGTTGCGCAAAGGTTATAGCGTCTAAAAAATAGGGGATATATGTATGGCATTTTTATTATTTATTGTTTTTTTACTAGTATCTGCGATTTTTAGCAGGACTGCGATATTGTGGCAGACAGATTGGACAGATTTGACACTTTTTTAGGACCAGTGACGTTTATACAGCGATCAAGTGCTAAAAATAGTCACTGATTACTGTTACATTCTGTCTATCTGAGGAGCAATCGTGGGAGGCCGGCGGACATCGCGGCCGCCAGCCACACGCATCGGCTCCGGTGCTGCGCCCCCTGTGCTCTCAAAGCGGCCGACGCACAATGATGGCGATTCGCGCAGCTGTGCCAACCTGCCGCAGTACAACTGCGGCGGCTGGTCAGCAAGTAGTTAAGTAAATATTGCTACACTGTCTGACTACAGTAAACTCACTGTTCATCCTTATTGCTCTTTATGTTGCCTTGTTAAACAAACCCTATGGTAAGAGAAGTACAGGTATGTCACTGCTTAAAGTAGAACTATAGGCAAAACTTTTTTTTTCATTTTGGATAGAGTAAGGGAAGGTTAGAACCCTTGCCAGATTTTCTGCTATCTGTGTCCTATTGCAAAGATTTCCATTCACTTCCTGTCCCATAGCCAAACAGGAAGTGAGAGGAAATCCCTGCAAATTAAGAGAATTCCTTGGGGACCCCCAGGTCACCGGAACTAGTGTCACCATCTAAAGATTTCCCCTCTATTACTTTTCTGGTGACAACCCAAAATTTGGGATTTTCTTTTATTTTCGCTTTCAATGATAATGGTAAACAGGACAAATAGAGAGAGTGAACCCCCCTAACAAGGATACAGACAGCAATAAGAATCTGAAAGAAGTTATAGAAAGAAATAAGAATCTAGAAAGAGTAATTATGTAAGTATGCAGTGTATCGTATATTGAAATACCATATCATAATATATATCACATAGCCCAACTGGGTGGGCAGGGATGGCACGGCAGAATACTCACACAGATATCTCCCGGGTGTGAATGTAAATACGTGCTGCCAGTGAGCCAGTTGGTTTACTATTTTTCTATTTTTGTTCTAACTGGCCCACTGGCAGCACATATTTTCATCCGCACCCGGGAGATATCTGTGTGAGTATTCTGCCATTCCTACCCACCCAGTTGGGCTATGTGATATATATTATGATATGATATGTCAAATATACAATATACTATATACTCACATAATTACTCTTTGTAGATTCCTACAATAGGAGCAGGGAGTCTTATTGTAGCTCAGAAACGCGTCGGATTTCACTGGTCACAGCCTGCCGAACGTAACTCATGCATACTCCTGGATAAACCAGTGTTATCTATACTGTATATCATTGTATTGTACTCAAATGGATCCTTCATTTTAACAGTTCTATGCACAATAAAATTTGTATTTTTTACTTCTATACTCTCTTGTCTGTGAGCCTTTAAAATTCCATGCTGTATGAGGGAAACCCAGTTTCAATTGGGTTCCAGAAGAGGAACAGTCCATCACAATGAGAGACATAAAGAGTAGGTTCCAGAAAAAGGACAATCCTTCCCAATGACAGATAACAGGATTGGGTACCAGAAGAAACAGACAGAACTCCCCAATGAAGGAAAGAAGGATTGGCTTCCAGAAGAGGGACAGTCCATTCTACTGAAGGACAGAATTGGGTTCCAGCAGAGGGATAATCCTTCCGAATGACCGACAGTTGAGAGTTGCCGGTCTCTCTGGCAAATATTACACATATCAGTGTGCTGATCCATCTCTACTGTATACAAAGCACACACACTCTGATAAATCTACTACATTATATGCCTGTAAACTGAAATAAACATAGGACTTAACAAATAAATAGAAAAACGTACAAGCACACAAATGTTTAATTTTAGATGACACAAATACGAACATATGTTCCAAGAAGAGCAGGCTGGAAATCCATACATCTAATTATCCATGGCAATCCAACCATTCTAATAACAAGGTTATTCATAGAGTATGGCAAAAAGGTCAAATGCTAGAGGCCTCTGCTTTCACAAAGCCGCCAGCTAATCTTCTAATTTTAGAAACAATTTCATATCATATTTCTCAATCTGGGCGTTTTGGGCAGCCATCTTGTTCTGTGCTTCAGGCCTGACTTAGCGTAACTCAGAAGGCGGCAGTCAAAAACAAACAAGGTAAATTTCAGCTGAGTATGTTTTGTAAACTGACGTTTTGTAGGAGTCGTGCCCTCCAAACGTTAGGAAAATACTGGGATCCTTATCACATTTGTTATCTTTTCAGAAAGATCTGTGTTTAGGTCAGTATAATCCTGTTCCTGCAAGGAGGAAATCTGATAAAAAAGCCCTTTATCATATTATCGTGAACATAAAAGAAAGATCAATGTCTTTATCTCCTCTGACAGATATGACAATATGTTTTTGTATTGCTTATTTTATTGAATGTGATTATAGGTTGTATGGATAACAGAGGGGAGCAGAGATGGCTGAATCATAGAGACGGAGCTGTGTTGAGCGTATGATGCACAATTATTACCATATTTCAGCCCTTGAGATAAAAGAAGTTGGCTTCCAGGTACAAATCTTTAATCTCTTCTACCTTAGTGCAGAAAAGATTTCTACATTCCTCTCATAAATAATCGAGTCTAAGGCTTAGAGAGACATAATTATCCAAATAATGAAAATATATCAAACTAAAATGTACCTAACAGAAAGATGGCTTTACCAAGTTTGTGCAAATATTTTAATTAAGATCTGCAATTTATGGTTCATTCATTATACAAATCAAGGAACTCCAAACTTTTCAAAACGAGAGTCAAACTGGATATTTTACAAGTATTTGTAGGCTTAATTCAGGGTCCCCATCAGAGTCACTTTTACATCAGGGCCCCCATCAAAACTCCCCTTACATCAGAATCCACATCAGAATACCCTCCTTGCATTAGGGTACCCATCAGATTCCCCATAACATTAGAGTCCTAATCACAATCCCCCTCAACCACAATACATATCAGAGTCCCTTCATTAATTAGGGTCCCCATCAGAATCCCCCTTACATCAGAGTCTCCATCAGAACCCTCCTCACACCAGAATCCACATTGGAGTCCCTCCTTACAGGGTCGCTATAAGAATCCTACATACATCCGGGTCCCTATCAGAATGCTCCCTTACATCAGGGTTCTACGTTTATCCAATCCATTTACAGTGCCTTGCGAAAGTATTCGGCCCCCTTTGAACTTTGCGACCTTTTGCCACATTTCAGGCTTCAAACATAAAGATATAAAACTGTAATTTTTTTGTGAAGAATCAACAACAAGTGGGACACAATCATGAAGTGGAACGAAATTTATTGGATATTTCAAACTTTTTTAACAAATAAAAAACTGAAAAATTGGACGTGCAAAATTATTCAGCCCCTTTACTTTCAGTGCAGCAAACTCTCTCCAAAAGTTAATTGAGGATCTCTGAATGATCCAATGTTGACCTCAATGACCAATGATGATAAATAGAATCCACCTGTGTGTAGTCAAGTCTCCGTATAAATGCACCTGCACTGTGATAGTCTCAGAGGTCCGTTTAAAGCGCAGAGAGCATCATGAAGAACAAGGAACACACCAGGCAGGTCCGAGATACTGTTGTGGAGAAGTTTAAAGCTGGATTTGGATACAAAAAGATTTCCCAAGCTTTAAACATCCCAAGGAGCACCGTGCCAGCGATAATATTGAAATGGAAGGAGTATCAGACCACTGCAAATCTACCAAGACCTGGCCGTCCCTCTAAACTTTCATCTCATACAAGGAGAAGACTGATCAGAGATGCAGCTAAGAGGCCCATGATCACTCTGGATGAACTGCAGAGATCTATAGCTGAGGTGGGAGACTCTGTCCATAGGACAACAATCAGTCGTATACTGCACAAATCTGGCCTTTATGGAAGAGTTACAAGAAGAAAGCCATTTCTTAAAGATATCCATAAAAAGTGTCGTTTAAAGTTTGCCACAAGCCACCTGGGAGACACACCAAACATGTGGAAGGAGGTGCTCTGGTGAGATGAAACCAAAATCGAACTTTTTGGCAACCACGCAAAATGTTATGTTTGGCGTAACACAGCTCATCCCCCTGAACACACCATCCCCACTGTCAAACATGGTGGTGGCAGCATCATGGTTTGGGCCTGCTTTTCTTCAGCAGGGACAGGGAAGATGGTTAAAATTGATGGGAACATGGATGGAGCCAAATGCAGGACCATTCTGGAAGGAAACCTGATGGAGTCTGCAAAAGACCTGAGACTGGGACGGAGATTTGTCTTCCAACAAGACAATGATCCAAAACATAAAGCAAAATCTACAATGGTATGGTTCACACATAAACATATCCAGGTGTTAGAATGGCCAAGTCAAAGTCCAGACCTGAATCCAATCGAGAATCTGTGGAAAGAACTGAAAACTGCTGTTCACAAACTTCAACCCCACTGAGCTCGAGCTGTTTTGCAAGGAGGAATGGGCAAAAATTTCAGTCTCTCGATGTGCAAAACTGATAGACTTCCCCAAGCGACTTACAGCTGTAATCGCAGCAAAAGATGGCGCTACAAAGTATTAACTTAAGGGGGTTGAATAATTTTGCACGCCCAATTTTTCCGTTTTTTATTTGTTAAAAAAGTTTGAAATATCCAATAAATTTCGTTCCACTTCATGATTGTGTCCCACTTGTTGTTGATCCTTCACAAAAAATTACAGTTTTATATCTTTATGTTTGAAGCCTGAAATGTGGCAAAAGGTCGCAAAGTTCAAAGGGGGCCGAATACTTTCGCAAGGCACTGTATTAGTCCACATCAGACTCCCAAATTACATCAGGGTCTTCATCAGAATCCCCTTATATCAGGGCCCCCATCAAAGTAGAGACTGCTCAGCTGATGTGTGCTAGGTAAGTCTGGTGATAAGTGGCCTGCTGCCACATCAGAGTCTCCATCAGAACCCTCCTTACATCAGAATCCACATTGGAGTCCCTCCTTACATTAGGGTCGCTATAAGAATCTCACTTACATCAGGGTCCCCATCAATATCTCTCTTCAACCATAATACTGATCGGAGTCCCTATATTCTTTAGGGTCCCCATCAGAATCCCCCTTACATCAGAGTCTCCATCAGAACCCTCCTTACATCAGAATCCACATTGGAGTCTCTCCTTATATTAGGGTCACTATCAGAATCCCACATACATCAGGGCCCCCATCAGATTGCTTCCTTACATCAGGATCCTACGTTTATCCAATCCATTTATTAGTGCACATCAGACTCCCAAATTACATCAGGGTCTTCATCAGGACCCCCTTAGATCAGGGCCCCCATCAAAGTAGAGACTGCTCAGCTGATGTGTGCTAGTTAAATCTGGTGATAAGTGGCCTGCTGCCCATAGTTTGGAGACCCTGACACAGATCATACCTTTCATCTGGTAACACACGATGCCTGCTTAGCGTAGATCCAACCTTTTGATCACCCAGAACACAACCTTACTCTGGGGCTTCAGTAAAAACCACACTTCCCCTCTTGTAAAAATTAGTTGGCAAAAACAAGAAGTAAACAAAGAATAATTATAGCACAAAGTCTAAAACCAATACATTTTTAATTTCAGATAAAGTAATGAAAGTGTTGAACTTCTGTCAGGTTTTTATTGTATACTGAGTCCCCACTGGGGAGATTCGCCCTCTCTAATTGTACTGGTGAACATTGTCATGGGTCAGAAAGCAAAGATGCCAAATTCCAAGATTTGCCTGGACAGTCCTGCATCTTGGATTTCAGTCTTGATAATGCTTTTCCATGTACAATGTATCACATTGTCACTCTTGAGTTGAGTTAAGTTACTGTGTGTAAGCAGTAACTCATAAAAGACACTCATTATGGTGAATGGTACCTACATAGTACCCGTATAATTAGAGGTGGGGTGTGGGTGGGCAGCAAAAAGTAAGTGCAAGGTAAACAATACATATATACAGTTCATAAATAATTAGAAAGGCTGTGCTGATAAAACTAAACTAGACCAAAACCTTGAGCAAATAAAGGACTGTGGCCATCAAAAATGTATATAAGTCCATTGGATATAAACGATAAAAGTTCATAGGTTGGTAAGAGGCTGCAGTGATCTGACAAACATCACAATGGTGTAGATCTAAACATACAGTGTTCCCCTCCAAATAGTGCAAGTATTATGCCACCAGATAGAAAACCTGCTTACCAGATGTAAGTGTAAGGTACGCTTGTGGCTCAATATCTAGCCAAGGTCCCTGGATAGGGGTGGTAGATCCGGACTCACACACTCGATCAGTCCATGGGAGACGGTCACCTGAGGCCTTTTTGTCTCCAACGATCAATCCAACAGAGGTCACATATAAGAAACAAGCCTCACAATAGTGTAATACTATCTGGATATTTTAATAAGAAAGGTAGTGCACTTACACACAAACGTAATCAATATGCAGTAAAAACCATAAGCCTGCCGGCTACATTAAAATCTCCCGTCCTTCCGGGTTTTTAGAGAAAGGGGGTGCTGACGTCACCGCATTGATCCGACTACCTGAAAGGATGGGGGAATAAGGCCAAATACAGATCAGAGGGAGATCAGAAGCACCTGTGGAGGAACTCAGAAGCATATAAAACTGATCTTAAATACAAGCAGAATGGACCTGAAAGCATTTTGCATTTGCTCATCTACTCAAGCCCTAAAGATATTAAAGAGCATTTTAAAGGGAACCTTTCATTATGCAAAACACATATGGGATTAGGCTGAGATGGGCGCAACTAATCCTTGACTCATGTATTGCTTTGCTAGACCTAAGCTGGTGAAGCTCATTTACCAAGCAACTGCTTCAAAACTAGTACACCTTCTATGATTCCGTGTATGTATGACTCATCCCATCGCCATCCCACCACAGCATTCCACTGCTAGAAACAGTGGAGTTCAGGATCATTCAGATATGCAGCCAGCAGGTGGTAAAAGTAGGCGATTGAGCCACAGTTTCACTGCCCCCAGACTGCCCACCTAAATAAGGGCATGCAGCCGCTCAAGACTGTGAACACGCCATGACCAAGATGCTTAGCTTTTGCAAAAATTTTAAACAGCAGGTCGCATTTGGCAGGAGGTGCAGCCACCGGACACGACATATTTAAGTGAATGGGGATGCATCACTACCACACTGCGTACAATGCATTTTCATGGTTAAAACAGACAGTGAGGAGGTACCTCTTCACCGCCTTTCAAACACCTGAAAAAATCAACCCACTACAGATCATTTTTGAGAGGGACGGCAAGGGCTGCCACACGTAAGAATGAACCCTGGGGCTTAATTTAGACCTGTGTCTAAACCGTTGCTCATCTGAAATGTGATCATAGCTCAGAATGCTTTTCAGAGCGGTTTGACAGAGGCGCCTCTTTCAGCCCAATATTTTCTGCACAAACATGCCACAACCATGGGCATTTGCAGCCCTTCCTCATTCACTTAAATGGGTTGAGTTTGGCGAGCTGCTTTCCACCAAGTGCGACATGTTGGATATTTTTTTTCCATGGGCATCATGGCCCTGGCATGTGAACATTCCTGTCCACTTCAATTGCAGCTTAAAGTGGAGTTCCGGTATTCAGATCGGCTCTCGGGTGCTGTCATTGTCGTGGTAAAGAGAACCGGCAGTGAAGCCTTTTGGCTTCACAGGTGGCTCCATACTGCACATGCCTGATGCACACTGGCCCGGTAGTGGAGGAAGGGGGCCCAACTTCCCCCCTGAAAGGTGCCAAATGTGGCACCGGAGGAGGGAAGAAGCAAATAAGGGGAGTTTCCACTTTTGGGTGGAACTCCACTTTAAGGGGAGGCAGTTATAGGGTAATAAAATGCAGCTAAATTGCACATTTTTAGGGACCCTCCCTCCCCCCTCCCCAACCCCAAGTCTAAATGAGCCCCCGAAGTAGCTACAGTATATTTAAGGTTATAACTTTCAAAGCAGTTATAGTATGGGAAACTGAAATTATATCAGGGAATTGTGACATCTGAATACGCTTATAAAAACCTAATCTGTCATCTCTGCACATTTCCCTACACACATGAATGCATTTTATAGTCTAAAATAGGATCAACCCTTCTCAAAATCCTCCGATTCGGGCTTACAGTCCTGATGGGAGGATTTCACATTTGTGATTTAATGCAAAGGCCCCAATTTGATTACGTATCCATGGAAACTCGGAGAACACAGCATTCTCACCACTGGGGAATAAACTACAAACTCAATTAGTTTTAGGTTTGAGTTATAGCCAGTGTAAAGCGCACCTGTTGCTCGGAGAGGACTAATTATGGACAGCAATGATGAGTGGAACTTGTGATGCCCTCATAAAACCAAAGCTTTCAGCTGAAAACAAATAAAATAACTACTTACCGGCATGTTGTACCCTTATGATGACTTACATTTTTAAAGCTCAACTATGAGATGCCACCTTTAGTGCTTTCTACTCTGCTCCCCCCATTGCATCTATTTCCTCTATGTCTTCAGCACAGCGGAATGTTTTGTCACGGAGAGGTGAATCCGCCTGTCCCCGGACAGTGTAAACCAACTCACTTTCATTATAATGAACAAGTCTTGAGTTACTAATGACTAAAAAAAAAAAAACATACGGCAGCTACAGATCAAAGCAAGCCATAGATTATGCAATTCTCTTTCTTTCAACCCTGGGTTCAAGGAAAGAAAATCACTTGATTCACCTATTAAGTCTCAGTTCACACTGGGGTGACTTGTCAGGTGACTTAGTCGCCCAACAAGTCGCGCTCCATTCAGTGCAATGAAACCATTCTGATCAGATCGACTCAAGTCGCTCCAACTTTGAAAAAGGTTCCTGCACTACTTAGGGGCGACTTCGGAGTGGCTTGCATTGACTTCTATTAAGAATTTGTTTGCAAGCCATGCTGTGCGGGGCAGCTTCATAATTGGGACGATTTTGAAGCCGCTCCAGTGTGAACTGAGCCTAAGTGTTGATGTGGGAATCACTGCCGCTACGCTATTGAATTCTGACAGCAGGAGTTTTCCCCCTCCTCAGAATACAATGATCACTGCTGGTGGCTATAGCTGCCGGCAGTGATTGCACAACCCGACAGGTTGTTTGCAATGAATTTGATTGATAGATCGACTTTAGTGCAACCAGCCTGCCCATAGATGAATCATGGCCTGCCTAAAATATTGTTATTAAAGGTACTTATATAGCACCATCAATTTACACAACACTTTACATATATATTGTGCATTCACATCAGTCCCTGCCCTCAAGGAGTTTACAATCTAAGGTCCCTAACTCACATTCATACGTACAGTATATACATACTAAGGCCAATTTAGATAGGAGCCAATTAACCTACCAGCATATCTACCTAGAGAAAACCCACGCAGGCACAGAGAGAACATGAAAACTCCAGGTAGGCAGTGCCATGGTTGGGATTTGAATTCACAAGCCTAGTGCTGCTAGGCGGAAGTGCAAACCACTTAGCCACTGTGCTGCCCTTTAACTGTCATTGGGCCCTATAAAAGATTCTGGCCACCACTACCAGCTCCTGCCACCTGCTCCAGCATTGTAAAGGTGCCACACAATGCTTATGCAGCTGGACTTTAGCTTCCAAAATTCTAGTGTTTACTATAGGGACCAAATTTCTAATGCTTGTTGCAGGACTGCTTTGTGTCTTTGCAACCTACGTCAGTTCCCAAGCACTGTTAAGATGCAGCATAATGTTTCTGCAGCAGGACTTTAGCTCCCAAAATTCTGTTTGCTGCAGGGTAAATCCTGCTTGGGCCCTGATGTTTGCAGCCGATTTAGATTTGTCAGCACTCTGAAATATTTGTGGATATTGCCTCTTGAATAATATTTTCAAATTTTTAGAGCAATATAAAACCTGCTTTCCTGCTTTATCTCTCTTTTTCATATTGTACCCTAACCAAGCTGTTTACATACTGTCCAACTACTGAACACATTTTGTGGCTATTGTCTCTTAAATAATACGCTCCAGTATTTACTTCATGATAAAAACCTGCTTTCTCTCCCTCTTATGTTGAGACATAACCAAGCTGCTTACATATAGATTTTTGAAAAATTGTAATAAAAAAGGTTTGTTAAATTTAAATTAATATTTTATATTTTTTATTGAATATTTATATAAAGTCTTTAGTTTACAAACAGGTCTTTGATACAGCACACTGTTATCTAAAACACAGGATTTACATTTTGTTGTGAGTAGAGTTGAGCGAACTTCTAGAAGTCCGGGTTCTGCTGGTTCGGCCGAACTTCGGGTCAAAGTCCGGGTTCGGGTCCGGACAGAACCCGAACTTTGTCCCGGACCCCGAACCCCATTGAAATCAATGGAGACCCGGACTTTTAGGTACAAAAAGTGCTGTAAAATAGTCCTGGAAGGTCCTAGAGGTCTGCAAAAGGAAGGAAATGTGGGTAAGGGTGGGACAAGTGACCTACAAAGAAATGGGGACAGGGAAATAACTTTAAATATTTTTAAAAAAATAAAAACATAAAAAATGCAAAAATGGAAATCATCTTCAAAATGGGTCTGAAAAGTATTAATTAACATTAGAGGCCATAGAACTGTTCTAAAATCATCTTCAAACTGTGTCAAAAAAGTATAAATAAGCCGGAAGTACCCATATCACTGTTCTGCAAAATGTGTGTATCACTTTAAATCAAACCGGAAATCAGTGAACATCTCTTCTGCACAAGTATTTCAAGTCTGTGTGTCACTTTAAATCAAACCGGAAATCATTCAACAGCT